>QEOT01003615.1:232004-263434 GCA_003123785.1 Pterocarya stenoptera | reverse complement strand
TGCCATTCGTCCTTGGTATGTTTGCATTATTCCAATACTCTTGGTATGCCATCCCCCCTCCCCACAAAAAACTTATTTTAACGATTTTAAGATTACTTTTTTTTTCTCTTTTGGAATTAAATAAATCTCTCAAGTTCGAAGTACTGCACATCATGATCTCAGATTCTCACTGCAACGCATAAACAAAAAGAAAAAAGAAAGTTCGTGATATTTGAAAGGAGAGCGTGCACACTCCCCATAGTATATTTTGAAGTACATTTAACTTTTTTTTTTTTTTTTTCCATGTAAAACAGCGAATGAAATGTGCGACAGATTCGCCACAACTGGTTTCCATGCAAACATGATAACATATTTAACACAAGAGCTGAACATGCCGCTGGTAAAGGCATCCAACACCCTCACCAACTTCGGTGGAACTGCCAGCTTCACCCCTTTGATTGGTGCTTTAATTGCCGACTCCTTTGCCGGGCGATTTTGGACCATCATGGTCGGCTCCTTTATCTATGAACTGGTATCTATCTCTTCAATTCCTTGGTACAATGAGTCACAAGTGTACAGTAAAGCCCACCATATTATGCACCTGTGTGTGTTAATTAAGTTGGTTAATATCCTTGTGAGTACTCATGCATTATGACTAGATTTGGCTTACATCTAGGAAAAAAAATCAATGGATCTATCTTGTTAAAAAACGAACGGATGAGATCCATCCATTTATTCACTCCGTTTGGATGGACAGTTCAAATGAGATGAGATGAGATGTTTTGAATAGTAGTTGAATAAAATATTGTTAGAATATATGTTTTAGTATTATTTTTATTTTGAGATTTGAAAAAGTTGAATTGTTTATTATATTTTTGTATGAAAATTTGAAAAAGTTATAATGATTAAGATGAGATGAGATGAGATAAGATAAAATGTTTGTGTAAACAAACCCAGCCTGAATCGATCTCACTTATACAGTTACTAGAGGTAAGCTAAACTCTTGTTATATACATGTTAATGAGAAATGATTTGTACAAGCCCTAATAACACAAGCTATCCGCACAAGTCTTTTAAAAAAAAGTAAATCTTACCTTAAAAAAATGTAATAAAACTATTCTTTTTAGTATAATCCACTTATTTATTTGGAGCTCGTACTTGACATTAAGCCACTGTCACCAACATTTGTTCAATTTCGAAAAAAAAGAAAGCATATTTGATTTAACATTTAACAATTTGTCCTTGTTTGTAAAACTGAAGAACAATTTCAAGTCTCGCAGGGATTGGTGAGCATAACCATATCAGCAATACTGCCAACGTTCCACCCACCAAAGTGCCCGAGTCAAACGAACTGCAAGGAAGCTTCAGCATCGCAGCTTTGGGTCCTTTACATCTCTCTCCTTCTTACATCTCTCGGTTCAGGTGGCATTAGGCCTTGTGTCGTTACCTTTGCTGCAGACCAACTGGACATGACCAAATCCAGTGTTGCATCTCGACGTTGGAATTTCTTTAATTGGTACTACTTTTGCATGGGAATGGCAACACTGACTGCCCTAACTGTTGTAGTTTACATCCAAGATAACGTGGGTTGGGGCTGGGGTCTCGGAGTCCCAACCATAGCTATGGCCTTGTCAATTTTAGCCTTTTTGGTGGGTTCTCCTTTTTACAAAAGATTAAAACCAGGGGGTAGCCCTTTGGTTAGAATGGCTCAGGTAGTTGTTGCAGCCATGAAAAAGAGGAAAGAAGCCTTACCAGCAGACTCGGCTCTCTTGTATGAGAATAGAGAGCTCGATGCTGATATTTCTTTGCATGGAAGGCTTACACACACAAATCAATTCAGGTAAGCATGCACCGTTGTATAACATCATCTCAAATGTTAAGCATGCTTTACAATCGAAGTGACTTCATGAGTCATTAATTTGTATGTAATGAGCTGAGAATAACATGATAATATAGACGAAAGAACAGAAATTCTCCATGTCACATATCAATTGAATGGTTAAACTTCTGGGCTTGTATATGACTGCTGCAGGTGGTTTGATAAAGCTGCCATAATAACAGATGGCGAAAGAACAGATTCAAAGCCACCAAATTTATGGAGGATAGCCACAGTCCATCGAGTGGAGGAGCTGAAATCCATAATCCGAATGCTTCCCATATGGGCAGCAGGAATTTTACTCGTCGCCTCATCTTCACACCAACATAGTTTCACTATCCAACAAGCTCGCTCCATGAATCGTCACTTGTCCCGTTCCTTCGAAATCCCTCCAGCCACTCTATCCATCTTTGGCATCGTAACCATGCTCAGTGGCCTTGTTCTATACGAACGTCTCTTTGTACCCTTTGCTCGTCGCTTTACTAGAAACCCATCAGGCATCACATGCCTGCAAAGAATGGGTGTAGGCTTTGTGATAAACATTCTTGCCACGGTTGTCGCATCATTTGTTGAAATCAAAAGAAAAGCAGTGGCAGCCAATCACAACTTATTGGATGATCCGAAAGCAACTATCCCAATAAGTGTTTTTTGGTTGGTACCTCAGTTTTGCCTCCATGGGGTAGCAGAAGTTTTCAAGTCTGTCGGGCACATGGAGTTTCTTTACGACCAATCACCCGAAAGTATGAGAAGCTCGGCAGCTGCTCTTTTCTGGATATCAATCTCCATGGGAAATTATGCTGGCACACTGATGGTTTCACTTGTTCATAAGTATTCAGGCAAGAAAAGCAACTGGCTTCCTGATAGGAACCTCAATAGGGGAAGATTGGAGTATTATTATTGGCTTGTCAGTGGAATCCAAGTCATAAATCTCTTGTATTATGTGGTATGTGCATGGTTTTATACTTACAAGCCCTTGGAAGAGAGATGCAAACCGGAGGAAGAAGTGGAGCTGACTAAAGATAAAAGCCCATCTTTCGTCTCGGATAAGAAAAGCGATGAAGAGGCAGAGCTTCCAAGAAATTAATGACAATACTTGATTAGGATTAATGTGGGTATGTAAGATATTACTCGATTAAAATAATGTAGCAGAATGAAGCTTGATTTTTCATTCTTGATCCCTTGCTATTTAATTAAGTGAAGCAAGCAAAACAAACAAGTTTTCCAACTTAATTACTGATCTCTTTTATACGACATGTCTCACATCCAAACATGACCAGCCACTGCGCACGGCTGCATGGGGATGAGTACACACAAACACGACGGAGAGAGATCAGAGAGATTGAGATTTGGAAGTGATATATATATAAATCGAGAAACTTCACTATCATTTAAGAACTTCTTATATAAGTACTGTATAGTACCAAATTTTATTACTTGAAAGTAATGTCATGTACACCAAAAAGACTCGGCCCGCCCCAAGTAAAGAGAAAAAGCAAATATCGATCATATATACTTCCATTTCAAGCTGTCAAAATCCCTCCACATTAGCTTGCCTCCTCCGGGTCCAAGAGATGTTAACTCCATCAATGTTCATTAATTCAACTTTCCCAACTTGGGGGGGTCTCCAACAAATGAAGAATGGTTTTCGTACTGAAGCTAGTCGACAATGTTCATCATTAATGTACACTCCACTAATTCTTGCTAGGCATATGTCTCACAAAATAAGAATGGAAACTAAAGCTGCAATGTTACAAATTTGATAATTCCTTCTAGGAATCTGGTACCAGCATCAGTCTATATATAGCTTTTCCAACCTGAGTTTAACAAGTGCGAAATGCAAAAAATACCAGCAAAATTTCTCCAAATCTTAGTAGCCAGATTACTATCAATAAAAAGATGGATGTTCCATAGATTCCATTTGAGGGGATGCTGAAAGTTCTCCAGAATTTGTAGGCTTTCATATCCTCTTATCTTCAGTAATCCTCAAGTGCACTATTGCGTTGCAGCTTCTACCAGTTCATGCGCTCTACCTAGCTAGTTGATGGCGCAGGGATTCATTCAGACTTGAGTAAGAACATCATGTGATATTGGGCATCCCTAATTCTCATACCAAAAAATTTATTGCACATTCTTCAATTAAGAAGAACACCATCAAATTCAAGTGCTCTTCTACTTCTAGGGACTGATCATCTACTTGACACTTAATTCCGTACTACTTGACACTTGCAAAGATCAATTCTAAAAGAATATTAAAGTTTTTTGGGCAAGGAATAATAATTGTACATTAAAAAATAATTCTATATAATATCCAATGAATTAAAAAGAAATTGGCGCAAAAGTGTGCAAACCATGGATAATTGGCGCCGACAAAAGTAAAAAACAAAATTCTCGGTCATTTGTTCTCGCTGGACAATTGGCGACGACGACGATTAGTTGCGGCGATTAAAGAAAGATGTATTTGCGACCAAAAGTTAATATTATACGACTTCTGTATCAGTTCTTGACACTTGCAAAGAATAATTCTAAAAGAAGATTAAATCTTTTTTGGACAAGGAATATTAATAAATATACATTACAAAATAGTTCTATATATATATATCCAATGAATAAAAAAGAAAATACGAATTGGTTCTACACAAAAAGTAATATATAAAAAGAACCTGCAGAATTAGGTTCATCAAAATGACCAGACCAGAGTTTATCAACTACTAGTACAACACACACCAATAAATAATCAAATCCAAAAATTTGGTTATCTTTATAGAAAAAACATAATTTTAGATAAGACTTCATATAGTTTTTTATTTTTATTTTTAAAGAAGAGTCGGAAGCCACATGTCCAATAATGACCCCGTCCCAATTTATTAATAGCCCTCACTTATGGCGGAGGAAAACCGTGGTAACATAAGACTTCATAGAGTTATTATCTAATACGTACAAGAGCACGCTTATTACATTAATTAAAAATCATGCATGTGTTTCGACTACACTTTCAATCTGCCTCTGGTAAATTAATTAAGCCGCAGGCCAAGAATGCATGGTCTTGTCTCAAAGTACTAAAAGACTCTCCAAGAATGCTTGAAAGTTATCTGGAGGCATATTAAGAATGGCATCGATTTCATCTTGTGTTTGTAATTGATCCGATGTTGATACTTCCGAAAAATTAGCAGCTTGTTCCGACGACGGAATATCAGCGATCCTCGTATCTAAAAATGCTTGTTCCGATATTGATGGATCAGTCCTCGGACCGTGCTGCACATGATCATCATGACCACGGTACCTTATTCGACATAAAGTCCAGCTTTGAAACTGTACGTAGTTGCATAAAATTAAATTAATTGATGGAGCTATATATATACATACACATATAATGGGAATAAAAGCAGTGCATGCATAACACTCTGATTAATACTCATGATGAGGTAATTATGAACACATGCATGCAGCTTACTTGAGCATCGGAAGCTAGCCTGTATTCGTGCATAATCCAGTCGGTTTTGGTTGCTTCTTTCCGGATTCGTTCTTTGTTTTTGTATTTAAAGAAGGTGAGCGACTTCATGTAACCCACAAGGTGGCCCTCTGAGTCTTTAATTTCAATGTCTCCGGTGTTAGCCTTCCACCAACCTCCATCAGAATTCCCTTCTATATCCCTTTTGATTCTCTTCCCGTTACCGTTTCTAGATACTGGCTCTCTCTTCACGAAAAAATATCGATCATTATTCACGGTCATGTACGCGGGATCATTACCATCTACATGCACCAAGTTTCAAACCAACGAGAGAATCATGATCAGTACTGTACGTACGTAGAAGATTAGAATTGAAAACGATCGCAAAAAAGATTATCATGAGAAGAAACGAAAGGTACGGGAAGAAAAACTTACGGTGAAGAAACCATGGTTCACGAGCATAGACGTCGGCTTCAACGATGGGACCATTTGGTAGATCCAACCCCTGTATTTTCCGCCAAAGATAAAAGGACACCAGCACTTCGTCTGTGGGATCGAACCTAAACCCGACGGGAAAAGATGTACACCAACGTCTCGACATCTCCATATCCACCTAAACTGAATTCTCAAAATCTTATTATTCTGAATTCTCAAAATTGATAAACTAAATTCTCATAATTTCTAAAAATACCATAAATTCCCAAATCCCTCTATATCCACTTAATTTTTTTTTACTAAAACATTATGCTCTAACTTATTTACTATTGAGGTCCAACTATACAGTATAAAATTGGATAACATAATTATATCAAAATCTATTAAAGTAGATAAAGCAAAAATATCATTTAATTAAAATTGACTTAATTAGTTTAAAAGTATTTAAAATGAAATTAAAATCTTATTATTCTCTACTAAAATTGGTTGTAAAATACTTAAACAAGTTGCTTTAAAAAACATAAATATTTTCTGCATATATTCTTATACCTCAAATAAAACTATGCGAGGAGAGTTTTAAAAAAATACTCATGCCCATTGAACTATCCTGATAAGAGGGTATTTTGGAAAAAATAAACTATGGGCTGTTTGGAAAAACGTACTCAAAAGGAACGTTTAACTGAGACCAAACGCATGCAACGGAGACGTCCATACTCACCGAGAGTGGAGGAGCAGCGCGGAGTTGGCTGCGGTGGGCGACGGTTGTTACGACAGCGGTGCACTGGAAGAGAGAGAGTGATGAGCGAGAAAGAGAGAACGGAGAGTGAGAGATGCGCGAGAGAAAAACAGAGAGGGAGATTACCGTGAGGCAGCGAGGCTGAGGTGGCGTGCGGCGGACTGGGGGTGACGGGAAATTTTCACCGGCGGTTTTTGTGGTGTCTCAACGTGATGGAGTTATCGGTGGGGGTGGTGGCAGTGTCTTACAGTGGGGAAATACCTCCCCTGTTTAGGCGTGGTGCAACAGAGCACTCATCCAAGGTTTCGGTGGCTGGGACGGTGGTGGTCAGAGAGAGGAGATTGCGACGCAGTGGCTTAAAGCTGTTGAACGCGAATGGGGGGGCTGATTCACGGTGTAGAAAACAAAGAAACAGATAGGTTGAAATAAACTCAGTATTTCGATTTATTAAAAAGTGTACAGAATGTATGAATATATAAGGGAAATGATAGATCCCCCGCTCTTTGTCCCGCTCCGAGTCCCGCTTGGTTGTAATACATATATTTTTATGTATTTTTTAAAATTTTTTTTTATATAATTTTTTTTAATAATTTTAAATATTTAAAAAAAATAAAAAAATTTATAATATTATTAAAAAGTACTTTCTTAATCATGAAGTAAAATAAAAAATTATAAATTTTTTTTTTAATTTTAATTAGTGATTAAGAAAGTATTTTTTAATAATTTTTTTATATTTTAATTAAACAAGTGTTTTTTAATAATATTTTAAATATTTAAAAATATTAAAAAAATATATAAAAAAATTTTTTAAAAACACATCTTAAGATGTGCTACACCCCAGCAGGGGATGTAGCATCACCCAATATATAATGAGTAATTCTAATCTTCCCGCTGGGAATTTTTTTTTGTTTTTTATTTTATTTTTTTTATTTCTTGATTCAGAAAATAATTTTTAATAAAAATATGATTTTTTTTAAAATATGAAAAAACATTAAAAAAATATATGTTGAAAATGAAAAAAAAAAGAAAAACATATAAATTAACATCAACGGGACACCGAGCGGGAGCAGCAGCGGTGTCTCTAGCACTGCTCATATATAATATCATTGTGAGTAACGGGGCTCTACTTGATATTACATTCAAAATTCAAAAAAATGCTTCAAAGGCGTGTAACAGAAACGAAAATAAAGGGATTTAAAGTAATGTTCATTTTTTTTTGTCTTTTTACTGTTACTATTTCTCAAAGATCCATTCTGATATATAAATACACATTTTGTCTAATGAATATTTATACTTAAATACTCAAAACTAATTCAGAATTTGTGACAAAACAAAATCGCCGGAAAAGGTAACTATTTGTGGCGATTTTTGCAGTTCGCTGGTTTAACTTATAATTGAGTAGACAATTGCGATGAACATTTGGCGCAGTAAAAATCACTGAAAATATCTTTTGCGATGATTTTCAGACAGTTTCTGGTGATTAAGTATTGCTGCAAATAAGTTTTACCAGCGATTTAATTAGTTCGTTGGAATACATCTCTTCACTAGCGTCAATTTATTAAATATTTGTGACAACCATAATTCGCCCCAAAAAGTTTTCCCAACGATTTATAGGCAAACCGAATGGGTATTTGCGGCATTTTATTTGGAATTTGTGGTGAGAACAAATCGATGAAAAAAAAGACACCAACGAGGAGACCATTTGGAAGATCTAGCCCCTGTATTTTCCGCCATAGATAAATGGACACCAACACTTCGTCTTTGGGACCCCGATGGGAAAAGATGTATTCCAACGTCTCGACATCTCCATTGATCGCAGCTCTCTCCAGTGATAATTCGCTTTTGCTTTCCCTTTCTCTTTCTTTATCTTTGTTCCGAACAATATATATAGAACTCTTGCCTCTGCTTTTAGCAGACTTTTTTCATATGTAGGACATAAGATACCTCACACGTTTCTCCCTCTTAGCTGGACCAACTTATTCCACTAGCCGAAACTGAAACTCCGGAAGGGATTGACAGTAATGGTCTTTTTTTTTGTCTTCTCACTGTTGCTATTTTATCAAAGATTCATTTGACATATAAATACACATTTTGTCGAATGAATATGATTACGTAAATACTCAAAACTAATTCAAAATTTGTGGCGAAACAAAATTGTAAAAAAAAAGTAACAATTTGCAGCGATTTTTGCGATTCGATGGTTTAACTTATAATTGAGTAGACAATTGCGACGAACATTCGGTGCAGTAAAAATCATTGGAAATACTTTTTACTGCAATTTTTAGATAATTTTCAGCCATTAAGTATCGCCGAAAATAAGATTTACTAGCGATTTAATTAGTTCGTTGGAATACATCTCTTCACTAGTAGCGATTTATTAAACATTTGCGATGACTATAATTTGCCGTAAAAAGTTTTCCCAGCGATTTATAAGCAAACCAAATGGGTATTTGTGGCGTTTCATTTATAATTTGTGTCGAAAACAAATCGCCAGAAAAAAGACACCAACGATGGGATCATTTGGTAGATCCAGCCCTTGTATTTTCCACCATAGATAAAAGGACACCAACACTTCATTGTTGGGATCGAACCTGAACTCGATGGAAAATATGCATTCCAACATCTCGACATCTCCATTGATCGCAGCTCTCTCCAGTGATATTTAGCTTTCGCTTTCCCTCTCTCTTTCTTTATCTTTGTTCTGGGCAATATATATAGAACGCTTGCCTCTGCTTTTAGCAGACCTCTTTCATCTGTAGGACATAAGATACCATACACATTTCTACCACTCAGCTGAACCAACTTACTCCAAAGGTCGAAATTGAAACTTCGAAAGGGATTGAAAGTAATGCTTTTTTTTTTTTGTTTACTGTTACTATTTTATCAAAGATTGCTTTCGATATATAAATACACCTTTTGTCTAAATGAATATGTATACCTAAATACACAAAACTAATTCAGAATTTGTGGCAAAATAAAATCGCCGAAAAAAGTAACTATTTGTGGCGATTTTTGCAGTTCACTGGTTTAACTTATAATTGAGTAGACAATTGCGACGAACATTTGGTGCAGTAAAAATCAATGGAAATACTTTTTGCGGTGATTTTCAGACAATTTAAAGAGATTAAGTATTTTCGCAAATAAATTTTACCAACGATTTAATCAGTTCATTTGCGACGACTATAACTCGCCGCAAAAAGTTTTCCCAACGATTTATAGTCAAACCGAATAGGTATTTGCAACGCTCTATTTGTAATTTATGGAAAAACAAAATCGCCAGAAAAAAAGACACCAACGATGGGACCATTTGGATGATCTAGCCCCTGTATTTTCCGCCATAGAAAAAAGGACACCAACACTTCGTCTTTGGGATCGAACCTGAATCCGATGGGAAAAGATGTATTCCAACATCTAGACATCTCCATTGATCGCAGCTCTCTCCAATGATCTTTCGCTCTTACTTTCTCATTCTCTTTCTTTATCTGTGTTCCGGGCAATATATATAAAATGCTTGCGTCGGCTTTTTGCAGACTTCTTTCATCTGTAGGACATAAGATACCACACACGTTTCTACCTCTCAGCCGGACGAACTTACTCCAAAGGACGAAATATAAACACCAGAATGGATTCAAAGTAATGCTATCTTTTTTTGTCTTTTTAATGTTGCAATTTTATCAAAAATTCCCATTGATATATAAATACACATTTTGTCTAATGAATATGTATACCTAAATTCTCAAAATTAATTAAGAATTTGTGGCGAAACAAAATCGCCCAAAAAAATAACTATCTACGACGATTCGGAGGTTTGCAGTGAAACAAGAGAGACTCTGAGAGAGAGAACTGAGAGCTTGAGAGATATGGATAGAAAGAGGTTGTTGATAGAGAACTTAAAAGGGGGAAAACAAAAATTACAGAGGCGTGGGGAGGTGGTACTCGAGTTGGAGAGGGATTCGGAAGTGTGAAAAAATTGAATGGAAAGAGATAAGAGAAGGAACCGTCGGGGTCAAAAAAAAGTTATGCGACTATTTCTTTTCAGAATTTCTCGTTCAGCACTAGTACGAAGAAATTTTGAAAAGACTAAAAAGTCCACATAAGCATGATTCATATACTAGTTTTGAATAAAAGAAATGAAATGAGGTTGACTTTAAAAATAAGTATGTTTATTTTTTAAAAGAAATCTGAAAACGACCTCAAATGTTTATTCTGCATATGCATAAATTCTATATAAGAGAAAATATTTTATGTCATGACTGGTATAGACGTGAGTTAATTTTGTGCATTCTGTTTCTGAACTATGCAAAAAGAACGAATATGAAAATCTAAAAGTTTTTATTCTGATGTTTTGATTCTGTTTATTTTGAACATGTGAAATTATCTAAAGTTGTGCAGTATTTAGTTTTTGATATGATGTGGCGTTTGAAAACCTTGGCATGAATGTCTGATTCTGTATCTAAATATGATCTGGTTTTGTTGTTGTTCTGTTCCATTTCTGTTAAGGCCCTGCCACAGGTATAATGGTGGTTTATTACCTTACCACGTGGTGAAACATGGTATACGGCCCTGCCACGATTATAATGGTGGTTTATAACCTTACCACAGGGGTGAAACATGGTATACAGCCCTGCCACGGGTATAATGGTGGTTTATAACCCTACCACAAGGGTGAAACATGGTATATGGCCCAGCCACAGGTATAATGATGGTTTATAACCCTACCACGGGAGTTAAATATGGTATTTATCTCGATGTGATGCTACGAGATGATATGAATATAATGTTTCAGTTTGGATATGCCAAAGGATTTTCTTTAAGGGAACAAGTTTGTTTTTCTGAAAATTTCGCTGTGATGTTTTGTACCAAGTTTTATTTATGTATTCTGAAAGTAAATATGTTGTTTCTGCATATTGAAAGTAAATGTTTTGTTCTGCATACTGAACTTTATAAATGCTCATGTTTACATACTAGTATAAGTTCTTTGCTTACTAAGTTGCTGATAAGTCACCCCTTATTTCCACAATATTTTTCAGATATTTTGATGGTTCAACTGAGGATCAAGATTATGAGATATTAGGTGAGATGTTTTAAGTATAGTATATTAAGCATAGAAAGTTTTTATGAGTATTGACTTTTTTTTTATTAAGAAATTTTATTGTGTTATGATGACTTGGCATTTTGGAAAATTAGTTATATTGAGAAAATTAGTTTGAATCGAAATTTCTATATGATATTGGGAATTTGGAGTCTATTATTATATTGTTAAAATGTGAGTACTTTAAGTGATTGGAAATAACTCTCCAATTTGTGTGGGACCGGGGCATTACAGGTAATTCATAAAACGATAGAGTCAAATCATTTTTCAGGTGGGTCATTTCCTATACATAGACATACTCTCCCATATGCTTAAATATTGACTAATTCTCATGTGCTAATTCTCCCATATGCTTAAATATTGACATACTCTCCCATATGCTTAAATATTGACTAATTCTCATGTGCTAATTAATTTGTGGTTCCATATTTTCCGATAGGTAAATTAATTAAAACGGAGTCACGTAAAAGTATGTAGTTTATTTGCATGAGACGATCATACATCATGTATTTCAAACAAAACTCTTTTAATGCTATTTTACAATTATCTTACAACGTCTATCTTACACAATTCTAAATACAATATTATTGAATACGATATTATTAATATTTAAATTTTGTTTGATTTTGACGAGTTAATTAATTGAGTTCAAAATTAAAAGCATTAATAATTTTTATACAAAAGTTGAGTAAAATTCTAACAATACCATAATGTTATTAAGCTCAGTTGATAATTTGGTGTACTTGATCATAATTCGCCACTACAAGAAAAAATGGCCTTTTTCAACGTCCAATTTCGTCTAAAAAATTGATTGAAATCGCCACATTTGAATATTTTTGTCATTTTTTATTCGCTGCATGTTGGTTGGTATTATCTATTTACTTATGTGAAAAAGCAATAAAACTCAAAAATCGTCGCAAAAAATGATTATTTCTCAGCTGGACCAACTGACTCCAAAGCCCGAAAGTGAAACTCCAAATGGGATTGAAAGTAATGTTTTTTTTTTAAAATCTTTTTACTGTTGCAATTTTATCAAAACTAATTCTGAGAATGTAAGAAAGCCAGAAATTTGAAACATTTATGGCGTAGAATATTACGGGAATAGATAGATAATAAACATGATTTTTTTGTACATCCGGGCAATAGTATAACTTATCAAAAATGATAAGTTGACCAATTCTTACTTTTAGGGCCAGACTTCTTTAATCTGTTGGACAGTCGATTTCTATGACGTAATTGACATGAGTCAAATCCTTGTTCAAGTGGATCGTTTCCTATAACACGTTTCTACCTCTCAACTGGACCAACTTACTCCAAAGGCATAAACCAAAACTACGAAAGGGATTGAAAGTAATCTTCATTTTTTTTTTTGTCTTTTTACTGTTACTATTTTCTCAAAGATTCCTTTTGATATATAAATACACATTTTGTCTAATGAATATGTATCCCTAACTACTCAAAACTAATTCGAAATTTGTGGCAAAACAAAATCGCCGGAAAAGGTAACTATTTGTTGCGATTTTTGCAGTTCGCTGGTTTAACTTATAATTGAGTAGACAATTGCGATAAACATTTGGCGCAGTAAAAAGCACTGAAAATACCTTTTGCGACAGTTTTCAGACAGTTTCTGGTGATTAAGTATTGTCACAAATAAGTTTTACCAGCGATTTAATTAGTTCGTTGGAATACATCTCTTTATTAACGTCAATTTATTAAATATTTTTGACGACCATAATTCACCCCAAAAAGTTTTCCCAACGATTTATAGGCAAACCGAATGGGTATTTGAGGCGTTTTATTTAGAATTTGTGGCGAGAACAAATCGATGGAAAAAAAGACACTAACGAGGAGACCATTTGGAAGATCCAGCCCCTCTATTTTCCGCCATAGATAAATGAACACCAACACTTCGTCTTTGGGACCCCGATGGGAAAAGATGTATTCCAACGTCTCGACATCTCCATTGATCGCAGCTCTCTACAGTGATAATTCACTTTTGCTTTCCCTCTCTCTTTCTTTATCTTTGTTTTGGACAATATATATAGAACGCTTGCCTCTGCTTTTAGCAGACTTCTTTCATATGTAGGACATAAGATACCGCACACGTTTCTCCCTCTTAGCTGGACCAACTTATTCCACTAGCCGAAACTGAAACTCCGGAAGAGATTGAAAGTAATGGTCATTTTTTTTTGTCTTCTCACTGTTGCTATTTTATCAAAGATTCTTTTGACATATAAATACACATTTTGTCGAATGAATATGTATACGTAAATACTCAAAACTAATTGCAAATTTGTGGCGAAACAAAATCATCAAAAAAAAGTAGCAATTTGCAGCAATTTTTGCGATTCGATGGTTTAACTTATAATTGAGTAGATAATTGCGACAAACATTCAGCGCAGTAAAAATCACTGAAAATACTTTTTACTGCAATTTTTAAATAATTTTCAGCCATTAAGTATCGCCAAAAATAAGATTTACCAACGATTTAATTAGTTCGTTGGAATACATCTCTTCAGTAGCGGCGATTTATTGAATATTTGTGACGATTATAATTTGCCGTAAAAAGTTTTCCCAGTGATTTATAAGCAAACCAAATGGGTATTTGTGGCGTTTTATTTATAATTTGTGTTGAAAACAAATCGCCGAAAAAAAGACACCAACGACGGGACCATTCGGTAGATCCAACCCTTGTATTTTTCGCCGTAGATAAAAGGACACCAACACTTCATTGTTGGGATCGAACTTAAACTCAATGGAAAAGATGTATTCCAACGTCTCGACATCTCCATTGATCACAACTCTCTCCAGTGATATTTCGCTTTCCCTCTCTCTTTCTTTATCTTTGTTCTGGGCAATATATATAGAACGTTTGCCTCTGCTTTTAGCAAACTTCTTTCATCTGTAGGACATAACATACCATACACGTTTCTACGTCTCAGCTGGACCAACTTACTCCAAAGGTCAAAACCGAAACTTCGAAAGGGATTGAAAGTAATGCTTTTTTTTTTGTCTGTTTACTGTTACTATTTTATCAAAGATTCATTCCGATATGTACATACACCTTTTTTCTAATGAATATGTATACCTAACTACGCAAAACTAATTCAGAATTTGTGGCAAAATAAAATCGCCGGAAAAAGTAACTATTTGTGGCGATTTGCAGTTCGCTGGTTTAACTTATAATTGAGTAGACAATTGCGACGAACATTTGGCGCAGTAAAAATCAATGGAAATACTTTTTGCGGCGATCTTCAGACAATTTAAAGAGATTAGGTATTTTCGCAAATAAGTTTTACCAACGATTTAATCAGTTCATTTACGACGACTATAATTCGCCACAAAAAGTTTTCCCAACGATTTATAGTCAAACCGAATAGGTATTTGCAACACTCTATTTGGAATTTATGAAAAAACAATTCGCCAGAAAAAAGGACACCAACGATGGGAGCATTCGGATGATCCAGCCCCTGTATTTTCCGCCATAGATAAAAGGACACCAACATTTCATCTTTGGGATCGAACCTGAACCCGATGGGAAAAGATATATTCCAACATCTAGACATCTCCATTGATCGTAGCTCTCTCCAGTGATCTTTCGTTCTTGCTTTCTCATTCTCTTTCTTTATATGTGTTTCGGGCAATATATATAGAATGCTTGCGTCGGCTTTTTGCAGACTTCTTTCATCTATAGGATATAAGATACCACACACGTTTCTATCTCTCAGCCGGACCAACTTACTCCAAATGACGAAATATAAACACCAAAAGGGATTCAAAGTAGTGCTCACTTTTTTTGTCTTTTAAATGTTACAACTTACTCCGAAGGCTGAAACAGAAACTCGTGAAGGGATTAAAAGTACTGGGCTTTTTTTTTTGTCTTTTTACTATTTCTATTTTATCAAAGATTCTTACTGATATATAAATACACCTTTTGTCTAATGAATATGTATTCCAAAATTCTCAAAACAAATTAAGAATTTGTGGCAAAAATAAATCACCGGAAAAAATAACTGTCCGCGGCAATTTTTGCAGTTCGCTGGTTTAACTTATAATTGAGTAGCCAATTACGATAAACATTCAGCGTAGTAAAAATCTCTGGAAATACTTTTTGCAATAATTTTCAGAAAATTTCTGGCGATTAAGTATCGTCGCAAATAAGTTTTACTAGTGATTTAATTAGTTTGTTTGCGACATCTATAATTCACCTCAAAAAGTTTCTCAATGGTTTATAGGCAAACCGAATAGGTATTTGCGGCATTCTATTTGGAATTTGTGGAGATTACAAATCGTCTGAAAAAAGGACACCAACGATTGGACCATTCGGAAGATTCAGCCCCTGTATTTTCTACCACAAATAAAAGGACAACAACACTTCGTCTTTGGGATCAAACCTGAACTTGATGGGGAAAGATGTATTCCAACGTTTCTACATCTCCATTGATTGCAACTCTTTCCTGTGGTATTTCGCTTTCACTTTCCCTCTCTCTTTCTTTATCTTTGTTCCGGGCAATATATATAGAACACTTGCATCTGCTTTTAGTAGACTTCTTTCATCTGTAGGACATAAGATACCACTGGCCAAAACTGAAACTCTGGAAAGAGTTGAAAGTAATGGTCTTTTTTTTTTGCCTTCTTACTGTTCCTATTTTATCAAAGATTCCTTTGATATATATAAATACAGCATTTGTCGAATGAATATGTATACCTAAATACTGAAAACTAATTCGAAATTTATGGCGAAACAAAATTGTGGAAAAAGTAACTATTTGCATCGATTTTTGCAGTTCGATGGTTTAAGTTATAATTGAGTAGACAATTGCGAGGAACATTCGGCGCACTAAAAATTACTAAAAATACGTTTTGCGGCGATTTTCAGACAATTTCTGGCGATTAAGTATTGCCGGAAATAAGTTTTTCCAGCGAATTAATTAGTTCTTTGGAATACATCTCTTCACTAGCGACAATTTATTAAATATTTGCTGCGATTAAATATCTTGAAAGATGTACACCAATGTCTCAACATCTCCATCGCAGCTCGATCTCTCCACTCTTTCGTTTTCTCTCTTTCTGATCTTTCCCTTTTTTCTTATCTTGAATGCAGATAGCTTTTCATAATTTCTTTGTTCGACAATGAACGCTTGCCTCTGCATGTATATATATATACACATATAACTTATAAAAAATGATAAGCTGAATACTTTCTTACAATTACGGGCAGACTCTTTTCATCTCAAGGACAGCTGGTTTACAAGTAATTCATGAAACAATCAGGTCAAATCATTTTTCAGTTGGTTGGTAATAGGACTTTTACCCACGTTTAAAACTTGTTGTAAGTGATTTGGATGGAAAAAGCGGGCCATACTATCCGCGCAAGTCTTCTATCTGTGGCATTTACCATGTATTTTCTACAAATTGAACTCTTCGAAAAGAATTTCACAAGAAATGGTCATATGTATAGCTGGAAATATTTTTTACAGCGACTTTCGGAGTATTTGCAGTGATTAGGTATCGCTGCAAATAAGTTTTACTAGCGATTTAATTAGTTCGTTGGAATACATATCTTCGCTAATGGCGATTTATTAAATATTTGCGACAAATAATTCACCGCAAAAATTTTTTCCAGCAATTTAATAGGCAAACCGAATGGGTATTTGCGATGTTTTATTTGAAATTTGTGGCGAAAAAATACCAAAAAAAGTAAGTAATTCTGGCGATTTTTACAGTTCGCTAGTTTAACTTATAATTGAGTAGACAATTGCGACGAACATTCGGTGCAGTAAAAATCACTAGAAATGCTTTTTGCTGCGATTTATTAAATATTTGCGGCGATTAAGTATCTTGAAAGATGTACACCAACATCTCGACAACTCCATCGTAGCTTGATCTCTCCACTATTTCGTTTTCTCTCTCTTTCTGATCATTCTCTCTTTCTTTATCTTGAATGCAGATAGATTTTTTGAATTTCTTTGTTCGGCAATGAAAGCTTGCCACTGCATGTATATATATACACACATATAACTTCTCAAAAACGATAAGCTGATCACTTTCTTACAATTAGGGGCAGACTCGTTTCATCTCAAGGACAGCCGGTTTGCGGGTAAGTCATAAGACGATCGAGTCAAATCCTTTTTTAGTTGGTTGGTACTAGGACTTTTAGCCATGTTTGAAACTTGTTGTAAGTGATTTGGTTGGAAAAAGTGGGCCATACTGTCGGCGCAAGTGTTCTATCTTTGGCATTAACCATGTATTCTCTACAAATTGAACTATTTGAAAAGAATTTCACAACAAATGGTCATATGTATCGCTAAAAATACTTTTTGCTGTGATTAAGTATCACTGCAAGTAAGTTTTACCAATGAATTAATTAGTTCGTTGGAATACATCTCTTTGCTAGCGGCAATTTATTAAATATTTGCGATGACTATAATTCACCGCAAAATTTTTTTCCAACTATTTAATAAGCAAACCGAATGGGTATTTGCGGCGTTTTATTTGAAATTTGTGGCGAAAAAAAATTGTCGAAAAAGGTAACAATTTGCAGTGATTTTTACAATTCCTAGTTTAACTTATAATTGTGTAGACAGTTGCGACAAACATTCGGCGTAGTAAAAATCACTGAAAATACTTTTTACGGTGATTTTCAAAGTATTTGCAGCTATTAATTATCTTGAAAGATGTAAACCAACGTCTCGACATCTCCATCGCAGCTCGATCTCTCCACTCTTTTGTTTTCTCTCTCTTTCTGATTTTTCTCTTTTTCTTTATCTTGAATGTAGATTGATTTTTCTAATTTCTTTGTTCCGGGTAATGAACGCTGGCCTATGCATGTATTTAAAAATATATATATACACATATAACTTTAAAAAAAAAAATAAGCTAATTACTTTCTTACAATTAAGGGCAAACTCGTTTCATCTCAAGGATAATCTGTTTACGAGTAATTCATGAGATGATCGAGTCAAATCCATTTTCAGTTGGTTGGTAATAGGACTTTTACAATCGTTTAAAACTTGTTGTAATTGATTTGGCTAGAAAAGTCGGTCATACTGTCAGCGCAAGTATTCTATCTTTGGCATTAGCCATGTATTTTCTACAAATTGAACTCCTAGAAAAGAATTTCACAGCAAGTGTTCATATGTTTCGTTGGAAATACTTTTGACGGTGATTAAGTATCGCTGCAAGTAAGTTTTACCGGCGATTTAATTAGTTTGTTGGAATACATATTTTCGTTAGCAACGATTTATTAAATATTTTTGACGACTATAATTTGCGGCAAAAACTTTTTTCCAATGATTTAATAGGCAAACCGAATGGGTATTTGCGGTGTTTTATTTGAAATTTGTGGCGAAAAAAAGTAACTATTTGCAGCAATTTTTACAGTTCACTGGTTTAACTTATAATTGAGTAGACAATTGCGACAAACATTCGGCATAGTAAAAATCACTAGAAATACTTTTTGCGGTGATTTTCTAAGTATTTGCGACGATTAAGTATCTTGAAAAATGTACACCAACATCTCGACATCTTCATCGTAGCTCGATCTCTCTACTCTTTCGTTTTCTCTCTCTTTCTGATCTTTCCCTCTTTCATTATCTTGAATGCAGATAGATTTTTCTAATTTCTTTGTTCGGCAATAAACGTTTGCCTCTGCATGTATATATATATACACACACATATAACTTATTAAAAATGATAAGCTAATCACTTTCTTATAATTAAGGGCAAACTCTTTTCATCTCAAGGACAGTCGGTTTATTTGGAATTCATGAAACGATCGGGTCAAATCTTTTTCAGTTGGTTGGTAATAGGACTTTTACTCACGTTTAAAACTTGTTGTAATTGATTTGGCAGGAAAAAGTGGGTCATACTGTCGGCGCAAGTCTTCTATCATGTATTCTCTACAAATTGAACTCTTATAAAAGAATTTCACAATAAATGGTCATATTTATATCTAAAAATACTTTTTGCGGCGAGTTTTGGAGTATTTGCAATGATTAGATATTGTCATAAGTAAGTTTTATCAGCGATTTAATTAGTTCGTTGGAATACATCTTTTCACTAGAGGCAATTTATTAAATATTTACGACGACTATAATTCAGCGCAAAATGTTTTTGCAACGATTTAATAGGCAAACCGAATTGGTATTTGCGAGGTTTTATTTGGAATCTGTGGTGAAAAAAAATCGTCGAAAAAAGTAACCATTTGTGGTGATTTTTACAGTTCGCTGGTTTAAATTATAATTGAGTAGACAATTGCGACGAACATTCGGTGTAGTAAAAATCAGTGAAAATACTTTTTACGGCGATCTTCAGAGTATTTGCGGTGATTAAGTATCTTGAAAGATGTACACCAACATCTCGACAGCTCGATCTCTCCACTCTTTTGTTTTCTCTCTCTTTCTGATCTTTCTCTCTTTCTTTATCTTGAATGCAGAAAGATTTTTCTAATTTCTTTGTTACGCGCAATGAATGCTTGCCTCTGCATGTGTTTAAAAATATATATATATACACACATATAACTTATCAAAAATAATAAGTTGATCACTTTCTTACAATTAGGAGGAGACTTTTTTTATCTCAAGGACAGTCGGTTTGCAGGTAATTCATGAAACGATCGGGTCAAATCCTTTTTCAGTTTGTAAGTAATAGGACTTTTACCCACGTTTAAAACTTATTTAAAGTGATTTGGCTGGAGAAATTAGGCCATACTGTCGGCGCAAGTCTTCTATCTGTAGCATTTACCCTGTATTCTCTATAAATTGAACTCTTAGAAAGGAATTCACAGCAAATGGTCATATGTATAGCTGGAAATACTTTTTGCGATGATTTTCAAAGTATTTACAGCGATTAGGTATCGCTACAAATAAGTTTTACTATCAATTTAATTAGTTCGTTGGAATGCATCTCTTTGCTAGCGGTGATTTATGAAATATTTGCGACCACTATAATTCAAGCAAAAAGTTTTCTCAACGATTTAATAGGCAAACATAATGGGTATTTGCGTTGTTTTATTTGAAATTTATGGGGAAAAAATCGTCGAAAAAAGTAAGTATTTGCAGCGATTTTTACAGTTCACTAGTTTAGCTTATAATTGAGTAGACAATTGCGTCGATCATTCGGCGCAGTAAAAATCACTAGAAATACTTTTTGAGCCATTTTCAGAGTATTTACGACGATTAAGTATCTTGAAAGATGTACACCAACGTCTCGACATCTCCATCGCAGCTCGATCTCTCCACTCTTTCGTTTTCTCTCTCTTTCTGATCTTTCTCTCTTTCTTTATCTTGAATGCAGATAGATTTTTCTAATTTTTTTGTTCCAGGCAATGAACGCTTGCCTATGCATGTATTTAAAAAAATATATATACATATAAAACTTATCAAAAATGATAAGCTGATCACTTTCTTACAATTAAGGGTAGACTCGTTTCATCTCAAGGACAGTCGGTTTGCGGGTAATTCATGAGACGATCGAGTCAAATCCTTTTTCAGTTGGTTGATAATTGGACTTTTATCCACATTTAAAACTTGTTGTAAGTGATTTGGCTGGAAAAAGTGGGTCATACTGTCGGCGCAAGTGTTCTATCTTTGGCATTAACCATATATTCTCTACAAATTGAACTCCTAGAAAAGAATTTCACAGCAAGTGGTCATATGTATTGTTGGAAATACTTTTTCTGATGATTTTCAGAGTATTTCGGCAATTAAGTATCGCCGCTAGTAAGTTTTACCTCCGATTTAATTAATTCGTTGGAATACATATCTTCGCTAGCGGTGATTTATTAAATATTTGCGACGACTATAATTCATCGCAAAAAGCTTTCCCAGCGATTTAATAGGCAAACCAAATGAATATTTGCGGTGTTTTATTTGAAATTTATGGATAAAAAATCGACAGAAAAAGTAACTATTTACAACAATTTTTGTAGTTCGCTAGTTTAACTTATAACTGAGTAGACAATTGCGACAAACATTTGGTGCAGTAAAAATCACTGAAAATACTTTTTGCAGTGATTTTCAGAGTATTTGCGGCGATTAAGTATCTTGAAAGATGTACACCAACGTCTCAACATCTCCATCGTAGCTCGATCTCTCCACTCTTTCGTTTTCTCTCTCTTTCTGATCTTTCCCTCTTTCTTTATCTTGAATGCAAATAGATTTTTCTAATTTCTTTGTTCGGCAATGAACGCTTGCCTCTGCATGTATAGTATATATATATATACAAACATATAACTTATCAAAAATAATAAGCTGATCACTTTCTTACAATTAGGGACGTACTCTTTTCATCTCAAGGATAGTCAGTTTATAGGTAATTCATGAAACGATCGAGTCAAATCCTTTTTCAGTTGCTAATAGGACTTTTGCCGCCCACGTTTAAAACTTGTTGTAAGTGATTTGGCTGGAAAAAGTAGGCTATACTGTCGGTTCAAGTGTTCTATATGTGGCATTTACCATGTATTCTCTACAAATTGAACTCTTAAAAAAGAATTTCACAGCAAATGGTCATATGTATAGCTGCAAATACTTTTGCGGTGATTTTCGGAGTACTTGCAGCAATTAGGTATCACCACAAATAAGTTTTACCAGCGATTTAATTAGTTTGTTGGAATACCTCTCTTCGCTAGCGGCAATTTATTAAATATTTGCGACGATTATAATTCATCGCAAAAAATTTTTCCTGCGATTTAATAGGCAAACCGAATGGGTATTTGCAGCGTTTATTTGAAATTTGTGGCAAAAAAAAAAAAATCACCACAAAAGTAACTATTTGCGACATTTTTACAGTTCGCGAGTTTAACTAATAATTGAATAGACAATTGCGACGAATATTCAGTGCGGTAAAAAATCACTGGAAATACTTTTTTGCGACAATTAAGTTTCGCCATAAATAAGTTTTATCAGTGATTTAATTAGTTCGTTGGGTTCGTTGGAGTACATCTCTACACTAGTGGTGATTATTAAATATTTGCGACGACTATAATTCACCGCAAAAAGTTTTTCCAATGATTTAATAGGCAAACCGAATGGGCATTTGCAGCGTTTTATTTGGAATTTGTAGCGAAAAAAAAATGCAGGAACAAATGACACCAACGATAGGACCATTAGGTAGATCCAGCCCCTGTATTTTCCGCCAAAGATAAAAGGACACCAACATTTCGTCTTTGGGATCAAACTTGAATCCAATGGGGAAAGATGTATTCTAACGTCTCGACATCTCTCTTGATCGCAGCTCTCTCCAATGATCTTTCGCTCTCACTTTCTCTCTCTTTCTTTATCTTTGTTCCAGGCAATATATATAGAACGCTTGCCTCTGCTTTTAGCAGACTTCTTTTATCTGTAGGACATAAGATACCACACACGTATCTACCTCTCAGCTGGACCAAGTTATCTGGGGGGATATAATTAAGAATGGCATCGATTTCATCTTGTGCTTGTAATTGATCCTGTAACACCCGAGTCCAGTGCCAAGTTGTTTTCAAAAAAATTTGAATTTTTATGTGCGAAAAGCCCATTTAAGTTTTCAAATAGTTTTTTTTTTTAAATAAACTATGAGCCTAAAATCTATGTTTTGGTGTATTATGATTTTCTGTGGGTTTGATATTTAGGTTACAAAAATTAAATCTTTTTATGGGCCAAGATAATTTTTGAACAAGTTGTTTTTTTTTTAGAGGTCAAGTCGAGGCCAAAAACTCTTAGAAAAAGCCCAAATTTTTGCATGCCCAAACCCCAAGCCATGAGGATCAAAGATCAGACCGCATGACATTCACGTCTTCACGTCGTGCACGTTTTCTTCTCTAGGGTTTACCAACTTTCTTTATATAAATTCCACGTAGAAACTCACCCATCAAATCTAGGGTTGTCGTACTACATCTCTCCCATACCACTTATCGACATCACTTGCTACAAGTGGCACCAGCCCCCTCTACTTCGACGCCACCTGCACAGAGAGTTCCATTGGCCACCTCACGCCACCCCAAGCCTCCCAGCTCCTTTGCAACTCCTCTCGGTGAGTCTCCATCGCACCTAGGTCTAGTAATTGTTTTTCCCTGGGAAAAAAAAAAAAAAAAGGGGGGAGAGTTGCTTTTGCATTTTATGTAAAGCTAGATAGTTGGGAAGAGTAGTTTATGATATTACAATTTTGCCCTTCCATTTATAAGCCTGAACAAGTGATTTATGAATTTATATTTTAGTGGATTTGATTTTACGATCGATGGGATTAAACTGGACTGTAAAACAATTATTGGATTATTTTAAGGGGGCTCCGACTTACTTTAAAATAGTCTAAAAAGTTTGCTTGATAGAAAATAGTTAAGGTTTTTAAATTGTAGTTGGTATTAAGGTCTAAAGAATTTAGAGTTGTCTTGGCCGGGGAAATTGACTAAAAATCGATGTATTCGAGAATTTATGATATTTTAGGGTTGCGAGAAATTTAGATTTTTTAGAAAATAGGTTACTTAGTGGTTAAGGTTTAAGTATTGAAAATGTGTTAATTTCGGATGTTTATGGAAATTAAGTGGCAATCTTATAGGTGACGATTAATTTTCGTTCGGCACTGTTGTGGAGAAATTTAGAAAGTTAAGAAGTCCAAGTAAGCGGGGTTCCTATGCTAGACTTTGTAAAAAATAAAAATGAACTGAGGTTGATTTATGAAAATGTGCATTATATGTTTTGAAAAGAAATGTGAAAACAACCTCAGTTATTAGTTCGTCATTACTCGTTGAACTCTGATGAAAGAGAGAGCATTTTTGTCATGACTGGTGTAGACATGAGCTTATTTGTTTGGCATTCTATTTCTAACCTATGCAAAAAGAGCGAATATGAAAAGTTTTGCATGATTATGTAAATATGCTCTGGATCTGCTTTGATTATGAAGATGATATGATTTTGTTCAGTACTCTGTATGAATAAGATGTGATTTTTGAAAACCTTTGGCTTGACTCTTTGATTCTGAATTTAATTATGTTTCCACTCTGTTCAGTTACGATCCTGCCACGAGTGATAATAGTGGCATACGGCCCAACCACTGGTTACAATAGTGGATACAGCCCAACTACGGGTGATAATAGTAGATACGGCCCAACCACGGATGATAATAGTAGATACGGCCCAACCACGAGTAATAATAGTGGATACGGCCCAACCACGGGTTATAATAGTGGATACGGCCCTGCCACAGGTTATAGTAATAGTCTCTGTTTGAGTGCACACCTTGGTGACAGAGTGATTTTTGTTTTGCTTGGCAATCCGTAGATGCACAACCCTACCACAGGGATTATATATGGCATTTGTTCTAATATGATGTCCTGATATGATAATGATAATGATCATTTATGCTATTCCAAATGATATTTTTGAATGAATTATTTCTGAATCTTCGCTCTGATATTTTGATAACATGTTCTGCTTTCGCACTCTGAAAAAGGGAAATGTTTTGTTCTGCACTTTGATCTCTGTAAATGGTCATGTTTACACACACTAGTATATGTTCTCTGCTTATTTAGTTGTTGATAACTCACTCCTTATCTCTATAATATTTTTCTGATAATTTTGATGCCTCAGCTGGAAGTCGAGAGTAGAAAGTATTAGCATGATTTGATGATCATAGATGAATAAATGTCATAGGGTACAAGTTTTTATATAAGTCTTATTTAGCAGGTTGATGATTTTATGTTATTTGGTATTTGGAGTATATAAACATGTTATGAGAGATGTCTTTAGGTTACAAGAGCTAACTGTCTGAATCTCTGGTAACGGGACGTTACAGATCTAATATTGATACTTCCGAAAAATTAGCAGCTTGTTCCGATGACGGAATATCAGTGATCCTCGTATCCAAAAATGCTTGTAATTCTGATATTGATCATGGGTCAGTCCTCAGACCGTGCTGCACATGATCATCATGACCACGGTACCTTATTCGACATAAAGTCCAGCTTTGAAACTGTACGTAGTTGCATAAAATAACGTCAATGATGATTAATTAGAAACTAACAATTAAATTAATTGACGGAGCTATATATATATACATATAATGGGAATAAAAGCAGTGCATGCGTAACACTCTAATTAATACTCATGATGAGGTAATTTTTTTTTTTTAGATCTTACTAATGATGAGGTAATTATGAACACATGCATGCAGCTTACTTGAGCATCGATCGGAAGCTAGCCTGTATTCGTGCATAATCCAGTCGGTTTTGGTTGCTTCTTTTCGGATTCATTCTTTGTTTTTGTATTTAAAGAAGGTGAGTGACTTCATGTAACCCACGAGGTGGCCCTCTGAGTCTTTAATTTCAATGTCTCTGATGTTAGCCTTCCACCAACCTCCATCAGAATCCCCTTCTATATCCCTTTTGATTCTCTTCCCGTTACCGTTTCTAGATACTGGCTCTCTCTTCACGAAAAAATATCGGTCATTATTCACAGTCATGTACGCGGGATCATTACCATCTACATGCACCAAGTTTCAAACCAACGAGAGAATCATGATCAGTACTGTACGTACGTAGAAGATTAGAATTAAATACGATCGCAAAAAAGATTATCATGAGAAGAAACGAAACGACTGGAAGAAGAACTTATAGTGAAGAAACCATAGTTCATGGGCTTAGATGTCGGCTTCAACGATGGGACCATTCCATAGATCCAATCCCTGTATTTTCTGCCATAGATAAAAGGACACCAATGCTTCGTCTTTGGGATCAAACCTGAACCCGATGGAGAAAGATGTATTCCAATATCTCGACATATCTATTGATCGCAGCTCTCTCCAATGATCTTTCACTCTCGCTTTCTCTCTTTCTTTCTTTGTCTTTGTTCTGAGCAATATATATAGAATGCTTGCCTCTGCTTTTAGCAGACTTCTTTCATCTGTAGGACATAAGATACCACACACATATCTACCTCTCAACTAGACCAACGTACTCCAAAGGCCGAAACTGAAACTCCAGAAGAGATTGAAAGTAATGCTCTTTTCTTTTTTTGTCTTTTTACTGTTGCTATTTTATCAAAAAATCCTTCTGATATATATACACATTTTGTCTAATGAATATGTATACCTAAATAGTCAAAACTAATTCGGAGGATGTAAGAAAGCCAGAAATCTGAAACATGTATAGCGTAGATTATGAAATCTCAGCTGGACCAACTTACTCTAAAGGCCGAAAGCCCATCCAAGATAATGAAAATCATTTATCTTTTCTTGTAAATTACTACACACTCGTAGCATTAGCATTGGATAATGAAGAAACACTATAATCACTACAATAAACACTATAATCCCAACAAGGAAACAATCAAATTAGACCAATGAAACAAATTAGTGAAGGAGGAATATATCTAGCACAAGCTCTTCCACATTAACTAGAACCAACAGGCAGATAGAGGTTACCTCTTCCTAACCCATGCTGCTCAGGAGATAAAAAACATATAGGTGCTGAAATAACCCCCGACATATCCACGTAGACTTTTTTCTTTTACCCATTACATATATTGGCCAGACATGGGTTAATCCACATGCTTCCAATTTGACTGTCAGCAATTATTTTCCCAAGAAACTTTTCTTTCAACACTTTTGCATTTAGAAAAGTTTCACAGCAATTAAACTTTTCTTTACTGATAATTTGTCCCCAAAAAGGTTAAGAGCACTAGGGAAAAAGCTAGATCTAAAGTTATACTTAAGGCTGGGTTCCAATAAAGGGTTTATTCACTTGGAAAAGTCACATATTTTGGAGTTTGGAAAGAAAAAAGCATCCAAAAATCCCCCATGCTTGGATACAGGTTTCAATACTGTTCTAGTATTGAAGACATAAAAATTGAGGTGCCATGTATTTAGTCCTAATCAACACCACCGCTTTCTTGATGCACTACTATACAATATCCATCTACATGACACATAACTGATTTCAAACCCAGATTAATCAGAACATAGAAGATTTTGTTATTACCTGCAATGCATCTCATGCTTCCTGATTGGATCTCCAAAATTAAAAGCAGATTTTGACATGCTGCAAACTGGGATAGCCCATCCATTTGAACCATACATGCTGATTGGAAGTGAGTGATTGGTAGTGTCATACACATTCACTGAGTTTTTGCCTGTTTACTAGCAAGCTGTTGAAGCTAGCACCCACAAGTGATCCAACACCAAATACTGATCCACTAGCCTGAAAGGAGCAATGATCATATTACATACCTTGTTATTGATGTGGCATCTAGTTTGAAAAATGTTCTCTCTCCGCTGCTCTGTATCATCCATCCAAATTTGTGTATTAAGAGCACGCCTGGCAACAAGAGACTCACCACACTCTTCATTCTTATACCCATTCTCAATACTAGGCTCACGTCGCTTCCTATCTCTCCCACCTTGCAAGTTTTTAATCACTGCTTCTTGATGATCCATCCTATCTCCAAAATTAAAAGCAGATTTTGACATGCTGCAAACTGGGATAGCCCATCCATTTGAACCATACATGCTGATTGGAAGTGAGTGATTGGTAGTGTCATACACATTCACTGAGTTTTTGCCTGTTTACTAGCAAGCTGTTGAAGCTAGCACCCACAAGTGATCCAACACCAAATACTGATCCACTAGCCTGAAAGGAGCAATGATCATATTACATACCTTGTTANACAACCCCCTTATATGTAATCCGGCCCTTACGGATTTTTTTTTTCTTTTTTTTTTAAAAAAAAAAAAAAAGAGAAAAGGGTCACATGTCCAAGAGTGACCCCCTTCCAATTTTATTAAAATAAATCCTCACTTATGGCGGAGGAATACCATGAATCATCCCAGACTTGAAACCCCTCTACATTATTACTAATAAACTCTCCCAGCAGCAAGAAAAAACCAAAAAAACTATACCAAACAACTCACTCGAAAACAAAACTATGTTAACAACTAAACCAAAGAACTCGGAAAAGCCTATGCTATAAAAAGCTGAACCTTCAAAGACGTAAGGAAGGAAAACCCAAAGCATCCAGCCTGACCATGCCCCTAACTCGTTCCGGAAGAATATCGTGAACTCCATACCTACGATACATACTGATCTCTATTAGTTTAACACATAATTGAAAAGTGATTCAAATAGAGGAAGAAGTATAGTTAAAACTATAGTAGAACCTTTTTGTAGGAACTTTACAGCTTGGAACAAAACAAGGCAGAAAATCATCTCACCTCTTCAAGCAGTAGATTGCACGAATTATGCATGTTTCTACCTTCCCTCCACTTGGTTACACACCCAACTAAACAAGTATTAGGGGAAAAATGTAAGGACAGATGAGGTTGGAAGACACCATGACAGAATCGGTTGCAGAAAATTTGATTGAAGAAATATTCTTTTATGATGAAGCTGCTATTAAAAAGAGGATACCTATTAGTCTATCAAACTGTCCGAATAAGCTAATATGGAGATGTACAACAAGTGGTCAATTTACTATCAAAAGTGCATAATATTTACAAAAGAAATATTGGATCTAGCTAAAGGACAGTCTTCAAATTGAAGTTGCAAGGAATAAGTATGGTACAGAATCTGAAACTAAAAATTCCTAATAATGCAAAAGTTTTCCTTTGGAGGGCTTGTTTAGAGGCCTTACCTACAAATCTACAACTCTTTTAGAACGAAAATAGTGAAGTCACCAAACTGTCCAATATGTTTATAAGAAGAGGAAAGTACTATCCATGTTCTTTGGGAGTGCACAACAGCAAAGGATTTATGGAGTCTATGATCAAAGAAAATTCAGAAAAGCAGTTTGACAGCAGAATGTTATAAGGATCTATATGTAGCCATGCATAATCTAGTTGGTGAAGAACATATGGAAGAAATAGTCTTGATAGCAATGAGACTTTGGCAGAGAAGGAATGACTTTATTTTCAACAGCAATTTTTCCCATCAAATTTGGTGATGCAGCAGTCAAAACAGTAATGATTTTAAGGAAGCTCAAACAGATTTTGTCAAGCCAGCATGAACCGGTGGAGAAAATTTGATGAATAGACGGGGCCTCTTATTGGTGACTTATTCAAAATTAACTGGGATGCAGCACGTAATAAATCACTTGGTAAAGTTGTCATTGGCAATATAGTAAGAGATGGTGAAGGTAATGTACTGGCTACAAAAAGAATGCAACGTGATTTTTTCTATAATCCATTGTTGGCTGAAGCTTTTGGTGCTCTTCAAATAACAATTTTTGGCAATGAGTTGGGCTTGAGAAGGATTATCTTGGAAGGTGACTCTCTCCGAGTTATTAATAACATCAAGCAACATGATACTCCTTGGAATAGTGCAGGTTTGATCATATCAGGTTTCATAAATGGGTTGTTAGGCATGTTAGGAAAGAAGCTAATATTGTGGCTCATTGTTTAGCCAATAATTCTTTAGAGTCAGAGGACAATTCTATTGAGATGGAGGATTGTCCATCTTGTATTCTATCCCTTCTTTGTTGGAGGTTCATTAATAAATATATTGATATTGATTATAAAAAAAAAAACCTTTTTGAAAACCCTTTAAATTGTAGATCTAACACTTATCATATATTAATTTTGATGATTTTATATTTTTCACTCCACAATTGTTTAATTTTCGCTCATCTAACTTAATTAGGTCATCAAAATTTCTGTCCATTGCCATTGGCGTGATGAAAACTTTTAGACAAATTACATTGTTTAAGAAAAATTTTATTTATAAGACGGAGTGGATAATAGATCTAATAAAATGTTTATATGATATAATTTAATTAGAAAATGTCACTCTCAATGAGAGTGCAGACTACTGTAAAAAACTACTGAAATAGTTTTTTATTTTTTATTTTATTTAATAATTAAAGAAGTTTTCTTTAATTACTTTGTGAAATTTTTTAAAAATATATAAAGGGTTTACAAAATGTTTGAAGAAAAATAAAATAAAAACTACACATTCGGTGAGAATTATCAATGGGTGTAACATTGCCCAATTTATTTTAGTAGGTAAATTTTAAATTTTTTTTATACAACAAGAGTGGAAGAATTTCCAATCCAGATTTTCTATTTGAAAAATCGGACCGCATGTCATCAAATCATTAGGCTCTTAGCATAAATTTTAAAATTTAAATCTTACGAATCAAATATTATCATTTAATATGAATGATGTGTTCTACATATCAACTTGAAAATAGAATAAATATTTATTTAATGATAGTGCTTCATCAAATGGGAAACAATGCCATTTTTTTCAATGCAACGAATCTAAATTAAATGATAGAAAATATAATTGGAGAAAACATATAATTATTTGTTCAAATTTAAACGACCCCGTAGATAGAACAAGCATAACCGACGCCGTATTCTGTTATATCCCAGAGTCCCCAGCCCTTTGGAAACGGCGGCGCATGTGATCTGACTCGAATGCTTTTCGCGACAATTTGTTTTTATACCTCTTCTTCATTCACCGGGTCCCTGAAACTGTGAGTGGGTGAGTTTTTTTACAGAGAGAGATGGGGTTGTTGATCTATATCTGTTCTTTGGTTCTGCTATTTTCTCTAGTACCTCTTGGTGTCGCAAAAGATCAACTGAGCGCAAGGGAGTGCGAGGATCTGGGTTTTTCAGGGCTTGCTCTATGCTCTGATTGCAACACTTTGGCGGAGTATGTCAAGGACCAAGGTAAACCATTTAAAAACTCATTATTTAAGAGTATTGGTGGGTATGTCACTATGTCTTCCATTAATTGGTAGCTTTCTCGAAAAATCATATATGTTTTTATTTTTACGAGTGGTTATACTTTTTCTGTCAATCTGGATTTATGTAGTTCACTGGGCTTTCAATATTGTGTTGTGGCATTGTTTTTTTCTTGCCTTGGATTCTAATTTGTTTTTTTTTTTTTTTTTTT
>QEOT01003615.1:121273-224858 GCA_003123785.1 Pterocarya stenoptera | reverse complement strand
TAGTTCATATTTTGCACCGACGTCCAGGTATCGGTGGTAAGACAGATTCTTTGACCATCCAACAATTTCTTTAACTGTATCTTCTCTTCGTTATACAGCTTAATACAATCCCTTTTTAAAGTGATTCGGGATGGCAAAGTAATTCGAGACTCTAAATCAGTCACGAACTCAACAAACCCTTCATGCTCCACTAGCCTAAAAGGCATTTCACACCTAATGAAAAACTTAGCGGTTGACACCCTAAGTTTTTCTGCATCATATTTCGCTATACCTTGTGGGCTACACACTCTTCCCTCCACATCCCTCTTAACGCTAGATGATTGACTTTTTCCAACTCCTTTATGTCTAAGAGGGGAAGTTTCACATGTATTCTGGAGGTGATGTAACATAGATGAAGTGCCATTCTTGTAGTGGCAACTGTATAGCTTAGCACAATAATTGCACTGAGCTTTTGGGTTATCGTGGTCAATAGGTTGCACTTTAGAAAAGTGCTCCCAAACCACCGATTGGTTACTAGGTGTTTTTTTTTATTTCTTGGGTAAAGGTGGGATGGAACGGGTAGTCTGTTGTGTATATGTGGATGATTGAGTTGGAAGACTCCCATGCTCCTCCACATCCACTGGAATAGACAATGAATCACCACCAACCCCTTGGGTTGTACTGACATTACAACTCACAGAATCTTCTTCCATCTGTTATTGAGTAATAAAAAAATCAAACATAATATAATAAATAATCAAACACTAATATAATCTGGATTTGTTGCATGTACAGAGTATATTTGTGCATAAATGAAATAAATAACCAGCCAAGTGTTTGGTGCAGGAAGAGAGAGGGAGATATAGCACATCTCCTAATAATTATAGTTAATTATTGGAAGTAAAAATTTATATTATTTAGTCTCATATTCTGTAAACTGAGAAGTATATAGTATTATGATGAATTTGGTGTATTACATATATATATAATTTAAAAAAAAAAAAAGAAAAAAGAAAAAAAAAAAAGAGATATGTTTTCCTTAAAGTTTGAGATTAACTTTTTCAAATAATTGTCAAGAAATTTGAACATTTTATAGTACCAATATTCATGTTGCCGACATAATAAGACTTGATTTACAAGAGTTTGATCTAGCTCAACAAATCTATTGATCATCTAGATGGGATGATCATGAGTTTGATCCCAACAAATTAAGAGAAATGAGAGGTTTAAACTAGTCGTCTTGATTTCATAATTCACGATCCTAAAAGGTTGCACCATTTATTGACGTCAATTGATTGGGAGAACCCATCAAATTTATATATATATATATTTAGATCGATATATATATATGTGTGTGTGTGTGTGTGTGTGTGTAATTGCTTTCTAACAGATCGTAGATAGTTACAAGAGATGCAAGGTCATATATCTAAAGAAAGGTGCCATAAAGCATTTAAAAATCAGAGTCCTTTTCTACTCAATGTAGCATTGATTTTGATGTTGATGATACTTGATAACCCAATTGTTACATTGTCCAAATCGGTAGGTCCTTACACCTTAATTGCATGTGCAAGAGAGAGGGAAACCTAATAATTTAGTAACACTTGCCAGTCTATTATTATCTTGTTTGTTAGCATATGTCATTTAGAAACATGAGAAAGCTATGGTGTAACAAAAAGAATGCACACCAGCAAGTAAGTAAGAACCACCCCCCCTCCTCCTCTCTCAAACACCCGCAAACAACCACCTCAATCTCAAACACACCCTCATACTCGCGTGTTAGAGGGTTGAAGGAGTATTTTCCCTATATTTTACAAGTAGCTCTGTCAACTATTATGGCATCTACTCATTGGCCAGCCGTATAACACCATGGGCTGTCCTCAAAACTAATAAGTTTCATAAAAATGAGGCAACTGCAGAACCACAAGACCTACCAAAACCAATCTAAAAACACAGGTGTCGCTCTCATGCTGTAGTTGGAACAGAGAGAATTAGTTTTCTCATTCAAGTTTCAAGTCTCATAAGCCAAGCGCAACAGTAAAGGGAAATGGAAAATACCTATTTGGCCAATGAATGCTGTGTCAACTAAAGAAGCAACTGGGTCAGTTGTCAAAGCCAGTGCAGCTAGCAACGCAATCTGTGCTATTTCTGAACCAAGTTCATCCAGTTTAAAAATGAGTCTGGCCATAAAGATAGAGGAACTAAGCATTAGCTCTTAGATATCACAAAGACAGAAAATCCTAACCAGTATTTTCTCAAATAAGTCAACCTATTGTCCCCTAGGAAACCCAAATTACAATGGTGTTGACAATGGCTTGATCCGTGTGGTCCTGTCAATAACAACTAGCACTACTGCGTATTCAATAAGCTCATTATTTTCTAAAAGATCAGATTATATTAGTCTTCATATTTAAAATACATAAAAATAACTCTTAAACCAGAAATCCAGAGAGTGTGAGATAGAGATAGAGAGAGAGAGAGACTCACGGGGTCACGGGAACTTAGGGAAAGGCTGACGGCGACGGAGATGCGGAGACGGAGATGCGGCGACGGAGATGCGGCGATGGAGATGCGACGGCGGCGATGGGGTCGTGGGTGAGGCGGCACGGACTTAGGGTTTCTAGAAGCAGGTGTAAAGACTAACGAGAGAGACGAACTCGGGGGTGGGGGGGGTTTTCTTTGGATTCGTAAACAGACCTGGGTACCGGGTTTTAAAACCGGTACCCGGTTTGTAATCCGTATCCGGACCGGATAGGTCCGGATTTTTCAATCCGGGTTCCCGACCGGGCCGGGAAAAAACCCGGCCCAGTTGAACAGTCCTAAAGAAGATGGTAGAGCCGTCAAGTGAGCAACCAAGGATGGTGGAGCTGGGGCTTGGTAATTTTGATTGAAGCGATGATAGCAAGACAAAGCCGTGTGGCCTGGTTTCTGACAAACAGATCTAGTATCGGGTTTATTTGAAAAGAAGTTGGAACTACTACGACCAATCCCACGACCACGACAGAATCCACGAGCTACTCTGCCTCGACCTAAAGGTGATGTTGGGGATGCAGGCTTGGTGGTGGTGATATGGGCCGATAAAGGACTGCCCGAAAGAAGGGACTATATCTGGTGGGCTAGCCGTGATTCATGGTTGAGGAGATAGCTGTAGACTTGTTGAGGGGATAAGGGATCTGGTCATGTTGTGATGAAAGTCGCAAGGGAGTCATAATCAATACCCAGTTCAGCTAAGAGATAAATGGAGAATTCGGAAAGGGAAAGGGGCTGTCCTGCTGCACCAAGAGAAACTGACAAGGTTTTTGCCTTATAAAAATATTCAGCAATGGTTTCAAATCCCTTTTTGAGGGTTGCAAGCTGATATTGAGTTTGCATTACGTGAGCTGATGATTGAGCAGCAAACAGATTATGAAGAGTAGTCCATACCTCGTGTGAAGTTGTGTATTCCAGAACGTGGGCTAAAACATGATCTGACAGAGAGGAGTTAATGGCTGAAATGATAAGTTGGTCTTGTAGAACCCATTTGGTATATGCTGGATTGGGGTTGCCTTTAAGTATAGGGGAGGGCATAGGAGTAATCCCATCGACATGGCCAAATAATTGATGGCCTTTGAGAAATGGAACTATTTGTCCTTTCCATAACAAATAGTTGTCGATGGTAAGCTTGATGGTGACAAAATGAGTAGCAGAGTTGATGATGGCAGAGGTGTTGGAGGATGGTGGTGGTGAGATTTTGGTAAATTTTTCTGAGTTATCTGAGGGATCCATACTGTTTTACTGGTAGAGAGGTAGACGTGAGTCTTTTGGAAGCTCTGGTACCATAATAAAGTAGGAAATTAACATAGCACAGTAAGTGTATGAAGAAAGTCCTCAAAGGAGAATTGTTTCATTCATAGTGTAAAACAGCATCTCTGCCTTCCTCTGTACAGTGTGTTCACAATGTATTTATAGAACCTTTTTACATCACAGAAATATATTCCACAGTTAGAATATTTTATATCTCAATTACACAATAACATAATCTGTTATGAGGAATATTTTCTAGAGTATTCCTTCTGAGACCTAGCATAGGATTTCACCCTTTGATTGTGCAGCATTCTTTCTAGAGTCTTCTAGAGCCATCTTCATATTTCTGTTGGAGCTTCTCAGATTATTATCATGTTGTGGATCCAGAGGAATTCTTTTCCTTAATGGAAGTAATACTAAAATCTCAACTCTCAGTTTTGGTTTAGCAGAAAATTATTTCTCTAGACAGTTTTATAAGATATAAATCTCTGGTGAAATCTTTGCATTTGATAAAAGTCTAAAGACATGTTTTCTTCCTCAAGCAGACTGACAAAAGAAATTGTAACAAAATCTTTTACACGTAGAACTAGCAACTCATTAGTCTAGGTGCAGGGTGTTTATCATTGAACATATAACTTGTCTGGAGAATAGATGATGGGATGTGAACAGCTTCTATTAGGAAGACAACCCACATATATAAATATACTGATTAGGTTGTTCCTCGACACTTTGACTTCTGTTTGGACTCTAGTTATACCCTCGGAGTTCTCCATAAATAAGACTTGTTGCTACCACTGTTGTTATAGATGTGCTAACATCCAATTATGGCTGTAGATTTGGTATCAGACTGTTCGAAGTGTTGCACTGAGGATTCTGATGATTCCATTAGCAAGGTATGAATAATATTTCCAGAATTTTAGAAACTAAAAGTTATAGTTTCGTTTAATATTTTTTTAGATTCACTTGAGCAATTTTTGCTAACCCAAAATCAGTCAAAAAGACAAAAAGATTGATTAGGTAAACATTGATGAGGATAAGACAACGGGTTAAGCTGTCAAGGAACTGGCATGACTGACGACACTTAATATTTGTCCGTTCACTCCACTTTTTATTTTATTTCCCCTTAAATTATGAATACGTAATGTAGCTTTAAAATTTTCAGTCCAATCTTTAAGTAACGATGTCCTTTCATTATAAAAATGTAAATTGAAGTTCAAGATGCTAAAACAAGAAAAAACTGCACTGTGGATGGCTGTCTCAATCAAAATATAGGATTTTTTTTTTTTTCCTTTCTGGGCCTTCTTATACCTTCTAGCACATTTTAGCCAATTGTTAAAAAATTTAATTGATTGGAAGCTTGGATATGTATTGGGTCTATTGAGTGTACCTGAAAGGTCTCTTTACAACATGAGTATACATGCGACTTGTCTAACTCGCCCTCTTTCTAAGATCTTTTTCAACTTCACGGGCATCTTGTTCCAAATCACCATGTCTTTACCAGCATCATTTTCCATCTGGAGCCGTAAATCTTCTTGACTTTTTATTTTTATTCATTTACTCCAACGGAAGGAAAAAGATGATGTAGTTAACTCTGTGGAACCGCAGATTACCTATTCTGGTGCTGTACTGGAGGTATGCATGAGGAAACTGGTTTTCTATCCTGAAATTGTGGGCTTCATTGAAGAAGAGAAGGATCAGTTCCCTTCAGTTAAAGTTCAATATATTTTCAATTCTCCACCAAAGCTGATCATGCTTGATGAGGCAGGCCAACACAAGGAAAACATAAGGTTAGCTTTCTTTTGTTAGTGTCAACTGTTGAGCACTGGTCTCTCCACTGGATGGATAGAAATTTTGGTTGAGAGATTTGCTTGACCTGAGTGATGATAAGGGAGTGATGATGCTGAAATTTGTTTATTGGTGTATGTATAAAAACCTTGCTGCTTGGTTATACCCCCTCGCCCCTTCATTTATCCTGTCTGTCATGCACCAAAGACTGAGCTCTATGTTACCCGATGGTTTCTGCCTGGCTCGTGTCCAAGTGTCAGAAACATTTGTTTTTCAAAATTTCTATCATTATAGAGTTCCTAGTTTTTCATATCCTTTACTTTGTCATTGTCATGTTAATAATAGGGGCAGGTGTGGTAGGTTGTTTTGAGGGGTTTGGAGAGTCGGGAGTTGTCCATGCCATGTTGGCACGCCATATTTGGGCGAAACAAAGATGGAACAAAAACAGATCTTGCCTTGATCTGATCTTGATAGACAACAACCAAAGCATGTACCTTAGAAGTTAGACAGCTGCAATTTTAGAGTTTGATGTGGCTGCCGTACAGTGGCATTTTAGGTTGAGATTTCATTTTAGTCCAATTTTGGCACAGAAAACACAGTTGTCTGGTTTTAGTTTGTTCCAAGTGAATAACGGGTATATGTTTTGGTTGAGTTATTCTACATACTTCTCTTATTGGATCACTTTTTTCCCTTGTCACAGGATCGACAACTGGAAACGGGAACATATACTGCAATTCTTGCGAGAGAAGGTTAAGCCCACTTCAGCAGACTGAGTAGTTTTTTTTTTTTTTTTGTCTCTACCCCTCTGTATCAGGATGTCCAGATTCCTTTTCTTAGAATTTAATAGAAAAAAGAGTAGACAATAAAAATGGAAACATCATATTTTCGCGCTCCTTTCTTTATATACAAAAGATGTGAGCTACATAAATGAACTGGACTTGGTGGAAGCTGCCTCTCTAAACCATAGCTTGGACTTGGTGGAAGCCGAGGGTCCATGAAGACCCGACATTAGTGTTATCCTGCTTAATTTCCATAATTTGGACTTCCTGGCTATTCAAAGTAGCTGGATCTGGATGGGTTTATTGGTCTGTAGCTGGGCTCCATCAGAATGAAAGGTTTATAATTAATAGATACACCTACAATTTCCATTCTCCGGGTTATCTGTTCAATCATTGAATATTGTTGTGGGCTAATGGCGTGAGCTACAAAGCTGCATGAAGCATCAGCAGCGCTGCAGCAGATAAATTGGATCCCTGATCCCAATTTTATTTTGATGATGACAAAAATGCACTAGTCTAGCAACAAGTTCTAGGCAGACAAAAAGAGAAATAATAACCGTTCAAGGGGTAGGGTTTGAACAGTGAGATGAGATTGTTTTAAATGAAAGTTGAATAAAATATTGTTAGAATATTATTTTTTAATATTATTATTGTTTTGGCATTTTAAAAAGTTGAATTGTTTATTATATTTTGTGTAAGAATTTTGAAAAATTATAATGATGAAATGAGATGAGACGATAAGAAATATTTTTTATATCCAAACCTAGAAAATTGTACATTTTAAACTAGAAAAATGTTAGGACCCTGTTTTGGGCTCCAGTTCAATTTGCCCGATTATTCTTTTTATTTTTTTGGTTTTATTTTTATTTTTTATTTAGTGATTAAAAAAATATTTTTTAATAATATTGTGAATTTTTTAATTTTTTTAAAAATATTTAAAAGTGTTAAAAAAATGTGAAAAAAAAAAAACAAAAAATCTTTAAATTTTATTTTTTTGACATCATTATTTCAACACTTTTTAATATTTTTAAAAAAATTAAAAAATTCATAATATTATTAAATAATATTTTTTTAATCATTAAGTAAAAAAGAAGAGTAATCGGGCAAATTGAACATAGCCCAAAACGGCTCCCTAGCATTGCTATTTAAACTATACGTATGCCATTCATTTAACTTGATACCTTCTCTGTCAAAAGCGAAGGCATAGTAACAAGATTTGATATACCATCCTCTTATTTTTGGATCAAAAAATAAAAGAGGAGAGGATGGAGATTGTCCATTTGATAAATGGCGTCATAACGGGAACTGTTTTGATCACTGAGGCAAAGAAGTTATGTAAAATGATATTCCCCCCCTCCATATATTCATTAATTAATTATCATCATCCTTATACAGCTCAGGTTTTCTAAATATACATTTTGCCATAATCAGTACAGAGATACTCATTCGATACTAGGAAAGCTTCTACCATATTACCAGCTTAAAATCAGGATGTTTAGGAAATTGCTTTCCCACAGTTCAAAAGATAGCCTATTCACGTTCCAGGTTTCCATGGATGCACCGTGCTGAAGTTTTAGGTCACAAATTTGCCTCTGCCCAACATATATTTGTTGCACAGTAAAAGTTTGGTTACCCCTTTACACCACCATTCTAGCCGCATCAAAACCCTTGCGGTTTCTGTGCGACGTATTGCCTCAATGGAATTGAGAAAAAGCCTTCTCAAACTTGGGAGAAGTAGTCTTGATAGGGGCCCAGATATCTGCACCATTGCTTCGAGCAACTCCAGCTGTGCAAGAGACTGGAACAAGACATAAACCTTTGCCTCTCAAACTGTATGGTCCTAATTCCTGGATATAGAAAAAAACAATGCCTTTATATTCCTGTCATTCCTTTGCTCCAGCTATGCTCAGTTAAATGGCATTTCCGAGATTGGAATCAAGGATTTAAGGGCATGTTAAATAGCCCGAGCATCTAAAATCAGATCAGATTTTTCTTAATTTTTTTGTCCATAACCTAAAATTGGAGGCATGACCAAATTATTTATTATAGGGAAAATTTGCATACCACCAATCCTAAAGCAATCCAGTACTATCATTTGCAGTAATTGTTCGGTTTCCTATTTTGGAGCTGTTGTTTTAAGTTTTAACTGATTATGTAGTACTGTTCCAAGTACCATAAAAAAACACTAGAGCTGCTTCAGAGAAAAATCCAAATTTGACCATTCAGTGTTAAGTATGTCCTACAAATGTTCTGCTAATGGATGGCTCAAGCTCACCTGCATTACACTTGGGGTACTTTGGAGGTATGGAGCACTCAACACCTGAAAGCACCGATAAAAATCAAAAAGCAATGAGACCAAACTGAAATCTGTCAGCCATATCTTCAAATAATAAGATAGAGATGTCTAGTAGTCCAATCTTCAAACATCAAACTTCAGCCTCATGTCATTTGGATCCCTGAAAACAGTTTTTAATGGATACAGATACAGATATGATCAGTAGCCCAAGAGTCCAAACAAAACTCTATCACCACAAAGAAGGTTGCATCCCTCAAAACAGTTTTTGATGGAGCAACACTTGGGTAAGTTATCGTGATGATTTTTAATCTTTACTTAGGAGATAATCCATGATGGCGCAACCCATAATAAATTGTCTATTTGCTTTGTTGGACATGGCCAACAAATCCACATCTCAAAGTTGGACAAGCAAGATTTTCTACAGGATAGAACTTTCATCACTGTAAAACAAGACAACAAAATGGTCACAATCTAGGGAAGTGCTAGCAAGTATATGCTATAGATGGGCTACTAATGATAGTTCAGAAAAAAAAAAAAAAAAAAAAATGGAAAATGGAAAAGAACAAACCTTAACTTGTTCGTGAAGGAACTGTATGTATTCCATTGCCTCCAAAAGGACAGAAGCTGTATCTGTCTGCAGTGAAATCAGAAAAGCTTCAAAAACAACATCAATTGTGAACAACTCTGTCAGGGAGAGCTTTAATGGATGAGCTATAACCTAGAAAGAGAACAATGTGTCCCCCAGTAACATCTTTCTTTTTTTCCCTAGGGCATCCCTCAATAGCATTCGTCTAAACGACATTACTATAATTTAATGTTTTCTTTTCACATTAATGTTTTCTTTTCACAAACTCCGTTGGAGATGAATGTCCTAGAACTGCTCTTTAAAAGGATCCATGCTTTAATTACAAAGTCAATTTTCTGTATTACCTTCCCATATGGTGAAACAAGTTGTTGCAGAGTCACAATTCGCTCACCAAGTTTATCCTTCCTCTCCTATTGTTAAAATGAGAAAATAAATTAGTAAAATAAGAAAAACAAACATACCAACAAATTACAGATAGTATGCAATTGGGTGAATTGAAGCAGCTCCAAAAGGGACTCAAAATTGCTATTAAGACTGAGAGGAAGAATGCTTTTATCTCATCAGTTGTATTTGATTTGTGTACATCTTTACAAATAAATAGATTTACAAGAGACGAAGTATAGAAACATGTACATATAGTAAGTGGACTAATTAGACTGATGCCTAGAATTAAGGTGATTGCTGATTTGCTACAGGCTAAGTATATGGTAAGATAGATAACTGTCAATATTAGTCAACGTGACTGTTTCAGCCACATGGCCTTTTAGCATTCCCTTTATATTTGCTAATTGTGCAACTTTACTTTTGGAACTGCATATATTCTGCTGGAAAACCATACTCCAACAAAAGAAATATAGAAAACAAAAATGGAAAAGGAGATGAAGAAACCTTGGCCGACAAATCAGCCTTATGCCGTTTGGATGTAAGAGAAGTGAGACTTGTCTCAACAGAACAGGGGCTCCTTTTGTGTTCCGTCATATTTCCTAATTCTATCCCTTCTTCTCCCTAGTTTGAAATAACATAATAATCAGTCTGTGAGATAAGACAAAAGGCAACAAGGGCAAAAAACTTGCAGGTCCATAATCTGCTTGAAAATTTATATCAATCTAAACCAAATAACCAGTGTCTTAACTTAATTTATGTTCATATATTTTTCATAATGGGATGATATCTAGACTAAAGAGAGAATATACCTATGTTCTTACCGAAATGTTTTACCAGGCCTTTAATCAAATTCTATAACACTAACTACAGAATTAATTCAAGAGAAATGATTGTTGCAGTCGTGAGTGTGCAAGCGTCATATAATCATTTTGAAAAAAGTGAATAAATACAAGATTCACATTAAAAGAAATTAGTTTTTTAATAGTAGACCTCACTCTTTTTCAAAGCAACTGCATGATGTTTGCGCACTCTACGACTGTGTGTAACATAACATTACTCTTAATTCAAACTACCGTGAATAAACTCATATTCCAATAAATTACGTCTTTTCTTGTTTGCACACGATACCAGTAACACAGAGTAACCATGTAATATGACAAAATCATTTATTTAATATTATGAGAAATCAACAATGGACGTATTCATAGTTTTGGAATTTCTGGATGTTTTGAAATTTTGGGCCAGTCATGGTTAAGCAAGTGAGACTGCAACTCATCTGGGGGTAGTACTCCATAAAATGAAAAACAGAAACCAAACTCGGAAAAATTAAATTAAATGTGTGGGAAAGCAAACCCTTAATGGAAGTCCCAAGAAGCAAATACATTTTGCTTGAGACCTCAGCTAGGAGGAAAGGTCCATCTTCACCTCAACATATGTCAAACGCTCTAGTATCCAATCAGTCCTCGTAAACAGGCATGATCCACACCGGTGCAACTTGCAAAAATCCCACCCCGTGTGGTAGGAAAAAATCTACACAACTTCCTACTATTCACACAACCTCCACACATCACACTTTTTTTAATTTTTATTATTTTTTCTTTTATCAAATATTTAATATATAAATAATGAATCGAAGAATTGAATTAGTTTAAAAAGAATAAACTCAAAAAAAAAAAAATTTAATTTTAAAAATTTTTAAAAATGTAGTGTGTGGAGGTTGGGAAAGTTGTTTAGCATTGCTCGTGTGGTAATGCCCAAAATAATAACAAATTAAAGTTGACCATCCAATGTAATTGACTTTACTTTAAGAAGCATCCCCGAAAGAGCATAGCCATTTTTAGCCAATTATATACTAGATTGTGATTCTCAATATACCTTAAAAAATCCAAATTTTATATGAACCATACACGAAACCATGCAAAACAAATCAGAACATTACAAAGTTTATATCTTTAAAAAAAAGGCATGCATTATTTTGGTCAGAGGCTAACCCTCAATTTAAAACATCATGTAATATACATCTATCTGATGTTATTATAACAACTAGAAAATCAAATATATATATATAATCATAATTAATTAATAGTAGGCTCCACAAGCAGACAACGGGACCATGAATCCATGAAGAACAGATCACCTACGCTCACAATAATATAATACGAATTTATAATAAAATACAAATTTATAATATATAATAGTAAGAAAAATAAATAACAAAGGACGCTTACAATTGCTAAAGCTAAATTCATCATGGTAATCAGAATCACTGAGTTCTTTCAACTTGGCGAGGGGTCCATGGTTTTGATTAATTACACCACACCGATGACCAATGAGCCCATCTAACAATTAATTGGGGTTTCCTTAAATGATAAAAGATAGATGAAAATAATTAACAAATCTTTTGTGGGTAGGATTGGGAATAAACTGGATTAAAGAAATTGGGTATGGTGGGACCAGATTAAATGTTAGACAATGCATGAAGGAACCGTAAATTTATCCAATTTTGCACATAAATCAGCATTCCCACCTTTATTTAATAGCCCGAATAATATGTTAACGAATACCAAAAACTTAAAGACGGCAAGTAATCCACAAAGCGAGAGTATGTCCAGAGAATGTCATGAACACCATCCCTACCATCACTTATTTCAAAATAAAAACAAGCAGGAAGGGGAGAGAGAGAGAGAGAGAGAGAGGGGGGGGGAAGGGAGAGATATGAAAGAGTGGCAGAAGCAAGTACTTTGATCGCAAGGTTAAGAGGGCAAGATTAATAGTTAGGAACATAAAAATTTTCAACAAAAGGAATTTTTAACATGCGTTTTACTTTTATCATGTGAAGCAAGTTAATCACAACAAAAGAAATAAAATTAGCGGAGAAAATGAGAGAAAATAAATGAAAGGTTTAAAGCTTTGAGTACTTACAGGGTACTTAAGAGTCTGCATTGCAAGGAGCTCGCGATCGTCTCCAACTTTTTACTCCAAACCCTCTGAAACCCACCACAGATATCACCCAATCTAAGGACCACTTTGATTGAGACCCAAAGAAATGTTTCTTATGTTGATGTTCCTACCCCCGTCCAACTTCCAAAACCAAAAAAAAAAAAAAACAAAAAGCTGCACTTTCTTCTCTTCGTCTCTTTCTCTCAGTGTATTAATTAAAACTTCTGCTGGAGTTTGTTGGGTTTTCAAGTTGTAAAGTCGTGGACTTTAAGCACAATCAGCAGCGTACATGGTTTTCACTGAATCAGCCACATACTTTTTTTTCCCAAAGTTCCAAGAATTCCCTGAAAACATCAGAAAATTTGCAGGCATATGATACTAAAAAGGGGAAAATAGTCCGAAAACGATTCCGAACGATGACACTGGTCGGACAGTGGGAAAGACCGAACCGGAGAGAGAGTGAGAGAGCTTATGTAAAGAAAGCTTGGGGAGAGGGGGAGGGGAGGTGAAGGGCATCTGAAAGTGTTTTATAAAGTTTTTTTAAGGTTAATAAAAGGCTCTGAAATTAAATTTAAATAGACATATGAATTATTTATTTGACAGCTAATATACAACCGTGTAGAGAGGGAGAGAGAGGGAGAGAGATTGAAGAAGTTAATTTAACCAAAGATGAAGTCATTGTCCTAACTATGGTTCAAAGAGCTGGAGAATTAATTTTTTCAAAAAAAAAATAAAATGGGTGAAAGCAATTCTGGTGGCTTGGCTTGTGAGTTGGGATGCTTTCTTTCTTATCGTTGCTCCCAAAATGAACTTTAGCTTTGGGAGAAAAAGTCAAAGTTCACAATGTGCCATATAAATGCAGCTTCATCTCTCACGTTGAAAGAAAGAAAACAGTGCCAGTTTTCTCGTCATTCAATGCGAAGATGGAAAATCTGGGATGCTGTACTTGTCCCTTTAATTCAATAAAGATAGCTCATCATTTTTTTTAATCAAAGATGCTGTAAAAATAAATTACAGATATAAGTAGGGAATGGAATGTTTCAAACAAAAATTCATTGAAGAAGTGACAACAACATTCTGGAGAAAGATGTGAATAATATATATGATGATGACGATGATGATGGTAGTCAAGTAAGGGATTTTCAAAAGACATACCACTCCCTTTGTCACATGGCCGGCGGTTGATTAAAAAAGCTCAAAACAAAATAATTCCCAAAAACACAAAAAACTAAAATCATAGATTCCTTACCATCTTAGGTTGTGTTTTTATTTTTTATTTTTTAATAAGTCACATGGCACTATATTAATAGAGTAAAGAGAATGGTATAAATTATGGGACATAGTAGCATTTCTCTATTTAAATATTACAAATCAAATCTTATTATTTAAGTGATATGAGTGGTATGTTCTACACATTGACTGAAAAATATAATAACTCTTAATCTTATATGTTGCAGTTGAGTGATTATACCATTGAACTGCAGTATATTGGTCCGTCAAGAGTAAAGCCCTTTCTTAATTTATTATACTTTATTTTAGATACCAAAACTTTTTTTTAAGGGAAACTATTATCATTCATTCATCAAGAAATTTACATCCATGAGCGAATACATTATGGGATGTCACTATATCAAACATGACATCATAAATCAAAATAATGCATTTGGAGCTCCAAGAGTACACTATTTTTATTTGTGACTGATCTGGTCATTACTATTGTTGATACTCTCTATTAACAAGCGTCCAAGAGACAATCTGTGACGGCGTATGAAGGCAACACGCTTATCTCTTTTTAACTACAGAGACCAGATATGAAAGATTTGATGTAGTGAGTTTATTGATTTGGCGCGTGTGGCGAGAAGGGGTGGCGCGTGAGGACCACTTGCGGTGATTTCTCCAAAACCGCCACTTTCTTTCGAACAATTTGTGGGTTTAAAGTTTGTCTGTACCAAGCGTGTCTCTCAGGAGTTGCCGGAAAGTTGTAGATCTATCTTTTTTAATCTTAAAGGAAGCAAAATAAAACCAAGCAAAAAGAATTACGTTGATAGACAAGGTGAGTGTATGGATAAATTAGTAGAAGGAGATGGAGAAAGAGAATGAAGTCGAGGCATCTTCCTCCTGCGACGAAAATTAGATCTAAAGCCATTGATTTTTTACGAGATAAAGAAAAATGGGGACTTAGATATCAAAACTTAAAAGACTAATAATATCAATGGATGTTTGCATAATAAAATCTTATATATATAGATCTTAGTTAGTTATAGGGGTGCTACATACATGGTGCGGGATAGGGTGGACACCCCGCGCCATGCGGGGGGTCGGGGGGGTTTCCATCAACACCTCACCCCCCGCCCAACTCAATGACTCATTGGGTCTATAAATTATTTTTGCGTCTAAATTTTTTTAAATCCAAATTATAATATAATTAAAATTTATACATTAAAAAAGAATATAAATTCATTAGAGTTATATTTTAGATTGTCTTGAGCTCCTAAACCAACATTTATATAGGAGATCAAGGCAATACAATAATTATACTTAAACAATGTAAAACTTATGTGGGGCAGCCCCCGCTTCCTACCCCTAATTAGTTATAAAATAATTTTAAAATATAGATAAAGAAAATTCTCACATTATCATATTCATAATATATAGTACAAAAATACTATTTGTAATCTTAAGTGGGAGATTGCATGTGCTGTCTCATTGATAAATGTGAGTAAGAGAAAAAAAATCATCATTTTAAAAGATATATTACTGTAATTTTAATTTTTTTAAAACATAACTATATAGATTTAAATGAGAGATTAAATGAAAACTGTACGTAGACTAGCTTTATATATAGCAATATTAAAATTTCAGATTTAATATTCTCCAATCTTCCATCACTGACACGTGCAATTGTAACTCAAAGTCGATGGCATGTACGGTTCGTGGAGCATTCATAATGAGTGCAACCACTTTTCACGACTAGAAATCTTAGAAGTGTAGCCTACGTTTGAGCTGGTGAGGCAATGCTTGGCTATTCCTAAGAAGACTTTAATTGTCGTAAATGCTGTTTAACATTAAGATGCTGCATTGATAATTGGATCAAGCATGCATCTACCGAGCATATTCTTGTTAATTTGGAGAAGATTGCATAAATATTTTTATTCGTCGGTTTAGATTGTGTTTGAATAGTAGAGTGATATAAGGTCTTTTAATTATTAATTATTATTTTATTATTATTTTTATTAATTCTTACTATTATTTAATATTTTATCATTATTTTTTTACTATTATTCATAAATTATTTAATATCATCTCACTGTATAAACATAATATTTTATCAAGACAATCCTCCCATCTATTCATGTTTATTGGAAAAATTGAGTTTATTTAGTTCTTCTCATCTAATCATTATAATTTGATCATATTTTTGCGTAAGATAAAATAAATAATTTAATTTTTTTAAATTTTAAAATAAAAATAATATTAAAAATATATATTCTAAAAATATTTTATTTAATATTTTAATTTTAATTTTAATTCATTCCTTCTCTAAACGGTAATCATTCTATCCCATAATAGGCTCTCTATTTTTCTATGTTTCCTATTAGACATTATTGTTTGTTTGTTGATGTACAAGACATTCTATCAAAAAGTTTGATGAGTTGTCGGATTTAACAGATAGGACATTCTCAACTGTTAGCTTGAATGACTAGACAATACTACACTTGAATAACTTTTTTTTTTTTTCCCTTTCTAATCATTCTGATAAAATAAAAGGGAAATGCCGGTGAGAGTGGTTGACGAAAAAAATATCGATTGCTTCTCTTTTTTTTTTTTCTTTTTTCTTTTTTTATAAATTATGAAGAAAGTATTTTTAAATAAGTAATGATTTTTCTTCTTTTTAAAATATCTAGAGGGGCTTTTAGAAAAATTTTGATAAAAAAAAAAAACAATCCTCGATGCATAAATTCGGTAGGACTCTCGTTGGCCTAACACCACCAAAAATAAAATAACATAACATCAAATATTTGAATAGTGAAAAATATTTCATTTTATCTCATCCTATTATTATAATTTTTTTAAGTTTTCATATAAAATATAATAAATAATTCAACTTTTTTAAATATTAAAATAATATTATTATTAAAAATAATATTCTATTAATATTTTATTTAACTTTTAACTTTCATCTAAAACTATCTAATTTTATCTCACTATCCAAACATGACCTTAAGTAGATAATACCAAATGCTACCAAATATTAGTCATCAGTCAAGTTTGATTCAAATTATAGAGTAGAGAAACGATATATGTAAAACTCTTTTACAACCCTTAATATAATAATGTTCTAAAATTGGAATATTTGTGTAATGTTTGTAGAAATGTTACTGATTTAAAATATAGTTGTATAAAAATTATAAAAAAGATTATATATTTATCATTCTTATCTATTATAGACTTATATATATAAGAGTGGTGCTGTCTCACCGTTGGAATCTATCGCTTACGCTACTGCTAGTGTAATATTTATGTGTTTTTTTTTAATTTTTTTTACATCTATTTTTTAATATGTTTACTTAATCATTAAGTAAAAAAAAAATCAGAACGATAAAAACTAGTGATAGAAATCATTGGTAAGAATAGCATTTTCCACACACATATATATATATATATATATAAACTCAACTAGACTAGACGAGATTATTCGAGAATTCTAAGCAAGATATGTCCAAACTTTACTCAATTGACACAGTACCATGGCCATCTCTCTATATGCTTCCGCAATTACTGGCTAGCACCCTGGCCCCCTTTATTCACCAACCCCACCGTCAACCGCCTCTATCTGCCCGCTTTTAGCTACCATTAATTGTTTTGTGTTCTACCAGTACAATTCAAGCATTTAAAGTCATGCTTAATGAAGTTAAAAAGTATAAATTAATTACTTGACTTCAATGAAAATATGATATAAATATCAATAGTTTCACTAAATATTCAATTTAGGTGTTTTACCTTAATTGTCATAATTTCTCGCCCCAAATATTCTCAACTACGAATAAGACAAGTACATTTAAATTATATAATATGATAAATACTTTTGAATTATAAAGTACAATATTTTGTGCACAATAACACATTTAACACATAATGTTAACAAATATACATAATTTTAATAAAATATGAAGAATGATATGCATCAGTCACTATTCACTACTACACCTCACATTTATAATTTTTTTTTTTATAAAATATAAATGTGTTATCATAAAATGTGAGAATATTTTTTATAAAATATAGAATATAGAATGATGAACAGTAACTGATAAAAAAAAATTCATAATATATAAACAACCCCTTTAAAAAGGGAATTTACGCTTTTGACAATTGAGAAAGAAAAATGCTTTTCACAATCGGAGTTGTTATTCAAAAGAAAACGAACCGAATCTGAAAAGAATAAAGAGGTGCAATTTGGGCCGCATGCAAATAGTCCTCGATCATCTTAACGTACGTTGAAATGAAAAGCAAATTTGTTGCTTTTATTGACAAATGGATCGAGGCGTCAGGCGTTTATTTAATTTGCCAGAAAAGTGATGGAGGAAAGTTTGATCCAAGTTAGATCCTTGTATTTGTCGTTGGATTTTCCTAGTAATTTGGTATGGGATTCCAAGTTCTTTATGATTGTAAGCTTCTTGTAAATTTAAAAGAGTTTTGATGCACATAAATTGGTATATTAACACATAATTTATAGTGAGATTTATTTAAAAGTTTTAAAAAAATTAAAACATCAATAATATTTTATCATAGTTAATATGAAAAGTTTTCAGATCAACGACATAAAACTTATAAATATATATTCTTTAAATTTAAAAATGATTTTTAGAGTTATATTTTCGAATTCTAGAAATTAGCGGATAAAATAAAATAATTATCTATTGAAATTTTAAAATTCAATAAAAATTATAGAACCCAAATTAAATACTTATCTTTTTTTTTACTTAAATCTTAACACTTGAATGAAGAATCATGATATGGTACGGTGAACATTTATTTATGGTTGGGAATTATTTATATATATTCGTTTAGATTTTCAATTCATATCAACTCATCATTATATTTTTTTAAAATCTTAATATAAAATATAATAAATAATTTAATTTTTTTAAATTTTAAAATAATAATAATTTAAAAAATTAATATTTTAATAATATTTTATTATTTTAATTTAATTCAGTTCAACATTCAAATACTACTTTTAAAATTCAAAATATAGACTAAGCTCGGTCAAAGAATTTGGAATATGGATTGACAATAAAACATATCCACCAAAGCCAAAAAAAAAAAAAGAAAAAAGAGAAAAAGATTTTGACTTACGAGACAGTACTTTTTCACAATTCTAACGAGGAAACTGCAGTCTGCACACGTCACAGACCAAGCTGCTGGCTCAACTTGGCTATGAACCGAGCCGAGCCGAGCCGAGCCACACCCACCGCGGTCTCTCAGGTCTGGTTCTCTTTATTTTTTCTTTTTAAAATAAAATCATCTGTTTTTTTTATTTTTTAGAAAGAAAAATGTTTGTCTGCTTTTGGCGGGAAATCGCTGTCAGAGCAGTTTCCGGATTCAGGTGGAAGGTTTTCTGACAGAGGGTCCCACACATGTTGTCGGGACCCACCAGCTTTCCTCACCTTTGATTCCCCCAAATCCTTTCCCAATCCCCGCTTCATCAATCCCCGTTTTCCGCTAAACTAACTTTACGAATCCCGTCCGTGAGCTTGGATTTCTGGTCCTACTTTCTGTACTCGCTACGTACGCTCTCCGCGTGTTGCAAATGGCACGTGCCACTCTCGGAGCGGGCTTGGGCCGTCACCGTCTAGGAGAGAGAGTAGATGCAAGTCGCGAGTAGATTGGGGGGATGTGGGGCCCACGGCACACTGCGGCCGTGCGCCAAAAAAGTCCACGAGGAGGAGGATTTAGTCATTAGTGGGACCCACGCGGTTTTGCTCTTTGTCCTTCGGGAGTACTTCTTCGGACCTCTGTGGGAGTGGGAGAGTCATAGGGTAGGATTGGTTCCTAGCCATATGCCCATAATAAATATCGAGAATTTTAGTGCGATATTAATTTTTTCCTAGTGCTTTCAAGTTGAATATATATAATTTTAGTTAATCTTATCAATTAAATTATATCACGCGGGGTAAATTATTCATATAATTATGGAATTCATACAAAGTTAGATATATTATTTCTATATAATATATATTATAATTATACAAATTTATAAAATAAAAATTAATATTAATATGAATGGTAGATTTTTTATGTTGCTTATTATTGGAGTAAGAAAAAAATTATATTTGTAGTCTTACAGTATGCAAGTCCAGCACACTCTATTTAAAAAAAATAGATAAATTTAAGATTTATATTAAAAAAATTATTTATTTAATAAAAAATTTTATTTTTTTTAAAGATAGTGTTGTATTTAACATTACTCTTAAGATAAAATGAATGCAATATTAAACTCACGAGAGAATCTATGGGGATTGAAGGTTTTGTATACAAAAGTATAAAAGAGAAAGGGAAGAAAGGTGAATTACCAGCCAAGCCATGCCCAAACGTAAAGCAATGGTAGATAATGTGTAATTTGGATAGTGAGATGAGATGAGATGTTTTTAAATGAAATTTAAAAATTAAATAAAATGTTATTAAAATATATATTTTTTAATATCATTTTTAAAAATCGAGACACAAATAATTTTATATTTAATTTGGATGATCATAAATATACATATACGTTAGACAAAGTTATAATCAATTGTTGCTATGAATATAATTTTGTCTGTTTGTCCTTTGGCAATTATTGGGGGAGTAGGGCAGCTAGCTAGCATACTTTTTAAATAATATATGGGTAAAGAATACTAGGGTCATTGATTGAAAAATATGTAGGTATTAAGAATGTGATGATTAGCATCATTGAATAATTTTGATCTGATCATAAAGACTACGACAATTGTTTGAACCTAGACTACTCATGTCCCCTTCCCTTTACGCTTGAACAAGAATGCTGCTTTTTGTGTGCTGTCGAATTTCTCATGTTCTATTAATTAAATGCCTTCCCACGAAATAATGCACCTTTGGTTGCTTTCCATATTTATATGATAAAAGATTGTAATATCTTTCCGACGTAACTTGGTAAATTTTGTTGGGCTTTTTACGCGGGCGCGGGCCTACTGCGGTCTTGATCAGGATCATGAACACTCAAAATCTTTTCAACTAGTCCAATAGTGGTACGTACTATTTTATAAATGGGATGGTCCACGATTCTTCTTTCTCGATTTGTTTTTACAAATGGGATTGGATGATATAAATTGAGATTAAAATTAAAAGTTAAATAAAATATTATTAGAATATATTTTTTTAATATAATTATTATTTTTAGATTTAAAAAAGATGAATTGTTTATTTTATTTTGTATAAAAATTTGAGAAAATTGTAATGATTAAATGAGATAAGATAAGATGAGTTGAGAGAAATTATGAAAATAAACGAGGCTAAGGTATCATTTGGACAGTAAGTTGAGATGAAATTTAAAAATTGAAAATTGAAATATGAAAAAGATGAGTTAATTATTATATTTTATGTTAAAATTTTAAAAAAATTATAATAATAAGATAAAATGAAATATTGTTACGATCCAAGCGGGGCCTAAATGTCACCGATCTGCCCAACTTATGGAATCCACCACCGACAGATTGAGCCCCCACACCCCAAACGCAATATTTCACACGTCGCTCTACAGCCGTTTTCACATGCAAGTACGTAAACCAACGAAGTGGTACAAACAGATTTAGAGGCCACCGATGTATCGTACGCTCGATCCCTATGCACCCAGCTGATCCAGTACTCCAAAGCAGCCGCAAGCTCCATGACATGTACACGACTTGTAGAGAGTCAAGACAGGCATGCATGCACCACTTGCATATATGCAGGGCACAGGCACCAGCCCATGGGCCGTACCCGTCTATGCCTAAATTCAGTACGCATTTTCACGGACGATCATCAATTGATGTAGAAGCTCTGATCACAGACAAAGTAATTCACAAGCATGCATGGTACTAGAATGATCCGTACTGTATGGAGATTATTTGTTTGAAATTTTAGCCATCTTAGAGATTGTGTATATAAAATACACACGCATATATACATATACGAGTCCTACTAAAAAATAATATGTTTTTTTACACTTTTGTAATGGGGTCTACTTTTTTACGGGTTGTGCAGGATTTATCTATTCGAGCCTTCTATAAATTATTTATATATATATATATGTATTTGTTATATTATTTTGTTTTATGTGTTATTCCATGGTAGCTGAGGCTTGGTAGGTGGTCAGTTTGATTTGACCTAGAGGGCGGCATTTCCGATCGATGGAATCGTACGTAAGAGTCCCACGAGAATGCAGCCAACCTGGAATCATGCCAGAAATTGTGGCCTTCTATTCCTCGTAGAGCGGATTGAGTTCTTGACTTTTGCCTCCTTTAATTTTAAGATATTCACGTACAATTATCTTTGCATTCCTACCTGCATGTTAAGGATTTAACAAGATAATTCCTTATAATATTTCTGGAGTACTGTTCTAAAACAGATCATCAAGAGTAGTACTTCAGATAAATACTGCATTAAAGTCATGAGCTCTACACATTAAATAAGCTTTTACATAAAGTTGTGGTGAAAAAAAAAAAAAAAAAAACTCATCGAATATTTATTTTTTACATATATATATATATATATATACACACACATACACATATGACATGGCTTCTTCCCACAAAGAGGTATATAATATTCAATATTTTTGAACGGTCCAGAGACGAATTAATTAATTAATTAATAGTTTGATTAATTTGTCAGTGACGATCGATGGCAAATGTGGATTGGACGTTGCAGTACTGCTATAATCTGCGCGCTAAATCCAAATCATCCGTGAACAAGTCATGCTAATTAAGCCAAACTAAACTTCAATAATGAGACAAAAGTCCGTGACATTCTGAGTTAGATCTGATTGCCATCACAAAAAATATCATAGTAGCAATCATAGTTTAATCCCTCCTTCTTTTTTTCTTTTCGGTTTGAATTTGTTTAAGTATGATTAAGTAATACTATTCATCATCTCAATTTTTATCATTCTCTCATCATTTTATAATGTGGCATTAAATTATTAGAGATTATTTATTACATTCTATTTATGAATCTATCATCTAATACAATATTATAAAATGATGGAAGAATTATGAAAGTTAGAATAATGAATATATTTTTTCTTTTTTAATGGACCTCATATATATCAACTTATATCATCAAAAGCCAAATCGAATCAATGCATCATAATTACTTTCATTTTATTCATATATATATATATTTGGTTTCATGATCATGTCATTAATTATTTTTCTTTCCTAGAAGAATGTAAACTTAAAACTATCAAACTAGATTTGTGTTTCTCAATGTGCATTTTAAATTATCAAAATTAAAAGTCTCACTATTTAATCATTGATGCATGACTGACAAATAATATTTTTATACAATTGTTATCGTTGAGATGAATGAAGCATATCTAAAAGTAAGTGACAGTACGTCATAATTTTAACGGTCAAATCTCAGCAATTTATTAACGAAGTTGTAATTACATAAATCAAGCTAGCTTTTGTGTGCCATAGGAACGAGCTATAGACGCTAAGGAACATAAGATTCTTTTTCTTTTTAATATCACGAGAATGATAATATACTCTTAACATATTCTCTATAAATTTTGAATTTGAAGCTGTTGGTATCACATTTTAGTGGAGGTGGAGGAATCCTAAGAGACGTGGAGGGGCACATAATTTTTGCTTTTGTTAGATATTATGGTATAAGTTCAAACAATATTATTAAGATCCGAGCCCTCTCAGATGGTCTTACTTTATGTGTGCATAGGCGAATATAACCCACATTAAAATTGAAACTGATCCTAAGCTTTTAGTTAATTGGTGGGAAAATGGCGAGTTAGTCCCTTGGAGGAGTCAGATATATTGGAATGAGGCAAAAATGTAGCCTCGCTCGATAGTGGTAAGGACCTATCATTCTTTTAGAGAAACGAATCACTTCACTGACAGATTAGTCGAGTTGGGCTCTAGTGGTCCAGAGGCAATCTTTGAGAATAATAATAGCCTTTCGAAAGACATCCTGGGAGTTATTTGATTGGATCTAGCTGGTTTACACGTAATTGGACATAGATAAAATGTTTTATGAATGTTATTTTAGATTTAGTTGAATTTTTCAGGTACTATGTATTTTGTTTTGCTTTTGATTCATATATTTTAGTATGTTGTATAGTGGTTGAATTATTCTATATTTTATTTTAATGCCTGTGTTTGGATTTTATGATTATATGTAACTCCAAGTGTCCAGTTTATGTAATTGTAGTATTCTTCCGCCATAAGTGAGGATTATCAATAAAATTAGGGTACTATGCTCTTTTTAAATAAAAGTTCAAAGTTTCATAAGACTATAAATTAAAAAAACTCCCTTCCAAATTCTTAAGCTACAACTTTAAATATTGAAATCTCACCACAAAATCCACTCTTATTTGAGAATATAAGATTAGATTAACCAAATTAGCTTATCATGTGTGGGGAAAGAAAATCATAAACTAGAATTCCCATTATTCAAAGGAGTCGGTTAATAATGTCAAAGGCCGATCGATGGGGTCAACAACTCCCTTGGTGAGTTCAAAAAGGCTTCTTGAAGGTGCAAAATCATTTGTCAATTCACATCATGCTTTTCACAAAGAAAACAATTACCAACCCCCATTTGTCCTTCTCACTTTCTTAATGATGGTGATAAGATACCTTCATTAGAATCACTATTCTATACTTTAAAAAAGAAAAGAAAAGAAAAGAAAAAGGAATCAAAGAAAGAACATACCTAGCATTCTATGCTAAATTAGGTCCATCATTATTTTGAAACGCTGGAAAATAATGAACCTCTAACTTCTCCTAATGACAATATTAGCGGCAAGATTACTTTGATGCTTTTCTTTGTCGGGAGATCTTTTGCTAATTTTCTATGATACGTATAATGTCTTTGGTGGATCATGAAAGGCTAAGGTTGCTTAATTTTAAAAAATAAATGGACTATCTCGCTCGACAGGGAAAGTTCCATCAATCTAGCTAGCTATCTTGTCTTTAATTAACGTCCATGCACGTGATACAGCCGCCTGAGTAGCACCACTAGGTCAAATTGGCCTCTTTTTTTTTTTTTTTTTTTTTTTTTTTTTTTTNTATATTAAGGCCGCCTGGTTTGGATAGTGAAATCAACTCAACTCAACTTAACTCATCTCATTTAATCACTATAAATTTTTTAAACTTTTAAACAAAATATAATAAATAATTTAATATTTTTAAATTCTAAAATAAAAATAATTCTAATAATATATTTAACTAATTTTAACTTTAATCTTATCTATGAAGGCATCACTAATACAGCCAGCTATATATGTCTAACCAGAGCAGAGTCTATTCACAAGAAAGCAAATGTTTTTGGGAGTATCAATTATCGAAAGTCAGCAATATCGGACGGTACTTCTGCAGAATATCAATTATCTGTCAATTCCTACTTCGGACGGTGCTCATGTATTGTTTCTCAAGCCTGTTCGATCGACACCACTCACACACACACCGACACACACATTTGTTCAAGGATCCCATGATTTGTCTCGCTTCCGTCTTCGATCTATCGGCCTTATTCCTTGCTCAATATCATTTGTATTTCCAATTATATTAATTATTTGTTAGGAAATAAAAAATCATCTTTGACTTTGAGAGCTGAAATAATATTGTGATAACCATGTAAATGTATCTAACTATACAAAAAGTTATCATGTATAAGAATGTATGGCACACATAATTTGTTAAGAATTAATAATATATAAGATTGGTATATATATATAGTGAAACGCCAATTAATAATTAGTTAAAGGGTGCAAAAATGTATAAAACAAACAGATGTGTTTGTATATATCCATGGAAAACGTACGTACGCAGTAGTACTCTTCCTTGGAAAGAAAATTAAAAAAACTTGTAAATTTTGCACATGAATAACAATGGAGAGGTGCTTTTCCCAGAAAATTGATTTAAAATAAAATATCTTACAATGGAAAACATCGTCCTCCTGTTGCTAGCTAGTATGATCAGAAAACGTTCCCAAAACACCGAGGGATATAAAATTTTGGTAACCAAGGCTTACGAGGAAAGTTGGTTTAATTAGTAGATTGAATTAAAAGGTATTTAGGGCCCAGTGTGATCTCAAGCCCTACCTCTAACAACTGAAGTCCGGCCCAATTAGTTGGGCCATGATTTGGTCCCTCTAGGCTATATGTAGACTAATTATTAAGTTGGTAGTTCTTTTTTTTCCCCTCACTTTCAACGTTTCGCATTTATAATATATATCATATATAATATGAAGAGTACTGCAACTACGAAAAAATTATACAAAAGTAATCCCACAAACTGATATGATTTTATCTGATCCGTTATATCTACTTTACAATAAAAATAATTTTATAATCTGACGAACCACATCAAACTACATTAGTTTGTGGGATTACTTTTAACTACAACATATCAGGCCTTTTGCGGCCACATTGTTATTGGTCGCTAAAGAGAACTTTTTTGCCTTTCGGTCCCAATATTTCCAGCGAATACATATTCGTCACAAAATGTATTTTTTTGCTGTGACTAGATTTCATCACAAAAAACAAATAACCAACTAAACTCTAACGCGACGTTTAGTGAATTTTTTGCGGCAACTTTATGTTGCCGCAAAAAATACCCCAACACTATAGGTTTTAGCAGCCATATATTTTGCGGCCATGTTGTTACTGGTCACAAAAAATAAATAGCGTTCCACTTTTCCAGTGAATATGGTTTCGTCACGTCAACAATATTTTTTGCGTTGACTAAATTTTGCCGTAAAAAACATTGTGACCAACGTAACTTAGCACAGCTTAGTGAGTATTTTGCGTCGAATTTACGTTGCTGCTAAAGATCACCAAACATGTATAGTTTTTGCGACAAATATTTTTGCGGCAACATTGTTAGTGGTTGCAAAAACAAAATTGTCACATTTTTGTTCCACTATTTCCAGGGAATAGTCATTCGTAACAAAGAAATAATATGTAAGACATTCTAATAGAAAATAATAGTACACATTTAAAGTAGACATATTTATTTTTAATATGTAAGACATTCTAATTTAAAATAATATTTATACCAATAAAGTAGACCTGGTTTACATGTGTTTAGGATATGAAAATGGGATGGCAAATAAATTACACGTGGTGGAGAAGGCGGGCAAATGTGGCGCCAAGTTGCTCAAATTCAGAGGGACGTTTATGTAATTTTTCTTGTGTCATCTTTAGTCTTTATCTTATCTTATATTTTCTTACTTTCAGGAAAATAGACACGCAGTCTCACAGAAAGACTTCAAAGTTGAAAATTGGGATTTTGAAAGGTCGGTGACTGGCTTTGACAACGGTTGCTGAAACGTAGCTTCCGACAGACAACATTCTCAGTAAGTTGGAAAAGGAGTGGGAAACATCCATTCCGAATTTCTTATTTTGTTATCTTTAAACATGAAGTATGATTTTTTGCAAAGCTCGAGTTGTGGTTTGCGATTATAAGTTTGAGTAAATTGTTTGCATTTATATGTGGTAGTTTCAGAACATGCAAGTTTCTAAATAGTTAGTGTATCAACGATAGTGATAGGGGTTTACTAGCTTTGTGCTGAGTTTTGTTCGGTAGCCAGTAAGTAGAATCTGGGTTTGTTTCCATACTTAACACGTGTATTCTCTTTGTAATGCATGAATAATAAATGAGTGCTTTTTCTTTTTAGCCGTCCACAATGATTCCTCTTTTTCTAGTCCCGTTTCTTATTTGTGAAAGAGGTTTTTGTACTTGGCTTCAAATAGAGCACGATTTTTATATGCCACAAATTTAGTCTTACAATGCTATGCATCATTGGAGCATAAACATATAGTCTAGAGGGTCCATGGCCCCCAGCCTCCCAAAAAAGAATTAACAATTCTTATTCAAATTTACTAGAAATTTGAATACAAATACTTATAATTTTTTTTTTTTTTGGTAACAAATAACATTAGTTCCAAAAGATTCGAGAACTTATTGAAATCTTTAAAATATATGAGAATTTTATTTTACTCCATCTAAAATTTTTGAAAGCCTAAAAGTTAAAAAAAAAAAGCGTACATTTTCTTTCTAAGTCCATAAATTTTGCCTCCAAAATATAAAAATGCTTAAAGATACTAAAGAAATCCGAACATACACCTCTAAAAATTCAAAAAGTTGAAGATATTAATTAAAAAAATCCAAAATTCATTTGGTTAGAAGCTGAATTTCTAAGTTTACATGCATTCATGCATAATATCTTTTATAAAACCCAAAAGTCATTCTTGGTTTAAAAAAATTTAATAACATAATTCTAGATATTCATCAGCACTCTCCTTGGACTTTATGCAGTTTAGCCACTTGGTATACCCAATTGGATTGTCACAGAATGGTCATAACTTATAGAGGAAGAACACCTGGACGGGCTAGAAGTACACGGGTTGGTCTATCGTCAACTAGCCAATATTTGCAATCACCACCACCCAATGAACCGACACTCAAAGACGACACTACCTCTCAGTCTGATGATTCAACTCAACCACCAGATGTGGTATTTGAAACGGAGTTCCAGGACCCGATAATCGACACAGGTAGAGTGTTAGGTGCTACACTCATGCACAATAGTATAGAGGTGCATTTAGTTATTCTGATTAAACTGAGGAATCTATGTAATCGTGTCCGAGTAAGTCTCATAAACACATTTTGGTAGTGACACATTTTGCTTTTCCAATTTAGTTTAAATAATATAATATGTCCTGTTTATACTATGGTGTTTAAGCTAATTTTATCATAAAATGGGAGAGGAATAATTATCGGCGAGCGGTTACAAACCAGCTTAGAAGGAGATTCAACTCATTTCACCACGAGCTACACAAAATCTACAATGTGTATGAAAGTCATAAAGCGGCATTGGTAGGAAGGACCTCCTTGGTGGATCAAGCGGTATGGCAGAAGTTATGTTTGCGGTGGTGGAGTGAGGGCTTCAAGGTAATGTTTTTGTATCATATTACCATTTCTTTATTATGCAATTGTAATATGATAGCTAGCCAACATTAATGTTTTAAGTTGATGTTACCTAAATCTTCATTGCAAGTTTATTTTTTTGGCGTTGAATGTTTATTATTCATAGTGATTGTCATTGCAAAACAAAGTAAATAGAAAACAATAAAGAACAAATCACACCACTGGTCGAAAGTCTTTTGTTCGACTCTTGGAGGAAAAGGTAATGGGGCATAGTATAAGGACCACAATTCATATATGGTCCATATACAAATTCTGCTCTTGAAAGTTTAGATTCCTATCATTATTGTCTGGTTTTAATAATATTTGAGTTGAATTTAATTGCAGCGAGAGGATATAACAAACTTGGTCGAATTCTTCAAAGAGTCGAGATCGTCTAAGAAAAGGAACAAGTTTGTAACAGAGAATGATGAAGAATTTTATGTGAGTAAAGTGTACATGATGTTGTTGCTGGTGTCCTTAGTCACATAGCTCAAAAAATCTTTGCTTGTAAACTATTTTTATTATGTAAATTGATGAATATAATTGTGGTGATTGTTATTGATGAAGAATCAAATGGTGCAAAAGCTAAATGAATTGGAACTTGAGAATCGGACTAAGGAGGCAGCATACATGATCTTTAAAGAGGTTATGGGATGTAGCTCGAGGTATGTTAGGGGAATGGGCCAAATTCAAATGCATGGTCATCAGGAATCCAACAAAACCATGAAAATACTGGGGAATTGTCACAAGATGCACAATATTACGAGTTCGAACTTGTGGCATTAAAAGCAAATTTGAGGGTAGTGTTAGAGAAGCAAGTAGAATTTGATAAGATGCCTATGAGGTATTCAATGTCACAGCAGAATTTCCAGGCTGAGTCTCCAATGAGACTCAGGGAGCTGACAAATATTTGGGCAGTTTTTTGACTTTTTGTTTTTTGAATGGCCATGTTAGGAGGCTAATGTTGCTTAAGTGTAAGGCCTTTTGCCTACCCTCTTTGGAGGGCAAAAAATATGGCTCCGACCTCCTCAATTGGTCTTAACTTTTTAGAGACTATTGTTGAAAATGTCCACTCTATGTTTAGACAAAAAGAGTATTTTGAGAGGAATGGATTAGTTTACTTGAAATTTCAACATTGTCAGCTGCTTCGGCCATATGGTTCCATACAAGAGGGATAGTAATGCAATTATGGTGCCACCAAATATTGAGAGGTACTATTCCTACACAATTTATTTTTGTATATAGTTTAACATGCATGATGGCCAGGTCATATCAGATTTTTTGTGTGAATATTTCAATTTGGTAATGATTAGAACTTGTTTTAGTGGCTGGGTGTTAGCTTCAAAAGTTGAAATTGGTATGCATGATTGGGTAGGCATATACTAAAACTGCTTTTGCTGGTTGCAATTTGTCATTTTATTACTGTAGTACATGATTGATATAGTACCTTACATTCCAGGAGCAAACATTTTTACTTATTCTTATACTATATTCAAAAGCTATGTTTATAGAGAATTGTTAAGGAGGAGAAAGTAGGTATTTGGCCTAAATAGTTGTTAAAATTTAAGTTTAAATTTGCAAGAGATTTTAATTAGGTTTGATCTCAGATTGCAGCAATATTTTTCCCTTCTGCTATAATCATGCATATTATATCATTTTATGATATGATATCATATTCTAATGTAATGTCATATTGCTATATAATATCATATATATTCTAATGCACAAGGGTTATTCTCTCCTGCTTGGTACCTTTTACTTTATTTTATCTAACCAAGGCTCTTAAGTATTGACCATGTGCACCATAGTTAGAATTAAAAAGAAATGAGAGTAGAACTGGTAGTTAGGTGAATATATCTAGCTTGTCACCTTAATGTACACTACAAGAGAATTTATTTTTGTGATTGTTTGTAAATTGTGACAGTGCCCAAATCGTCACAAAAATACATTTTCTGTGACAGTTTGTGGAAACCGTCATTGAAGGTAAATGAGAAATTACATTATGCTCGAAAGTATACATATTTATGTTAGAATGTTTGCCGGACATTCGAACGGGAAGGCTATTTACGTGCGAATGTAAAAAAATTTGGTGCCAATGTTTGAACGTTATTGATTCTCACACGCGAACATTAATTGATTTAATATTAAACTTGAATATTTCAAATTAAAAAAGATTGAGTATTGAAATGCAATGATTTGATATTAAAGTTGTATAAGCTAATATTTATAAAGATTGAGAATTGAAATTAAAAAATAGTAAATATATTAAATAATATTGTTCATTACATATGATAAAAATAAAGTTCAAAATACTCAAAACATTCTGTTATACTGACGCGATATCTTTCAGTCGATGTGCATAGTAATATCTGAGAAAAATGCATCAACCCAAGCAGGTCATACACCTTTCATAAATGTATCTGTCGGTGGCTGATTAGTACTCCCAACACTAGGCTCAGATTGGGTGGGAGGAATAAGATTTGGTACAGGGCCAGGCTGCTGACGTCGAGTATGGCCCCTCCCCTGTCCAATGCTCCGACGGTGTGTGGTCATGTCGATGGGGCTCATTTGGTCACTCATCCACTCCTCCACCTTGGGTTGCACAGCCCGGGCCAGCAATAGCTTGGTAATGAGGACTCTATATGGGAGGTTATCCATGGAGACGACGCTCGCCTAGTAACAGATTATCTCAAAAATATGAAGTGCCACTTGTATAAGGAACTATGCACGAGTCCGCTAAATGTGGCTTTATGTCTCACAGGATCCACATTTGTTGCAACAATAAGATGCAAAATACGGAAAAAAAGGAGTTGTACTTGGCTAATGCATTCTTCCTATTGATCAGGTCTTTGTCACTCCTAGTGAGGATGTAGAAATCCTCATTTTGGCCGCCATCCTCCTCATCAGAATCCTCAGCCTCTGATCGGTCAACTAGGTCAGCAGATAATGCAGAAATGCCTACATCTGCATCTACTCAGAATTCATCCATAGGCTGAGCATCTCCTGCAGTCAATATCTCAACTACACGACAGATCTCTAGAAGCTCGGCGATGACATCCTCACTAGACCTTGAACTGAACACCGTGTACTGTCACGGTGTTAGATGATGCATCCTTAGGCATGGAGCACATCGCCATATAAAACTCCCGAACCATTGTGGGGTATACGATACCCCTCAATGTGCAGATACTCATCCAGCCTCTTGAAACAAACACGTCTCAAACGCTCTTTCGCTCCCATATGAGTTCGTGAAAGTGGTTGATCATGACTTCTCGTTCAGATATAACTGTTCGAGCCCCGATTCGAGACATATCATCGCTTGTTCCTTTCCTCTCCATTTTCCTAGTCGTTAGAAGATAGTAATATCCTAAAAGAACGAAAAAAAATTGAGCAATATTAATATTATGATGCATGTAGGGTACTGTAATCTAAATTATTTCAGGAACACGTTCGAATATAACATAAAACATTCGAACGTTAAGTATAAACGTGCGAACATTCTGGTTGTTACGTTTGCACGTTAAGTTCATCAATAGTATCATTCTAATGTAAGATGAGTTACGTTCGAACATGATGGCTTAAACACACATTCAAACGTACAAAACATATCACGTTCACATGTGAGAAAGTTCATTAACGTATTTAATTATACGTTTGAACGTACATAACTATTAGTTTGAACATATATTTAGTTTATGGCAACTGAAAGTTTTATATTGGAATGAATTCAAAATAACGTTCGCACGTATGTACCCATCAAGAACTTGAACGATCATAACTGCGAACGTTACAAATGTTAGTTCGAATATAAAATATACATTCGCATGTGGTCTCAATACATTTACACGTATTATAGCACATGCGCACATTCTATGATTAATGTGCGAATGTTATATTGTCTTCCTAATTTGATATGTTAACTTTCGAACGTGAGAATCTAATGTTCGAATGTTACGAGACAGAAATGATTGAGTCGACTCAGTCATTTCTCAACATCTTAAACACAATGAAAGTGGCCAAAAACCACCATAGAAATGAAGTATAAACTTCAAGAAAGCTTTTAACGATGGCCGTTTGGCCATTGGAAACCCGTGGTGGTCGAAAAATCAAAATGAATATCCAGCCACCATTGGTTTTGGGAACCATCGAAACTGCCAGTAATCAATAAAAAGAAAATACCAAAACGTCCAAGAGGGATGTCTACCTCTTTTATGACGTTTGTGGTGGAGTTTGACGGTGGTGGCGACGGTGCAAGCGGCTGTATGTGATTGAGGGACTGAATCAGTTTCGAGAGTGAGTTGTGCCGCTTCGCGTTCGGACTTGAACTTTTATATAGTTAACATTTGAACGTATAAGTGTTAACGTGCAAACGTTACGGATGAGAGAGAAATACATTCGAATGTTTCAATTATAATGTTCGAACGTTGAATAAGTTATTTCCCGTTACATGCAAACGTTAAACTAGTACGTGCGAACTCTTCTCGATTAATGACAGATACAAGCGAACGTTATGTTGGTACATTCGAACGTTTTAGAATAAATTTTTTATAATTCATACTAAATAATAATATATGCTATACACTCTACTTATGCACTATGTACTAGTATGCATACTATATATACACTATATTTATGCACTATGCCTAATTCATGATAACAAATAATTGATATACTAATCACACTATGTATTAGTATATAAGTTATACTAGTACATAGTGCACTAGTATAGTATATATACTATATATATTAGTCTAGTATTGTTAATTAGTTTAATAAAGTGTAATTAACAACTATTTTTATTGTCTAACATATTAATTCGTGATAATAATATATGTTATACCAATAACACTATGTACTAGTATATCTTATATACTAGTACATAGTACACTAGTATAGTATATATACTATATATATTAGTCTAGTGTTGTTAATTAGTTTAATAAAGTGTAATTAACAATTATTTTTGTTGTCTAACATATTAATTCATGATAATAATATATGTTATACCAATAACACTATGTACTAATATATAAGTTATACTAGTACATAGTGCACTAGTATAGTATATATATGATAGGTCTTTAGTTGAACATCATATGGTAAACCTAATTATGGCATTTTTGGTGATATATTAATCCATTAATACTTACCTCATTGTTCATCACATTGTTGGATGCAGGAAAATGAAGTTTTAGAGCTGATTAATGAAGAGACACAAGGAATGCTAATGGCACCATGTAATTATTCTGCTAAAGCTCTAAATGTTGTGATTGGGTACTATTGAAATGTGATATGAGCTTTCTCCTTTGAAATAGAAGTTGTGTATATATGGATAGAATGTTGGAATATAAATGATAATATACATATATATGAGTGATTTTTCATTACATGATCTTTACCCAATTTCATGCTTAAGCATTGCCTTTTAGATTATTGGCAGATTTATTCATCACTAAATGAACAAATTTATTCATGATCAGGTTGCTAAAATATACTCATTACTAGATGGACAATTAATTGTTAATTTAGAAATTTATTTGTGACCAGTTTTGGTCAAGCTCAAAAGATTTTAGATACAAACGTTTAAAAAAAAAATGCTCTTGAAAGTGGATGAAAAAAATGGAAATTGCATATTTTTGCAAAATTTGGGTGGTTTAGGAAACCTTTTGCGACAACAATTGTAACCAAAATAACTAAATGAAGACCTTATTTTTTGGTCAGAAATAAGGTTGCGCTTATGTTGACACTAATGCATATTTGCAACTAATTTTTTTTAGTCAGAATTGCATTTGACTTTTGTAGCTTCAATTTAAGTATTGCAATGACATCACATTGGTCGGTAAAGCCTGTTATTGCCTACCGACTGTAATATTTACGGCCAAGATAATATCGTTTAGCGACAACATTAACTGCCGCTAAAGGCTTCAATATTTGTGACCATATGAATAAATAGCTGCAAGAAATCTTTTGTGGCGCTTCTTTCAAGGCCATGTTGCGGCCGTCGAAAATCGATGGAAATAATCATTGCGGCAAAAAAAGCAACTTATTGCGGCAATTTTTGGCGCTGCAAACACCTATATATATTTCTTGTAGAATTTGTGTAATCCATTTGTGACTAGAGTATTTCCTAACATGAATTAACTGCCATTCAGGATGGTAATATATATGCATGGAATATTAATGGAATAAATCGTATACCATGTATCAAACTAGCAAAGGCATAGTATTCATGACAAGCTGTACTCTAATTGCATCGATCTCATGATTTGAGCATATAGGCCGCTTGATGAAAGAACACAAAAACAATATAAATCAGCGAAATGTTAAGGGCACACCAGGTCGGGCTAGCAAAGATGTCAAAGCCACGGCGGAGGTGTCGACGCATAATCTTGACATGGTGTTTTTTGATACTATATTCGAAGCCATTCCCATGCATAGACCCTTTCCATTCTTTAAAGTACTCATCCACGACCATTTCAATTATTGTCCCGTGACGAGTGAGTATCGCTTTAGACCCTTTGCTCAGCACAGCCCATCCATTTTCATTCTTGTAGCACAGCAACTTTTGAATTTCCTCAGTAACAATGTCCTGCGGTAGTATTGCTATCTTCTTGACAGTCTTGATGAAGAAAAAGCTTTCAACTTAATTTGCTCCAAAAAGGCCCTAGGATGCTGAGGTCGTCCTCCCCTTTGTTGTCCTTTCCTACACAAAACAACTCTATGGGAATCCCCGCCTTCTTTATGATCGGATCTTTAGCCAAGGTAGTTGCTTTCTTAGCAAATCTTTGGATCCACTCCTTATCCTTTCCTCCATAGAAGAAAAATGTATGTGTCTTCTTTGATCTGATTAATGAACCAGATATATTAACATCAGGTCAACTCCATTTGAATGCTAATTATTTATATATCATGCATATTGAATATGAAGTTTGCTTAAATGGTATTTGGATTAATGAGAAAACAACTAATTTATATACCACGAATGGTGATCATGTTGGTTGATGCCATTGATTAAGTATCCCATGCATCCAGTTGTGTTTACTTGCCAAAACTTTTTCAGCCTCTTTAGTGAAAGGGAAGGCCTTCGCTCCCCAGACCTGAATCATGTGGAGTGCATTGGGGTGTTTCACTTTTCCTTGTGAGTTTAATACCACCACTATAAGGCGCTTATTCTGAAAATTCCAATCCTTCGAAATGAACTTGATGCCTACTATTGGTGAAAATACTTCACTACGTACGTACCACTTCATCTCAAGCCTCAGCTTTTCAAATTTTCTGTTAGATCATTCGTCCACCCATCCACAATTGGGATCCACATAATTTTATACTGGTCCTCCTGATCCTTTATTTCATCATAAATTGGTTTCAAAATCGAGATCTCGTCAATGGAAATGTCCAGACTCGAAATGAACAGCAAAACATTCCTTTTCTTTAGCATGTTGATGTTTACTTGTTTATGCAACAATTAAATTCACCGACTCATGTAGTCTGTATGTAAGGTCTGGGCTCAAAATAGTACTTTTCATTTCAACAACTACTGTGCCACACATTTCATTTACGTCCGAGGAGTTTTATAGTCATAAAAGTATTATACAAAAGTAACCTTACAATTGATATAGTTTTATATGATTCATTAGATTTAATTTACAATAAAAGTAACTTTACAATTTGATAAATCAAATCAAGTCATGATAATTTGTAGGATTACTTATACATGTGTGATTTCTTTGTGGCTAAAGTATTTCTCTTTATTTTCATTTGCATATATCGTAAGAGCAATGTTATGGATACAAACTAATTCTATAAAAAACAAACTGACATAATTTCATATAATACGTAAATTATCGTAATATACATACAACTTTGTATAAAATGGAGAAATGTCGAGTCTATATATATAGAAGTACTATATATATGCTTTATCTTGAATTTGTCAAATCAGTTTTTCGCACTTAAGTACTAATTACTGGCATGGTAAATCGCAACTTAAAATATATTAAGTTAGTCTACGTATTTAAAATAATAAATTTAGGACGAAGATCAGTACAACTAGAATTGCTAATTGACCTCAATTTTTGTATAACCATCATGAATCAGTGGCCGCACATTAGTATCCTCGGGGAAGATCAACGTCCTGAGAAGATCCACGATTCCAGTAGGTGCTAGTGAGAGTCTCTTGAGTTTCCTATAAGCCTCCATTTGGCCTGCAGGGAACATGAATATGAATCTATAGTCAACCTAGTTGCTCATATTTATGACATTTAGCATATTGCATGTACACTCAACGTATACGGGTTCAAGGTAGCATGCACGCGTTTTTATAATATTGAAAGCGTCCCAGTAGCTAACCTATTTGAATATGGCAGATCAGTCTCTGCTTCCGTAGGAACTTGAGGGTGGTGTCGATTTTTTGACGTAAGAGCGATAGTTCCTGCAGTTTGTTTCTTCTAAAACCACGGTCATTAACTGCATCAGAATAAAGAAACAACTAATATTGTATATATTTCACGTCAAGGTAAAAAACTTACTCTTCACCACTGATGTAATAAAGCATCTGAGTCAAGCAGGCTACAATTGTTACGATAACCCAATAGACACTGTTAAAATATAAAAAACTAAGAGGTTAGGATCGATAACCCTCATTGAGTCATTACGGTCAAAAGTAGAGAAATTGGTTGTTCTAAAGTTCTCTCTCTTTAACTGAAGGGGTGGGAGTAACTGTTTGCTATATAGGCAAGTTTCTTCTTCTAGATTTCGTTATGAGAAGGTTGTAGTTTTTTCATTACAATGGAAGATGATTTATCTCATCTGTGTGGGAATCTCTCTCTAACAGATGAGGAAATAGTGGTGTTATTATTCCTGTTTTGGATATTCAAGATACTCTGAAGAAGGGAAGACGATGTTTACATGGAAAACTGTATTTTGATAAGATTATGAATAAGACTGTAATTCAGACTATGATGAGTAGAGTGTGGAAGATCTTTGGGGAATTCACGCTCACTATTGTGGGTGACAATGATTTTCTTATAGAATTTACGCTGGAATGTGATAGAGACAAAGTTAAGAATGGTTGTCCTGGCTATTCTATCGGTTCTTACTAAGCTGACAGGAATTTGATGGCTTTGTTTCTTCACTAGATGTTGAATTCCACATGGTGTCTTTCTGGGTTCAACTGCATAACTTACCTTTGGGCTGTATGAATATGAAAGTTGGTGAACAGATTGGTTCAATGATTGGTCCTGTCCTACAGGTTGATGTAATTGATGAATTTGGTGTTGGCTGGGGTAAATTTTTAAGGGTTAGAATTCTGTTGGATGTAACTCGCCCATTACTACTTGGGAGAATTGTGATCCTCCATGGGAGATCTGTTTGGATTAAGTATGAAAGGTTGCCACAATTATGTTTTCGGTGTGGTATTATTGTACATGCTGATGGTGGTTGCCAATTATCTACTACAAATACTCTCCATGGTTCTTATTTTCGGGTTCAATATGGGACATGGCTGCGGGCATCGCTTTAGAACCCAACTGTGGTGGCTGGCAAACAATCTGCCACTTCTTCTGGTAGAGAATTTGAATATGCGAAATCGGTGGAGCAGTTTAACTAATGAAGTGGCAGTTACCGCAGTTAATAAGGTTGTCTAAAACAAAACCGTTTTTTACAAGATGGACAGTCTTTCAGTTGGAACTTCTGCAGAAAGGAAAGATCGATGGGTCAGTTACAGTTGGGATGAATGTTTCGGACCCTACTTTTGAAGATCTTTGATACTATTCATGCTATTGTTCTACCAGTTTCTGATGTAAATATACAAAAATCTGACACCATGGATGTAGTAGGGGCCCCCAAAGGCAAGACTAATCCCCCAAAGTCTGAGTAACAAAAACTGGAAGAGTGGTGCTACTCTGCCGCCTGGACATGCTCCCTCAGTGTGCCGCCTATTGCAATTTGAAAATTTTTTTTTTGCCTTTTATTTCAAATATATTTTCAACATTTAAAAGAAAATACTAATACATTAATAGTCAATTCTTTAACCATTAAGATTTAAAAAAAAGATTAAATATATGAGCAGCCAAAATGATGAGACATACTAGCATTTCTCAAACTGGAAACACAGGGCTAGTGCCCCTCCACAATATGGACAATCAATGCAAAACACTTCCTTGATGTATGGGAAAAGGAAGAATAAGTCTTTGACTTGTAATTTTGTTTATGATCTAGTGTCTGGTCTAGATGCTTTTAAAAAAGTAAGCAAACAAGTTGAAATAAATCAATTCTCTTGTGCTATCTATGGAGGCTGGCTACTAGCCCCGCTGACAATAATGAATCTCTTAAGTTAGAACTGTCGACGGCTTGGCAACCCTCGATCAGCTCGTTATCTTTACCCGATAGTAAAGAAATATAAGCCACATTTGTTGTTTTTAATGGAGACTAAGCTACAGGGTACTAAAGTTTAGTTTTTGAAGTTGAAGTTGGGTTTTAATGATTTGATCACTGTCGATAGTGTGAGAGCCAATAGTGGTTGAGCATTATTTTGTCTCAATGATCTTGATGTTTCTCTCATTGATTATTCTCTATGACACATTTATGTTACAATCAAATTGCAACAAGGATCTTCCTGGTGGGAAGGTTGGGGTTTAATTTGATTCCTAAGGAAGGGTATTTCTTCACCTTGGGTTCTAATGGGTGACTTCAATGAAATTTTGAATCCCTCAGAAAAGAAAGGTAGAGCTATCAGACCTGTTCAATAGATGGATGATTTCCAAGTTGTTCTGATGGATTGTGGTTTATTTGATATGGACTATCAGGGTTCAAAAAATTTACTTGGTGTAATCACTGATCGGATGATACCTTCACTATGGAGAGACTAGATCGAATTCTTACTAACCAAGATTGGTTTTCTCTTTTGGAAGAACTTCTGCTACGGTGTTTCCACACTCAGCTTCATATCATCATCCAATTTTGAGTTGTTCTCAATTTCAAGGTTCGTTATCTCATTCAAAAAGGAAGTATGGAGATATGAAGCTTGTTGAAACTTAGATGATAGGTGTAAATTAGTTAATTCAAATAGTTGAAATTGTGGAGATTTTCAATATGTTAATATGGTAGCCCTTACTTGTACATATTTGAAAAGATGGAGCAGAGGCAGATATAATAATGAGAGAAGAGATCTTCATCTTTTGGAAGCAGAACTAGAGGTCCTGCAATTGGATCACTCATCTGAATTGATATCTGAACTTAGAAAGGTACAATCTGAAATAAATGTGTTGCTAGAGAAGGAAGATATAAGATGGAAGCGAAGGGCCAAAGTGGACTGGCTAAGATATGGAGACCGCAATACAAAGTTTTATCATGCTTCTGCAAATCAGAGGAAAAGGCTAAATCACATCTATAGAATTGACACTGATGATGGGATTACACTGTATGAAGAGAATGACATCAAAGCTGATTTCACAAATCATTTCTTTTAGTTTTTTACTTCTTCATCTCTTGGGGTAGGGCTGTAATCGAGCCGAGCTGGTCTTTAACTTGCCGAGCTTGACTCGACTCAAAATACTCGAGCTCAACATTGAGCCTAAGCTCGAGATTTTTATTTATTTTTTGTTTGAGCTCTATTCGGTAAGCGAAACTCCCAACTTGAGCTCTAGCTCGACCCACAAATGAGCTTGAGTTGAGCCAAGGTCAAGCTCGGCTCGAATTGTTTTTCATTTTTATTTTTTGAATAACATTTAATAATTAATAAATTAGATTAAAAAGAATAAAAAATATAATATTGAATTTGTACGACTAACAAGTAGAACCTCTATTGAATTATAAGATTTTAAGAATTTTTTAAATAATTAATATCTAACTAGTTGATATTTATCCATAATAAAAATATATTATATGCTCAAATATCTTATTAATATATACACATAATATGATAGCATATCTATTTCATATATGGTTCCCACATACTAATATATGAAATTATTAAATCTAATCGACTAATTACTATACAAATTATAAAATACAGCTATGAAGTATATTTAATATATAGACATAAGTAATTAGGTTACATATTATACATTTAATTATAAAAATGTTATGCTTATATTATTAGCTAATATATATGTTTATATACATAGATGTTTATATATATTTATCAATATATAAATGAACTTTAATCGAGTCGAGCTAACGAGTTGCTTAGGCATAAACAAGAAGATCTTAACGAGCCTTAGTCGAGTTGAGTGGAGTTTTGTTGGGTATGTGTCATTTGCTAATCGAGCAAGTATCTGCTTTCATGGGTGAGCTTTTTTTTTTTTTTTTTTTCATGAGTCGAGTTTGATTCGAGTTTAACTAGGCGAGTATTGAGCGGGCTATTGAACCGACTGGTTCATTTACAACCCTATCCTAGGAATATTGAAACTTGTTTATCAATTATTAATCCAGCGTGACAAATGATATGAACAACAGCTTACAAATTGCATTCAGAGTACAAGAAGTCAAAATAGCCTTTTTCAGATGTCTCCTTATAAATCACCAGGACCAAATGGTTCTTCTGCCTTCTTTCTTCAAGCTGATTAGGAGGTGCTTGGAGATAAAGTATGTAGCAGTGTTCTCAAATTTCTTAATGATGGGGATTCCTTGACAACTATAAATCAGAGTTTTATCACACTCATTCAAAAGGTTAAAAATCCAGTTAAGGCAATTGACTATCGTCCCATTAGATTATGCAATGTCATCTACAAAATCATATCTAAAGTATTGGCAAATCGACTTAAGAATATTTTGCCCCATATTATATCTCCAAATCAAAGTGCATTTATACCTGGTCGTCTCATTACTGATAATGTGTTGGCTGCTTATGAGACTTTTTATACCATGAGTTCTTGCTTGAAAGTAGGGTTGTAATCGAGCTAAGCTGAGCCGAGCCGGTTTTTGGCTTGCTGAGCTCAAGCCCGAACTCAAGATTTTTATTTATTCTTTGTTTGAGCTCGATTCAGTAAACTAAATTCCCAACTCGAGCTTGAGCTTGAGCTCGTCCCAAAAAATCTAATATTGAATAAGAAAAAATTGAAAATTGAAAATTTATTTTTTATTTTTTGAATAAGATTTAATAATTAATCAATTAGATAGAGAAAAAGTAAAAAATCTAATATTGAATTTGTACAACTAACAAGTAGAAGCTCTATTGAGTTATAAGATTTTAAAAATTTATAAATAATTAATATCTAACTAGTTGATATTTATCCATAATAACAATATATTATATGCCTCCAGAAATTATTAATACATACACATAATATGATAGCATATATCTATTTCATATATGGTTTACACATGCTAATATATAGAATTATTAAATATTATCGACTAATTATTGTAAAATTATAAAATATAGCTATAAAGTATATTCAGTATATAGATATAAGTAATTAGGTTACATATTATATATTTAATTATAAAAGAGCTATGCTTATATTATTAGCTAATACATATATGTATATATACATAGGTGTATGTATATATATTTATCCATATATGAATAAGCTTTAATCGAGTCGACCTAACGAGTCGACTCGGGTATAAAAGAACGGGCCTTAACGAGCTTTAGCCGAGTTGAGTCGAGTTTTGTCGAGTATATGTAATTTACTAATCGAGCGAGTATCTTCTTTTACGGGCGAGCTTTTTTTTTAATGAGTCAAGTTCGATTCGAGTTTAATTGGGCGAGTACTGAGTGGGTTATCGAATAGACTGGTTCATTTACAACCCTACTTAAAAGGAAGAGAAAGTTATATGGCTGTTAAGCTATATATGAGCAAGGCTTATGATATAGTTGAATGAGAGTTCTTGAAACTTGTCTTGGTGAAAATGGGATTTGGGGAGAGATGGGTAGAGCTGATTATGGAGTGTGTTTCTCAGTGTCCTACTTTATTTTGATTAATGGTGAACCACAACAGAGTTTTATACCTTCAAAGGATCTTAGGCAGGGATATCCTATTTCTCCTTACTTATTTATTATATGTGCTGAGGTTTTCAGTCAATTAATATTGAATGCACAACTGACTTGTGCTATTCATGGTGTGCCAATTTTAAGAGGTAGCATTCGAATCTCCCATTTATTTTTTGCTAATGATAGTTTGTTTTTTATTAAAGCAAATTCAACGGAATGGAGTAGGTTGCAAGATATTTTACAGTGTTATGAGAGGTCTTTTGGCCAACAATTGAATAAGAGCAAGACTTCTCTTCTTTCAGCAAAAACACTGATACAGATACTATATATTTGCTTCGGAATTTATCTGGCCTTCGATCTATTGGTAGCTTTGAGAAATATCTTGGTTTACCATCTATGATAGGGAGAAACAAGACAACTACTTTCAATTACATTAAAAGCAGAATTTGGGGGAGGATTAAATAGTTGGAAATCTAAATTTCTTTCTCAGGTTGGAAAAGAAATTTTACTTCAAGTTGTTATTTCGATTGATGCAGAGGTTTATTTCGATTGCCTAAGACCCTTTGTGCTCAAATTACTTAGATGATGCAGAGGTTTTTTTGGGGCCATATGGAAAATGAACACAAAATTCACTGGTTGAGCTAGAGTAAGTTGGGAATAGCAAAAGGGAAATGTGGGTTGGGATTTAGAGATCTAGAATGTTTTAATACTCTATGCTGGCTAAATAACTCTGGATATTATTACAGAAGCCATCATCTTTGTCTGCTTTGATCCTCAAAGCAAAATATTTTCCTCACTCTAATTTGTTTGAGGCAACTGTACCTAAAAATGCGTTGTATGCTTGGAAAAGTATTCTCTCAGCTAAAGATTTGTTCGAGGAAGGCTTATTGGTGGAGAGTGGGAAATGGTAAAAGTATTCGTTTCGGAAGAGATAAATGGATACCGCCTGTGACTTACTCAATTCAATCTCCATTAAAAATTCTGGATGAGAGTGCAAAGGTGGAAAACTTATTACTCCTTGGTTCAAATGAGTGGAATATGGCTTTATTGAAGAATTTGTTTAGTGCAGATGAAGTGGCTCTAATATCTAATATATGTGCGAGTCCTCTTGCTAGTGAAGAAAGGCTGGTATGGAGATGTACTAAAAATGGTAGGCTTTCTATGAGAAGTGCTTACCACTTGTAGTTGGATTTATGCACCAAAAGTTCAGTAGTTCTTCTGAAATCAGTGTTGCAGGAAATTGTTGGCAGAGTATTTGGCAGTCCAATGTACCTCCAGTGGTGAAGAGTATTTGGCACTGTCTTGACAGCCACCAATGTCAGGTTATGTTAAGGCCAATTGGGATACTACTTTGGATCATCTACACCAAAAAATGGGAGTTGGTATTATTATTAGAAATGAGGAAGGTGAAATTCTAGTATCAAAGCAAATTCCCAACCAAGGATGGTCCTAATCCTCAAATTAAGCAATTTCATTGTGGTTTGATGTAACAAAAATAATTTAATCACAAATAGATTACATAAAATTAATCCTATAAATTGATATGATTTGATATGATTATAAAAAAAAAATTATTATAAAATAAATCTAACGTATTACATAAAGTTAACTTAATTTATAAAATTACTTTCATATAATCGACTGTAGCATTCTTCATAATTTAAAGCTCTTGGGTCATGTTCTCAATGATTGAGAGTTGTGATCCTATTGTTACTGTTTATCAGAAAACGTTCCGGCCCAAAACCCCGAGTGATCTTTGCTAATCAGGGTTTAAGAGGATCAAGTTAATTTGGAGATTGAATAAGGCCCACTGTGATCTCAGGCCCAAACAACTGAAGTCCGGTTCAATAAATTGGGCCATGATTTGGCCCCTCTTTGTTATATTTTTTTATAAATATATAAATACTTTCTTTCTCAACAGAGTTTCAAATTGCTCTGACCAAGGGTACTAAAGTCTCCTTTAGTTACGTAGATAAAAGAAGATGAAATGAAAAATATCTAAATAGTAATAAGATAATTTGTAAATAATAGTATTGAAATGATTTGAGTTAAGATATTTTATAAAGTTAGAATATTGTTTGAGTTAATTTGTAAATAATAGGAAAATGAGAGAAAAAAAATTGAATAAAGATATTATAAAATTAGAATATTGTCATAATATAATTTTTATTTTAAAATTTAAAAAAGTTAAATTGTTTTTTGTGTTTTGTTTAGAAGTTTGAAAAAATTGTAATAATTAAATAATGATTAGATGAAAAAGTTAAAAATTTAAAAATTTGAAATAAAAAAGTGTTTATGTAAATGGTGTTTAGATGTTGAAATGAGATGAAATGGATTAAGACCATCTGCGAAACCAAACGGAACCTACTTTTAGCACAAGTAGCAACCTCACACATGATCCCCCTCTCCCTAATGAGTCAAACCCAGCCCTATTATCCTAAGGATCTCCCAACAACCAACTTTCCTTCTACAGAGTTAATTCTGTTTCAACTAGCACAATTTACACCAACCATTCTTCCTTCCACCAACTCATCCACACAAACCTTTCTTCTGTCATGAACTTTTAACAGCCATTAATCCTCACTCTCTGAAACCGAGTACAACTCCCACCAACCTTACCTTTTCTCATTACCTCTCTCTCCCCCCCCCCCCCCCNGACATAGAAAGCCACTCTTCTTCAACTACAACACCAAATTGGAAGGAACTGAACTTGGAACCCGAAATTGAGTTTGCAGCATACATTTCAGATCATGCTCTCATTGGCAGGATAGTGTCATCCAAGCCCCTCAACAAAAATGTCCTTCATGCCACCATAAGAGCAGTTTGGAGCTTTGTCCCTGTGCTTAACATAGAAGATCTGACCACCAACACTTTCTTGTTCACTTTCTTAACTCAGCAAGAAAGTTCAGAGTGCTAGATCGACGCCCATGGAATATCAAGGGACTCCATATACTGATAAGAGATTCGCCTCCAGGTTTGAGCTTACAAGAGATTGATTTAAAAATATCAGTGTTTTGGGTGCAAATTCATGGGTTACCTTTATAGTTAATGACAAAGCATAATGCTGAAAAAATAGGTAGGAAACTAGGAAACTTTATCCAAGTTGAGAAAGCCCATAGCCCAGGAATAATCTTTAGAAGATTTATGAGAATAGAAGTCGAGAATGTAGAAAATCCTCTGCCAGATGGGTTTCCCTTAGCAAGGGAAAGAAAGCCTGCCACATGGATAAGCTTCAAATATGAAAGGTTGTCTGAGTTCTGTTACTGCAGTGGCTGCCTAGGACACATTCAACAAGTTTGTCCCCTCCTCCAGACACAAACATAAGTCACAAATTTTGGTCCTTGGATGAGGGTAGACAATCCAACCTTTAGAAGAACCCCTCACTTTGCACAACAATATGAACAACAAGGTAGTCAACATACTAATATGGTGGCATTTGGAGAAAGTGCAGTAGGCATGTCAAATCATCAACCATCGGTCCATCACCAACGACAAGGCAATTTTTTTCCATAAAACACCAACAAAGGGAAAGAAAAAGTGAACTATGAGAAGGATTTTCTCACTGTTAATCAGCCTCATCTCTGGGGATAGAAAACATATGTAAATCCCCATTGCATTCAGCTTGATACCTGTGGTACAAATCTGCATGAGTATGGCAGCCAAACCTGCATGAGCATGGAATTCACAGAGCTGCAAAAAGTCACACGTGGCAAGTTTCCAACTCAGCAGACAAAAAGTCAGTAAACAATTAAGAATAGTAATGGAGCAATGCTAGAGAGAAGCCACTATTGTGAGGGCACACTTTGCACTCACTATGTGGCTTCTTCTCATCCTTTTATTTTTTTCTCATTTTAAGAAATAGACAGTCTGGATGAAGCCAAATGATGTGTGCAAAATGGATGCTGCAAACAGTAGCTTCTATCAATATTTTTCCATAGTAATGACTATCACTTCTGGCCTCCTTCGCGGACCCAGACAGTACAAACGGATCTACCCTCACTTTAGTCAAGACAATCCAGCCCCTTTAGGAGAAAAAAAGGTGATCTGATGGCTAGCATCAAGCCTGCTTACTCTCAGCCCACAAAATCCCTCACCCATCACCTCACCTTCATTTAACATCCTCTCAGACCTGAACACACCTTCTGAACCCAATCTCTTCAAGCAATAAAAGCACAGTTCGAAAAACTCCAAAGCCCAACAAGTTTGGTTCTAAAACATCACTCAATATCACTTTTACTAAGCCCATCAGGTAAGTCTTGTTTTGCTATCAGGCCTAACCCAAACATCATCACCAGCACTGAAAGCCCAAACCATGATCTATCTTGCCATTAGGTAAATTGTGATATCCCGTATTTTAATATATTTTTTTTAATTGAAGGATTATTTTAATTAATTTAAATATTAATTCTCTTGTTTTAAATTTATCGGATTTTCTCATTGGATTTATTTTATGATTTTTAAGTTGTGAGATTTATTTTGATGTGCTTTTTTTATATTAATTATTGTTTGCATTTAAATTGCTCGTTGCTTTAATTTATTTTATTGTTCAACTTTAATTATTTTATTTTATTAATATTGAGTTGTAGTGTTTTTATTTGACTCTTATTTATTTTTATTGTGCCTTTCTCTTTTGTTAGACTCTTCTATTTTCGGACTGAGCTTGTTTGAGTGTGTTTTATTTTTCTTTTGGGCCCAGCCCATTCGATCCTCAGCCCAACCCGTGAGCCTTCTACCCAGCCCATTAAATCCCCCCAAACGGCGTCGTTTGGTCCAGCCCTTAGGGCTTCTTCATCTCTTCTTTTCTGCTTCTATGCACTGTTGCTTCTCCACCTCTTTTCCATTTCAGTTTTCGTCCCCCTTCTTCAATTCGTGCGTCTGCTGCTTCTCTTCTTCTCCTTCTTCAGTTTATGTCATTTCTTTCCTTTGTTTTTCATTGGGATGCCGTCTGTTGCATTCCTTCTTCCTCTCCATCTTATTTTCGGTTCTTCCCCTCTGCAAGTCAGCGAACGCCACCACTCATTCCTCCGTTTTTGGCTGGTAATGGTTCCATTTCCATCATTTTAATTTTTGGTTTCTCTTTTGCTGTAAAATCGTGCAGATCTCTTCCTCTTTAGCATTTATTTTTCAGCTATTTTTTTTTTCTCTCCATTTGCAGGTTTGTCCGTGAACCTCCATTGTCGTACTTTCTCTTAATCTTTCCTTACTAATTTCGTGGCTCATGCTTGTGATTTGTTTTCCATTGCATTTCCCTTTTTGTTTGGTCTTTCATTGCTCTATTTTTCCCTTTTTGCCGTGCCCTGTTTTGCCTATAAAAGTCGTGAGCTTCACTCGGTTTCTTGGTAATTTTAGTGCTTGCAGTGCATCTTCTAGCCATTATCTTCTACATTTATTTCAGTTAATCAGCCCTTTATTCCAAAAATATCACTTCGTTAAACCGGGTGTTCTATGTGCTTCATCTTTCAGAAATTGCTTTTTAGCATTGTAAGCAATTTTTTTAAATTTTTTTTTAGATTTAAATAGATTTTTGCTCTAACAAATTTTCTTCAGTCTATTTTGGGCGTAGACGTATGGGATTATAAACTAAGTCAGTTTTTTGATGCTTTTAATATAATAATTATAAGTTGATCATGTTTTAGTTTTTATATATTAAACTCACTTTGTATGAGTTTTGTTTTAAATACTGATTAAATAAATATTTGAAACATATTATTAGTATTAATATAGTTTTTTTAGAAGTACATAGTAGTAGATTTTTATTTTGAACTCTTTAAAGAGAAACTAATTCGTCTATTTTTATTAAATGAAATATTTGCCCTCTTACTTTAATCAGTTTTGTTTTAATGAGCCTTTAAACCAGAAATGTATTTTATGGCATAATTGTATTTATTACTAATATTATTATGCAATTTTAGAATATTCTGAGTTTAATAGTTTTGTGGATATTGAGGAATTTAAGAAGTGATGATATTTTAGAATTAAGAGAAATTTTAGGTTTTTTAGGAATTAAAATAGGTACTTCAGGTGTAATATGAGATTGATCTGTTCATTGAAGATTTATTTAAGTTGCATGAATTTTTATAGGTGACGATTGACAATTGTTACGTACTGTTGTGAAGAATTTCTGAAAAGCTAAGAAGTTCAGGTAAGGAGGTTCTTATGCTAGACTTTGCATAAAATAAATAAAATGGCCTAAGGTTATTTTTGGAAACATATGCATGTTTTGTTATGAAACAAATTTTCAAACGACTTCAATTATTTGTTTTGCATGACTCATGAAATTATGTATAAGAATAAAGTACTTTCTGTCATGACTGGTGTAGGCATGAACAAAGTTTTGGCATTTTGTTTTTGAACTGTGCAAAAGAGAGCGAATATGAAAAACTGTGCATAAGTCATATTTTTGTGATCTGATTATGTTCTGTTCTGTTATGAAAATGTTCTATACTCTAATATAATATGATGCGATTTCTGAAACCTCTGGCATGACATGCTGTTTCTGTTCTGTTCTAACCTTACCACGGACTTAAAACTGTGGCATCTGTTTGGGTTGGTACCAACTTTTCTGTTTCTAGTACACCCACTTCGGAAACAAATTGGTTTTCTGCATGGTCTTTCCTATGTACATACTTGGGGCTCCAAGAATGATAAGGGGAAGATTCACATTCAGTTTTTGCTCAGTTGGCTGTCGGGGTTTGCATAACCCTATTACGAGGGTTAAACATGGAATTCTGTTCTAATATGATGTTTCAGTTATGCTGGGCCAAGGAAATTTTGAATAAGAATATTTTTAAACTTTCGCTCTGATATATTGATAACATGTTTTGGCTCTGCATTTTGAAAATAAAAAGTGTTTTTGTTGTACATTTCGAATTCTGTAAATGCTCATGTTTGCATACTAGTATATATTCTCTGCTTACTGAGTTGTTGATAACTCACCCCTTATCTCCACAATATTTTTCAGATGATTTGAATATTTCAGCTAAGAATTAAGAATATGGAGCATGGGTGAGATGAGTTAAGAATAATGAATTAAGCATAGAAGGCTTATATGAGTATTGATGATTTTTATTTAGTAAGCTTGTTGTACTCCGATGATGTGATATGTTGGGAGGTTGATATTTATATTAAGACTTTATATTGTTTTAGAATAATTATATTGGAGTAATTGATGTGAATTAATGAGTATTTTGTGTGATAGAGAAAACAAATTTGAGTATGTACCATATGGTTGGAAAATGATTTTTAGGTGACATGAGTTAACTCTCCGGACTCATGGGGTCGGGGTGTTACACAAGTCTTGGTGATAGCTGCTCCTCAAATTCAACCCCAGAACTCAATCTATTCTTCCCCTCGAGACAAAAATACCCAGACCAACCAACCATCTTTCTGTAACACCAACACAAACAAGATCAACCCTTCCATAAGTGAATCAGAATTGGGATCGACTCAAGAGGGACAAGGGGACTTGAACTATCTTGGAGAGAACTAGAATGCAAAGTTAGATAGGCACAAGCTTCAGATAGAGGAAGAAGATGTCACAATTGCTAAATTCATTTAGATTGCAAAGTGCAAGAGGAATGATACTTATGTCAGAAGATCCAAAAGACTCAGGTTTGCACCTTATCAGAAAGAAGAAGAACCCCATGGTAATATGTCTCAGACTCACTCTTTTCTTAAGGCTGATGTGGTAGGGCCAAAGCTGCCTCCAAAGCAGATATGAGACTAGTATCATGGAATTGCAGGGGCATAGCTCGACCCCATGCATTCAGAAATTTGAGGGCTAACATCAGGAGCTATAACCCTGATGTTGTCTTCATCTCGAAGACAATTTTGATGTATGTGAATATTTCTACTATAGTTAATAGGTTACGTTTCTCAATGTATGTAGATGTTCCCCCTACTGGCAGAAAAAAAGAGGGGCTTTTGTTTTTATGGAAGCATGGTATGGATGTTGAACCAGTACTTGTTAATAGTAATAGTAATATAATATAATATAATATAATATCTCTGTTTATGTATTCTGACCCCTCATAACCCATGGCTGCTTAATCTGGTTTATTGTCCTACTCAAAACAGTCATAAATGGAAGTTTTGGGATACTATGAATCAAATTGCTAATAGTTTTAATGGTCCAACTCTTGATATTTGAGACTTGATCTCCATCATGAGCCAAAATGAGAAGATAGGTGGGAGACCTTTTGCCTGCTCCTCTCAAGGAAATGGGCTTAGACAGTATATGAATCACACTAGTAAAATTGACTTAGGGTTCCATGGTCCTAAGTACACGTGGACAAACAATAGGCAGGGTCTGAGTAATATTGGGGAAAGACTTGATAGAGGAATTGCCAATCATCATTGGATGACCCTCTTTCCCAATGCCACACTTCACCTTCCAATTAGTTCCTCAGACCATTCACCCATCATTCTAGATACTGCACGAAGAACTCAACATAGATCCTCCTTTAAATTTGAAGATTTTTGGGTAAGAGATCCTACCTGCCAAATGGTCATTCAAAAGGCTTGGAACAATCAGTTTACAGGAACTCTTAGTTTCATTTTGTAATGCCTCGTCCCTGAGGGTCCGAAGAGTTAATTCATGTTACCCGATAATCAACTCCAACACTACTAATATATTTCCAGAAGTTCCAGATCAAATGTAAGTACTTAAAATTTAATTAACCACACAAACTCATATATCAAATCCTCGATATCGGAACTAAAAAAAAAAAAAAAAATATCAACTTCTCTACATGGCACTTAAACCCATATTTCAACAATATCATTATATACTTCAAATTTTCAATATTATAAAGAAATTTTGATTTAAACTAATTTCCCAAATATAATCAATCCTTCAAAACTCCATGACATCAGAACGCAATGAAATTTCTTAACAAAAATCGCCAATACTCATCGAAAGCTTTCTATTATTAATCAACTACTCTTAAGTCATTTCACCCAATGCTTCTTAGTCTTGATCCTCAGTTGAAATGTTCAAAATCATCTGAAAATATTGTGGAGATAAGGGGGTGAGTTATCAACAACTTAGTAAGCAGAAAACATATACTAGTATGTAAACATAAGCCTTTTAAGAAAGTTCAGCATGCAGAAACAAAAACATTTCATTTTCATATGCAGGTCTAAAAAACTTGTTATCAGAAAATCAGAGTGAATTTTTCATCTTTTAATACCCAAAGACCAACTATTCATTTTAAAGATATCTTTCATATTAAAAAACTATTTTCATATTCAAAAACCAACTGTTCATATTCAAAAATTCGATTCATATTCAAAGACCCGTTTTCATATTTAAAAACCAACTATTCATATTCAAATATTCATTTCATATTCAAAGACCATTTTCATATTCAAAAACCAACTATTTATATTAAAATATCTATTTCATATTCAAAGACAATTTTTATATTCAAAAATGCTTTTTCATATTCGAAAACCACTTTCATATTCAAAAATATTTTGGCATAACATAATTGAACATTTTCATCTTATCATATCATCTCGTATCGTATCATGTTATATCATATATCATGTTTAACCCCCGTGATAGGGTTGTGCTATCCTCGGTGGCCAAACCAGGCAGTATCATATTATGAAACTTCTCATTTTTCAATCTCGGAGCCCCGAGTGTGCACACAGGAAAGAACACGTAAAAGGACCACTTTGTTTCCAAAGTGGTTACACTCATATCATATCATATCATGTTGGTACCAACCATATCACGTAAACCAGTATCATCATATCAGAATCATATTCAGATGAACCTACCACCTTAACTCCCATAAACTTATTTCCTAATAACTATAGGGCCACAAACCTTAAATGAACATCTCATAAATCTATCCTTGAAGTTTGTTGACTTACAACCCCTACTCCATAACTCATTACATAAATTCTATGGAACCTAAGACCTCAATTATCCTAAGTGATTTAAAGTTATTCCCCTCCTCAGTTGCAACTTGAGTTCCTACTCCATAGAGTTCACCTAGACCATGTCGTTCCCTTCGAGCATCGATATTAAAAACAAACCAATCGCTAAGAGTCCAGGCCTACTACACTAAATGTTCATGCCAAATAATGACATTCACGGTCATACCATCTTCTTGCCATAGCGTAACCCTTAACCCACCTTTCAATTCCGGCCAAAACAAACAAAATAAAACAAGACAAAACAAAATAAAATAAAATAAAATTTCATAAATAAAATAACATACGACAAAATGAATAAAACCAATGAAGTAGTACACAATAAAATAATTAAAACAAATAAAATAACCTACCATAAAATAAAATAAATAAAATAAAATAACATACAATAAAATAAATAAACAAACAAAGTAGTATACAATAAAATAAATAAAACCAATAAAAATAACATAGTTTAAATTAAATAATTTCAATTTACAACTTTAAAAAATTTTCTGGTACCTCATCTACAGGACATATAGTTTTACCCAGAACCGAACCTTCTACATAATGTAATAAATTCATACTAATATCGAGATACTCTCCACAGTCCCTGACCTTTTGTCTCATACTTGATTCATGAAGGTATTCAACTTGTAATTTCTAAAAGTTGAAAAATTCTCAATAATCCTAAAAAAAACTGCAAGTCTATGGCCACAAGATTCAAGTCATAAGTGATCTCAAGTTAACAAATTTCCAAACTTCAAGAGATTTACTCTCAAATCATATTATCGAAACCACGCTTCCGTTGCGCATTCTGATGATTTTGTCAAAAATGTTTAAAACTAGGAGTCTAATCTATTTTAATATCTACAAAGATGACTCTTACCACACTTTGGTAGCAACCTGCTTTCTTGTCTCTAAATCCATGCACACTCATTCATACTCTTTCATTCTTAGTCGCATTCAGATTTGAAAAGTTTCGTAAACGACCACGAGGAGACATCTTGAGGACTTGGATTTTTAACAAATGTTTCAAAATATTGAATTAATATAAACATATGCAACTAGTTGTAATCATAAAACATGAATATATATACTACTTCGAAATTATAAAAGTACTAAAAGTATATGCAAACGTAGTAACAAAATACCTCTAGAATCTAACATTCCTTCCAAAACTTAAACCTTCAATCTTTTAAAATTCATATTGTAAAACTCTATAGAATGAGCCCACAGAATTTAAAACCTCAATCATCATGAAATCAGCTCATAAAATTTACAAAATCTAGCACCTCAAGTTTCATAAAACATCATTCCCAAAGTTTGCCGATTTCTAAAACCTTATATACCATCAAGATTAATCCTTATAGTTCGCACAGTTCTAGACATCAAGTCAAAACAGAAATTATTTCCTAAACCTGTCTGTAACTCAAAACCTCATATACTATAATCTGCAGAACCTTAAACCTTAATTATATACATCATCATCTCTTAGTCCTCAAATTCCTAAAACCTGAAACTACTTCCTAAACTTATAGGAGTCCAAAACTTCATAATTTATAGTCTGCAGAATCTCAAACTTGGCTCTGATACCAACTGTAACGCCCCGTCCCCGAGGGTCCGGAGAGTTAACTCATGTTACCCGATAATCAACTCCAACACTACTAATATACTTCCAGAAGTTCCATATCAAATGTAAGCACTTCAAATTTAATTAACCACACAAACTCATATATCAAATTCTCGATACCGTAACTCAAAAAAAAAAAAAAAAAATATCAACTTCTCTACATGACACTTAAACCCATATTTCAAAAATATAATTATAGACTCTAAATTTTCAATATTATAAAGGAATTTTGGTTTAAACTAATTTTCCAATATAATCAATCCTTCAAAACGCCATGACGTTTGAATGCAATGAAATTTCTTAACAAAAATCACAATACTCATTGAAAGCTTTCTATTCTTAATCCACTACTTTTAAGTCATCTCACCCAATGCTTCACAGTCTTGATCCTCAGCTGAAATGTCCAAAATCATCTGAAAATATTGTGGAGATAAATGGGTGAGTTATCAACAACTCAATAAGCAGAATACATATACTAGTCTGTAAACATGAGCCTTTTCAGAAAGTTCAGCATGCAGAAACTAAAACATTTCATTTTCATATGCAGGTCTCAAAAACCTGTTATCAGAAAATCAGAGCGACTTTTCCATCTTTTAATACCCAAAGACCAACTGTTCATTTTTAAAGATACATTTCATATTAAAAAACTATTTTCATATTCAAAAACCAACTGTTCATATTCAAAAATTCGTTTCATATTCAAAGACCCATTTTCATATTTAAAAACCAACTATTCATATTCAAATATTCATTTCATATTCAAAGACCATTTTCATATTCAAAAACCACTTTCATATTCAAAAACATTTTGGCATAACATAACTGAACATCTTCATTTTATCATATCATATCGTATCGTATCATGTTATATCATATACCATGTTTAACCCCCGTGGTAGGGTTGTGCTATCCTCGGTGGCCAAACCATGCAGTATCATATTGTGAAACTTTCCATTTTTTCAATCTCGGAGCCCCGAGTGTGCACACAGGAAAGAATACGTAAAAAGACCATTTTGTTTCCAAAGTGGGTGCACTCATATCATATCATATCATGTTGGTATCAACCATATCACGTGAACCAGTATCATCATATCAGAACCATATTCAGAATTCAGAATCAAAACATATAAGTATGCCAAAAGTTTTTCATATCCATATCATATCAAATCACATGTTAAAAATATTCATATCATTTCCCTTTGATCAAAAATAGATCCAAATCATTTTCATATCACATGCACAAAAATTCACGGACATCATATTCGCTCTTTTGCATATTTCAAAAACATGTCAAATGTCACTCATGTCTACACTATTCATGTCAAAAGCATTTATTTTCTCTTTTATACATGTCTCATGAATGAATGCAAAACGTATATTGAGGTTGTTTTTCACATTTTCTTTTTAAATCAACATGCATATTTTTTACAAACCAACCTCAGTCCATTTTTTTTTATGCAAATCTAGCATAGGAACCCCGCTTACCTGGATTTCTTAGCTTTTCAAAGACTCTCCACAACAGTACCAAAAAATTGTCAATCGTCACCTATAAAAGATCATGTAACTTAAATAAATCTCCAGTGAACAGATAATCTCATTTTACACCTGAAGTAACTATTATAATTCCTCAAAAACCTAAAATTTTTCTTAATTCTAAAATACAATCACTTCCTATATTCTCCAATATCCACATAACTATCAAACTCAGAATATTTCTAAACTTGCTTAATAATATTAGTAATAGATACAATTATGCCATAAAATACATTTAAATCTCAAAATTTTTTTGGAAAAATACTTACAGTGCTATAATATAATTTTTGAAGGACTACGAAGATGCTATAAGTGATAGCACAGCAATGAAACAATGCAAAATGCACTATGGCCCTGGGTCTCAAAAATCCAAATTTTGAACGAGGATAAATGACGACTAGGGATGGCTAGAGAAAGGCTCAGAGGTGTCGGTGAAACTAATGGTGGTGGTAGTTGGCCATGGGTGGTGGCGTGGGTGGCGGTTGATGGCTAAAATGCACAAATCGAAAATCACAATAGGGGAGCATCACCTGTGGCAAATCGGAGCTGGGGATGGATGCTTAAGGTTGTTAGGAGGTCGATGGTGGTGTGGTGAAAATATGGTGGCCGGAGGTGGCGCGACGGCGGCGCTGGAGCGAAGAGAAGGTTGTGGCTTCAAGCCGTGCGTGGGGACAACCGGCTGTGCGGGAGAGGCTGGAAAATGGAGGGGTGAGGTCGCTGGCCGGTGGGGAAGAGAATGGGAAGGGTGGTGACGTCAATGGGCGGTGACGGCAATGGGCGGTGATGGCAATGGGCCGTGCATGGCGGCGTAGTGAGCTTATAGCCTGTTCAGGCTTTACACTGCTAGGAGAGAGAAAGAGGGAGCGTGGGGGAGGTGGCTAGGGTCGGTGTGGTCGCCGGTGGGTGGGGGAGGCCGTGGGCTGGGTAGTGTCGCTGGATAGTGGCGCATGGCGGCGTTGGGTGGAGGTGAAGGAAACAGACGGAAGGGAAGAAGAGAGAGAGGGTGTCACACGGGCTGGGAGAAGCAGAAGAAATAGGAGAAGAAAGAGAGAAAAGGAAAAAAAGAAAAAAAGAAAAAGAAAAAGGAAAAGAAATGAGCTCCAATCCTCATAACTTGGATCACAAAATGATCCAATGAAAATGCTTTTAAAATAGTAAGTTGAATAAAATAATTTAAACGCAGTGACTAAGTAAAATAAAATAATAAAATTCAACAACACAATAATTTTTAAACTTATAAACAAACTCTTTAAATTAATGAGCAATTTAAATAATAAACAATAATTTATAACAAGAAAGACACATTAAAAATAATTTTACAATTTAAAATATTATAAAATAATATAACAAAACTCATAAATTTTGAAACAAGAGGGCCAATTATAAAAAAATAAATCAAGTAATTATTTAATTAAAATACACGTAAGTACGGGGTATCACACATACTCTCAAAGAAATTGAAAGAGGTTAAAAGGGCCCTGAAAATCTGGAACAAGAGCCATATTGATCATATTCAAACTGCTATTAGAAACCTTACTCATGAACTGTCCCAAATTCAAACAAAAGACCCAACATTATAGTCCATGATAAAGGAAATTGAGGTTAAGGAAATCCTTTATAATGAGCAATTGAGAAGAGAAGAGACCCTCTGGAGACAAAAAGCTAGATTGAACTGGTTAACCACTACTGCTTTGAATACCAAATTCTTTCACATGTCTACTACCACTAGGAGATGTATCAATTCTGTAGAGATTCTCAAGACCAATCCTCAAACATTGACAATAGAGATCCCTGTGATCCAAAACAAATTCATTGAGCATTTTAAAGAAATCTTCACAACCACAAATCCAATCATTCTCAATGATATGAGTAACCTTTTCCCTGATAAGATTTCTGACGTGGAGAATAGTTTCCTTTATTAGATTCCATTTGACATTGAAATTCTTTCCACTCTAAAACAAACTCCTTCGAATAAGGCTCCAGGTCTTGATGGTTTCACTAGAATGTTTTATAAGCATTACTGTGGCATTATTAAAGAGGACTTCAATGCTGCTATCAGAAATGTTTTCATCAATGGTAAGTTTCTCAAAGAATGGAACCGCACACACATTGAACTAATTCTGAAGACTAATAGCCCCAACACAGTCCACCAATTCAGGCCTATAAGTCTTTCAAATGTCTGTTACAATGTCATTGCTAAGATTTTATCCAATAGACTGAAAAAAATCCTACCCAAAATCATCTCCCCTCATCAGATAGCATTTGTACTTGGGAGGACCATTCAAGAAAATACCATCATGGCTCAAGAAATATTCCATCTCATCAGAAGAAAAAAGAAAGGAAAACAAGGGCTAATGGCTATAAACATAGACATGGAAAAAACCTTTGACTTTATGGAATGGAGAACCTTGGTTTCCATAACAAGTGGATTAATTGGATCAAAGAGTGTATCTCTACTGTCTCCCACTCTGTGATTATAAATGGCAATCCCTGTGGGTTCTTTCAGCCCTCTAGAAGGCTTAGGCAAGGAGATCCTTTATCTCCATTTCTCTTCAGTCTTGGGATTGAGGTTCTCACTCGTCTAATAACAAGAGAGGAAAATCTTGGGCAACTTAGAGGGATTTCTATTAGTATAAATGGACCCAACATCTCCCATCTGCTTTTTGCAGATGATCTTATTCTTTTTGGCAAAGCCTCAAAGAAAAATGCCCAAAAGTTTTACAACTGTCAGGAAAAGTACTCCCATTGGTCAGGTTAGAAAGTTCATATTGCAAAATCCTCCATTCAGTATAGTTGTAACACCTTGCCTCATATCAGAAGAGAAGTGAAGGATATTCTCAATTGTAAGACTACCTCTTCGAATATCAAATATCTTGGGTTGCCTCTCATTTTCAAAGCTTCAAAAAAGGCTCATTTTGTGGAAATCCAAGAGAGGATCACTCAAAAATTGGCAGGTTGGAAGATTAAGCTTCTCTCCCAAGCTGGTAGAACCACTCTAATAAGATCTGTAGCCAGCTCCATTCCTTCCTATCGAATGGCCACTTTGTCTATCCCAAGAACAATAACTCAATTCATAGATAACTCCTTCATGACATTTTGGTGGGGGTTTCCTTCTCAAAAAATACACAACTTCACTCTTAAATCCTGGAAGTTTATCTGCAAGCCCAAGTCAGTAGGTGGGCTGGGGTTTAGAAAAATTTCTGATTTCAATTCTGCTCTCATTAGCAAATTAGGGTGGCATTTGATCAATGATTGTGATAATATTTGGAAGAAAATGCTAACTGAGAAATACGTGAAGAACTCTTCCTTTTTCACAACCAGCTCTAGACCTACTGACTCATGGATCTGGAAAGGGATCCTAAAGCAAAAAGATTTTCTGAAAAGTAGTGTATGCTTTCAAATTAACAATGGTGTCAATACAAAGGTCTGGACTGACCCTTGGATTCCTACCCTTCCATCATACCAACCAATCCAAAACTCTCATCCACTTGTAGGGATCCTTCTCTAACAGTTTCTGAGCTAACATTGGAAAACCCGAGAAGATGGAATACCATTCTCCTCCAAGCCCTCTTTCATCATGACACCATGGAGGAGATTCAGAAAATTCCCCTTGCCCATTATAACTTCCACCATCAAAAGGAAAAGATTAGGTGGATGCATCATAGCTCTGGTAATTGTTCTGTTAAATCTGCCTATGCTGCCCTCTCCATGAACCATGAGCATACCAACCACCTAGATCAGTTCAATCATTGGAAAATTTTTTGGAAAATTAAGATCCAAGATAGACTCAAGCTCTTTTGCTGGAAAATAATTCATAACATCATTCCTACAAGAAATAAATTGAGGAGGGTCATCCCTATGAGTGAAGAAGATATCAATGCTCCATCTGCAACACTATAGAAGAAACTCAAATGCACATTTTCTTGAGCTGCCCTTTCTCTAGAATTTTGTGGTGGCAATCCCCATGGCCATTAGATATTACTAGCTATGCTATCAGGGATATCTAAAATTGTATGGACTGTATAATTTCTCCCTTTGGGAGTAATATTCCTACTAATGATGAGCATCACTTTCAAATCTTTGCCATCATAGCCATGGATAGTATTTAGTTTCTCAGAAATAAGGTGGTTCATGATTCTATCCAGCCAAATGTTAGCAATTTTGTATATGGTACCATCAAAACTTTCAATGAGCACTGTTATGCTTGGGGCACTAAATAGGTTAATGACAGCCACCAATGGAGAGCTATTCCTAGTGACCATTGCATTATCACTTTCGATGTGGCGGTTATAGGATCAGGTGGTACAGTAGCTGCCATCTGAAGATCAGAAGATGGAACATCAATCCTTGTTTAGACTAAATTCATTCCCAGTCAAGACCCATGTCATGGAGAAGCAACTGCACTACTTATAGGAGTAAAGGAAGCTAAGGACAGAGGCATAGGAAAAATTGTTATGGTAGGTGACTCATTGCTCACAATTCAAGCAGTTAATGATCCAGAAGCAACATCACATTGGACTGCTCAACCTATTACTAAAGACATAAGATGCCTCTTGGAAAATTTTCAAAGTTGGCATATCAGGAAAATTTATCGAGATCTGAATCGATGCACGCATTCAATTGCGCAGTGGGCAGCATCCAACAAAATCTTTGGAAGCATACCCCATATCTCCATCCCGGCCCCCTTGGCTTCTTAACTTTCATAATGGAAAAGATCCACCTTGGTTTTGAATTTATTTTGGGACTGTAATATTTGTCTTTATGAATTTGTGTTTGTATTTTATTTCTGGTAATGGAATATGTTCTTGCTGAAAAAAAAGAAAAGAAAAGAAAAAAAAAAAGTAACCTCACACATGAGATGGGTTAAGTTGATAGTTTTATTTTTCCTCATTTTTTGATGAAAGAACACAAACAGATCAATACAAAGCGAAATGGAAATGGCAGAAAAAAGAAAAAGGATGCCATGCATGCAAGATGCCCTTTATAACAAAGACGCGCGCCATGCATCATATGATAACAAAGACGCCCTCCAATTGCGACATGAACATATATAACAGCATTGATACACAAACACTTTGGCATCAGATTACCAACGCAATCAAGATGGCCTTTATTACACAAGAGTACTGGCAGCCGGCCGGTGACAAAGATAGATCACTAGGGGAGGCCGAGGCACGTGTTATTTGGCAGAATATTAATTGGTAATGATGATGATCATCTAGGGACCAGAGGTAATGCATTATTGCTGCATGCTGCAGGTAGCCATGCATCTAACTAGGTAGCTGCTAATTAAAGCAGTCCACCGTTCATGGCATCGGCATCGACAGTAGTGTGGCAGCACTTGAAGCTCTTATAGGTCTCCATGGATTGGTCACAGTAAGGGCAAGTTAAATCATCAGGGAAGGCATGTCCAGCACCCATGGAAATGTCAACACGACAGCAGGGCTGTGGAACTTCCTTTTTAATATTGACATGGTGCTGTGTGATAGTATGTTCCAAGCCATGATCACGCACATTCACTTTCCATTTGTGAAAGTCATCCACGACCCTATCAATGATTTCCCAATGACCAGCGAGAACCACGCTAGACCCTTTGCAAAGCACAGCCCATCCTTTTTCATTTCTGTAGGAAAGCAACTTCCGAATTTCCTTCGACGTCGACACAGCGTAATTCGGTACGGTCTTCAAATTTGCAGTAGTATTAGTGATCATGAAAAGGCTTTCGACTTTGTTCCAGAAACGCCCTAGGATGCGGTGGTCGTCCACCCAATTGCTGTCCTTTCCCACACAAAACGACTCTAATATGGAAATCTTAGAATCATTATTCCTCATGACCGGATCTTTAGCCATGTCGATTGCTTTCTTATTGAATCTTTGGACCCACTCCTTGCCTTTGCCTCCATAGAAGAAAAAGTACTTGTTCTCGTCGATCTGATTGACATTGAATTACCAGATGGATAGATAGGTATATGTCAAGTACTATATACGGATCTAATATATATTATAAATTTGAATTATGGATTTTGTTTAAATTAGAGTACTGAGTGCATGCATGAATACTGTCGTATCACTACAAGAAAATTGCTTATTTGTGTTAAACTATTTTCTATGAAAATGACTATTTTCTATTAAAATGAGTTTATTTTTATCTCATATAGTCATTATCATCACAAATAATCCATCACAAATACTTATTTTTCTTATATATTTGAAGTTTGCTTGTTAAATTTATTTGGATATATAATGATATATAATTGATTAGAAAACATATTTAACTTTACCACAATCGGTGATTGATCTGGGCGTTTGATGATGCCAACGATCAAGTCTGCCATCCAAATCTTGTCTATCGAAATTGGCTTGTTAAATGGGAAGGCCTTCACTCCCCAAAGCCGAATCCTGTGGACTAAGTTGAGGTATTCCACACTCCCTTGTGAGTTTATCTGCAGGACCTGCGTCGACCTCTTCTGATATTTCCAATCCTTGGAAATGAACTTGATGCCTACAATTGGTAAAAAGTATTTAACTATGTACCACTTCATCATAAGCTTCAGCTTTTCAAATTTTTTCTCTAGGTCAACGGTCCATCTGTCCACAATTGGGATCCACAGTATTTTATACTCATCTTTCTTCATTATTTCATCATAAATTTGGTTCAAAATCGAGATGTCGTCAATGGAAATGTCCAGGCCTGAAATGAACAGCAGAACATTCTTGTTTTCCAGCTCGTTAATGTCAACCCTTTTCTGCATCACAATTAAGTTCACCAAGTTAAGATTTGGGCTCGGAATTAGACTCTTAGTTTTAAGGGCGGCGCTTTGAATTAAAAAACTGTATACACCATGCACTTTGTAAACTGCCTAGCTAGCTAGAAATTAATATATTACATTAATAAAGGACCCAAATTTAAGGGGAAGATCGGTAAAATAACGAATAAGAAAAAGAAAAATGAAGAGAAATTATTAACTGACCTCAACTAATTTGGAGCAACCGTCAATTATTAGCGGTTGATGCTCATCCTTGCGGAAGATCAACGCCTTGAGAAGCTTCACGATCCCGCTGGGCGTTCGTGACAGTTTTCTGAGTTCCTTTCTAGCTTCCAGTTCGTCTGCATGAGTGAACAAGAACTTTTAGTACTCGTGAACATAGTGGCCCATTTTAAACAGTACATTAATTAGCATGTCATGCTACGTACGTGTTCAAAGACACAGCATGCACGCTTCATTAATTATAGTATTGAAAGCGGCCAGGCCAGTGGCTAACCTATTTGAATTTGGCAGAGTTCTTCGTGGGTCTGCAGGAACTGGAGGGTGGTGGTGATTTTCTCATGAAAGTGCGATAGTTGCTGTTTGTTTACCCTGAAACCACGGCTTTGTTTGCATTAGAGAATAAAGAAACAGCTGTATATATTGCACATGTCATGTCAAGGTATATATATAACATACTCATCGCCACCGATGCAATAACGCATCTGAGTGGTGCAAGCTGCAATTGTTATGATAGCCCAATAGACATCCACGGGGATACGTTTCATGGCAGTTGACAGTACTTCAGTTAAATCCTCTGAATCATAGATACAGTATTTAGAATATAACTTCTCAAACGCAAAGATGGACTCGATGACTTTCAATGTGTTCTTGATCAGACCGTCGAGCTCAACTATCGCATCCTTGAATTTCTTATATTCCCAGTGATTTGACATAGCAGGTGCTCGTTTCAGGAGCCCCACTGATTCAGCGAGTTGATGTGATGAGTTAAGACTGACAAGCAGAAAGAAATCTCCATACTCCATAGCAAAGGCCGCAATCGTCAGCACTGCCTTGGTATCCCATGAATACTCTGAGAGTTTCCCGAGTATTGACATGGTTGTAGCGTGCGTATGCGTATCAGCGGGGGCCTTGCATGCCATCTGATGTACATGACACATTTTTTTTTTAACTATGAAAAATGATAATGCAATAACATGGTAAATTAATCATGACATTTATCTTAAATATATAATACAACTTGATGCCTGCATGCACAAACTTAAACGGAAAAAGAAAAGCCCGATATTCTTATATTTACCTCGCAGGAAAGAGTTTTGAGCATGCACGTCGGTGAAGTGAAGCTGGCATATTTGGGCACCTTTCCCTTCAGGTTTTCTTCTTGTGGTTTGGTACCCTTTAGTCGGAGTCATAAGTAATTATATATCAATATTGAGAAAATGTAAATTAATTAAAAACTAAAAAAAAAAAGACAAAAAAGGATTAGAATCATTAAATGTACGTAACATTATAAAAACTAACTTCATATCCATCTATATGTACGTATATGTATATATATAATATTGATCTCTCAGATATATATATATATATATATAATATCTGAAAGATGTTAAAATGCTAAGATCAATTATTAGCTCTCTGCCATAAATATTTAGTGTAAAATCTAACTTCATAATTACATCGATCCATCTAAAGGACGTTAGTCATGTAAGATCTTTAAAGGAAAAATGATACGTGGGGGAAACATATTATACATACCCTCACAAGATTATCAATAACATGGCTGGTACGCTTAAGAATGTTTCCGACGACAACCAAAAGAGAGTCGACATAATCAAGCTTTTCCTCACCACGATGGGTAGGTTTAATTAGACTCAGGATATGATCATGGGACATGTTTGACAAGCTGATCTGGACGTCGTTGGCCGCTGCGGCCATAGTATCGAGGTATTACAATTTAAGCGCGAGAGGTTGGAGAGGGAGGGAAGTAATTAGAAGTGAAGAGTGGTGGAACTGGCTCGAGTACATAGGGGGTATTTATAGCTATCAGGACCGAAATAGCTAGCTAGCTAGGGTTCTGCATGACGGGAAAATTAGATATAGCCAGCGTATGTACATGTACGTAATTATAAAGGCCACTATAGAAATATATATATATTTATAGATATATATATTACTTTTTTAATAAAGAAAGGCCGATCGAGATGAACCAAGAAATTAAGTACTCCAACGTCATCGATGATGATGTCATTAGATCATGTCCTATAATAGATGATCCATGATTCCACAACTCACGTACGTAGCATATATATATATATATATAATCATGACTGATCTGCAGTGATCTGCCTTTTAGTCTATACATGTAAAAATTAATTAAATATATATATAAATTATATTTCAAAATATCATTAATATAAGTTTTAAAAATATATATACATGAGAAATTTAATAATACTGCTTATTACAAGTCTTAAGAACACATATTTATAAAGAGTTTTGTTACTCATGATCATTCTCACACTAAACATAATATTTATTTTTAATTTATTTTTAAATATTTTTAATTTTATTTTTTATAAACTAATTAATTTTTTTTACTCATCAATCTATACATCGAATATTTACTATAAAGAAAAAAAAAATAATATGTGTTGTAGGGTACGTATAAGAATGATGAATAATTTTTTTTTTCCCTAAAACTTAATAATACTTATAACTGTAATAATTAATAAATTCATCTCAGTACTGTACTGTCACTGTAATAATAGTACCACGTCAGTATTTAAACCAAAGTTGACAGACTGTTTATTGTACGGGATTGCTTGTACACTTTTATAGCTACCAGAACTGCATTAGCTAGGCCGGTTCTAAATGACGGAAAAATTAGCCAGCGTATGTACGTAATTAAGGCCAATATATAATTAATGCTTCATTTTCTAATTTCTTTCAAGACTACTGATCATGACTGTCCCTTCAATTTTTCTTTTCTCATGTACATTATCATTAGGACGCATATGCATGTGCTACGATATATATATATATATTAATTATTGGTATAAGCTCTGGACAACGCACATGATGATCGATCATGTTGATTTTGTAAGAATATTCCCGATCGATTAATTAAATACCTTAGACAATGAAAACTCTGTGATGGTGGGAAATGCATGCATGCTAGCTTAGCAGCGAGCCATTGTCAAAAACTAATAAAGATTAGATGATCAGTCATCGAATGAAGATAACTTATTAAAGTTAAGTTCGACGAACTAAATATATTTTATGTAATATAAAATTAATATGTTCGAAAGTAAACTACCACAATTAATAAAGATATATGAATAAAATTAGAATATATATATATGTGTATGTCATGTGTGTGTATATGTGTGAATTAATCACACGAATAATCTACAAGTTTTCTGGCTGATCCAGTACTACAAGAAAATGTAGAATTTGCGGCTACTTTTATTTCTAGTTGTAGTGGGACCATGCATGCACTTCAAAGAAAAAGGCATTGCATTAATTAGTTTTGCTTCATATTTCAAATACAGATACGATCAGTTGCTATAGGATCAATATTAAAAAAGGTAGATATCCATCACTGGCAACTTTTATTGTATATGGTCCCTTGAGAGTACTAGCTAGCGTTTATTATCGATGGCAAATTATAACCATCAGTTTGTACCTTTTTTTGTTTTTTGTTTTAATCAAACAAAGATCAATCTTATTCATTGAGCTGCTCATTACAATGCTGTTCACAATTGACACACTGCATGATCTCACCCGGCCCCTCTGGCCTCTATCGACCTCACTAATTCATCACCATAGTCTAATGCTAACTTAGCTAGTTGATGTGCTGCTTGATTACTATCTCTTGGAACATACTGAATTTTCCTTACCTCCCTATCACAGAAGAAATTTTTTATATCTTCTACAATCTGGCCATACCACACTACAACAAAAACGACATTTTTCGACTAATTTATCGCGATCAAAAGATTATTCACAACCAAAATTGGTCGGAAAAGACCGTTTTTGTTGTAGTGCCAAGACCAGTTCTAATCTTCACTACTCTTTTATAACATCATTAACCACTTCAAGCGCATCCCCTTCAAATATCATCTGCTGAAGATCTAACTCAATGCTAAATTCTATAGCTCTCTCTAGTGCCAAAGCTTCAGCCTGTAATATTGGACTGTGTATGAATCTCCTTGGCTACCTGTAGAAGCCACCAACTCACATTCCCAGTTCCTTACCACTATACCACCTCCCATAGTATACTTCTTCACATCCAGTGCAGCATTCCAATTCACCTTATACCAATTAACTTCAAGCTTGCTCCATCAGACGTACATCGTGCCTTTAAAACTTATAAAGATTAGATAATCAGTTATCGAATTAAGATAATTTTTATTCAGATTATCCGAAATGCATGCTCTTGTTTAAGAAACTTTTTTATCAAAAACCTGTACGCTAATTAGAACTTTTTTTTAATCTATATACCGTATATAATATGCCAATAATAATGTGACATATCATTAATCAATATAAAAATGCACACACAAAACAATTAAGAGTCTAAGTTTTTTTTAAAAAAACATCAAACTCTATATATAGTCGTGAGTGCCATTTAAAACACTCAAATAAAGAAAGAGTTCCAAAGCTCAAAAAGAAAAAAGAAAGACCAAGACACTCTCGATGCATGTGATGATTAGCTAGAACCTTCCTCGTAACGTGATGCATGCATGTCGGTGCAGGCATGCTTGCATGCTGCTTTTCGACTAAACTCGTAATGCCGAACTAATTATCCGAATTAAGGTTTCTTTCAATTTTTGTGAAGAACTGAGAGTTAAAAAGAATTAATGAGCCCAAGTTAATTGCTGAAGTCTCATTCATAACAGACATCTTCATTTGACAATCTATAAATTATTAAGCTGACTTAACTAAAAAAATACCATTTTTAATAGGGCCCCATATAAGTTTTTCTTTAGAACCTTTTCTGCTTACTGTCAAACTCATCACTATGTCTTTGCCTCCTCTTCATTGAGCACTCCATCTATAAGATTTACTTTCTAGCATCCCTTAGCATCAATAAATTCCTTAACACAAGCTTCCCTTGTTAGCATTTTGATTGGTGACTGGATCATGTGAGTAGAAGGACTTGCATGGTAACCATCTGTCACCCCCTATCTTGAACCTCTTCCCATTCCCTACCCTCCACTCCCTATCCTCCATCTCATTCCTGCTTTGACCAGATTTCTAGATCCCCTTATACTCCTCCAAATCTGTGATGGGGCACTGCTAGTACTTTTAAAAGAACACTGTGGACATCCCATCAGGGCCTAGAGCTTTTGATGGATTCATCTCTGACAAGACACTCACAACTTCTGCTTCTATATAACTTTTACATAGATCCTCATTCATTGAAGTTGTAACTCTCCCAACAAACAGGTCCAGAAAATCAATGGAACTAAGAGGGTTGGAACTCTTGAAAATACTCAAAATAGTTTAAACTGACCCTATCTCTCTACTCACGAAATTGCAAAATCCCTTCCTCATCCTTAATCTTGACTAGACTATTCTTTTTCCTCATTTGAGAAGCAATTTCATGTGAAAGTACTTTGAATTTCTGTCACATTCTCTTAACCACAATACTTTTGACCTTTGCCTCCACATAACCTCAATCCTTTCCATCCATTTTTGCACTTCCTCTAGAGCCTTATCATGATCTCATTTCTGTTCCCCTACTGGATCATTGCATGCACTAACTCTATATTTTGTCTTGCCAAATTTAACTGCTTTTGTAAATTGCCAAAACAATGTCTATTCCAACTATCCAGCTGGGCTCCACAGTCTTTTATTAGACCCATAACCTTAACCATGTTATTTCTGTTTCCTCTCCTCCTTCAAGTTGTCTTGATTATTTCCTTACAAGCTTTCTCCCCCACCCATATTTCTTTAAACTTGAACTATCTTTTAGGTCGAATATGGCCCCCCTCTCCCTCAGTGTTAAACCAAATTGGAATGAGGCCAGAATAAGCCATCAATCCATGTGTAACAAAAGCATCTGGAAACCTGCTCCGCCACTATGAATTGACCGAAGCCCTGTCAAGTCTCTCACTAACACAGTGAGACCCTCCCATTCTATTACTCCAAGTAAACTTGTTGCCCCTAAACCCCAAGTCCCTCATAGCACAATCCTCAACCACATCCCTAAAAGCAGCAACGTCTTGCCAGTCAGGCTTTAAGCTCCCTCCCCATTTCTCATGATGATGCAAAATTTTGTTAAAATCACCCAATACTAACCAAGCTTCACCATTTTATCTACCCAGAGATCTTAAAAAATTCCATGTTTGGGATCTTTGACTAACTTCAAGAAAACCATAAATACCAGTAAAAAACCAAGACCCTATCATAGGATCATTCTCAATAAAAGCAACGATATGACACTGGGAATAAGTCAGAATTGACAAATTTAAGTCCCTTCCCGACAACAAGGCAAGACCCCCATTTCTGCCTCAACAATCAACAACCAAATAGTTTGCAAACTCTAATTTATACTTACATACCTCGAATTCGTGAGCTTTAAGACGTGTCTCCTGTAAAAAATGATTTCAGGAGCTTCCATCTTCACAAGATCGCAAAGGGTTCAAATGCCCCATGGGTTCCCAAGCCCATGTGCATTCCAACTCATAATCTTCATTTGTTTCGGGGGTGGCTGTGATCCATTTTTGGCAATCTAAGCATCATCCATCGCAACTTCACTATACGTACTTCCTCACTTAACAGACCTACCCTTGCCATCGTCTTCACTGAACAAACCCTTTCTTTTTTTAGAAGCAGAGGAAAGTTGTGAATCTTTAAGGATAAAACCTAAGGGATTATATAGAAACGACAGTAGTTTCCATTTACAACTTGTAAACCCATCTGGCCTTTCCTTCACAACTCGATCCATCACCTCTTTCCCCCCATATTGACTTGACCCAACAAACTCCTTGGGCCCAATATCCTTAAGGCCCCGTATTGTAATCAATGGTTCCTGTATTTACATCATCTTCAACATTCTTTTGAAACTCCTCTGCAACAGTTCCAGAATCATTGCCACCATCTATGCACAATTATGTATTTTCCTCCAAAAAACTTGCTAACCTTCCAAAACCAATTATCTCTATCCCCTTTGAATGTGCCGAACAATTAGGGACATTTTCATCACCTTTACCCATCGTATCCACCACCATCATTTCTGAATTATTCACCGGAGAAACACGTTATGCCAGCCTCTGAGTCTCTCGCCTATCCCATGAACGACCATCCCTGAAACAATCACTATAACTGGTCACCCTTATTCAAGCACCATACGGGAAAACTCCTTCCTCTTTTTCTTATGCAACATTCTTCCTCAAGCCACACTCCTTATCCCCATGCCCCAAGCATGGGCACCAGTAACAGAAATTTGGTAGCCTCTCATAAGAGAATCCCCATCCCCAATTGAAAATTTAGTTCCCTTTAACAAAGGTTTAATAACATCCAGAGTTACTCGTACTCACAAGAACTCACCCAGAGCCATCTCCCCCTTCTCCAAATCCACCTCTTCAACCCTTCCAATTTTCTTCCCAATCAGATTCCCCACATAATCTTTCCTAGCCCTTAAAAGGGAGATCATGAATTCGCATTGAGAAAGTTGCTTCTTTAATCTTTATTTGATGAACCTGCTTTTTACCATCCATCTCCTGCACCATCACCCAGTTGCTTATCAAAAGACCAAGAGCCATCTCTTACCACTCTTTTCTTATCTCGGATATCATCAAACTCAACCAGGATCATAGTTGAGCTTAGGTCCCGAAACTGCACCCTTTGCACTGGACGCTAAGCCTGCTTCATGGTCAACTTAAAGGCTTCACGATTGAAAGGTTTGTCAGTGTCAATCAATTGGGTCATTATCAAGCCCTTTCCTCCACACAGAGAAATATCTTCCAGTCGTCCATATTCCACAACCACTTTCGCCTCCTCTTGTTCAGTCAACGATAAACAATTTTACAACTCATCCAGATTATCTTCCATTCCGTCTTCAACCACACGAAATAACAGAAATAAGAAAGAAAACTGCACTAGGCAGTGAAAGCACCTCTACTCAGACCTACCGCCAAAGAGAGGAAAACAAGCTGTCTCTTATCCTTAGTTGCCTTTTGGAATTCAGAATATTCTTAAGTAACCTGAAAGCAAGTTATCACCATTTGTAATATTCTAGGTTTGGTCTCCAAGCTGTGCTTGGATTTAAAATATGAATTAAATAATTAAATTTTATCAACTTTATTTTTGTAATATATTTTTGTGAAGTACCTATCTAGCACTTCTCTTTTTTCACAAAAGATCTCATTCAACTAAAGTCACAAACTGATACAGTTCTATTTCGGGCGACTTTTGAGGTTGTTTCTCATGAGATCCACTTCGACCACTACAAGAAATAAGGTTTTTTGCGCCAATTTTTACATCTTCGTACAATTTTTACATAAAATTTTGAAACTGGTCTTTTGTAGCGATTTTTCCACTTTTTGCGACAGTCATATTCGCCACAAATAATAAATTGGTCTTTTGCAATGACTTTTCAATTTTTGCCACGAAGAAATCGCTGAAATATTATTATTATTATTATTTTTTTGCGACGGTTAGTTAATCAATTGCAAAAGTGGTCATTTGCAGCGATTTTTTATGTTTAAAAATTGCTGCAAAAAATTATTTCCAACGATTTTAAAATTGTTGCAAAAAGATTTTGAATTTCACCGCTGAATTCAGCACGAAGTTTGGAACCGTCGATGGAATTCATTGCTAAAGCTTTTTCCCGGCGAGTTTTAGTCGCCGCAAATGAGTATTTCGAGCAATACCATTTTCGTTGATAATGACTTTTTCATATTTCCGGCGAGATTGAGGGAATTTGCGACAATATTAAGACGCCGCAAATGCCTCAAACCTAAAATTAAAATACCCGCTCGTTCCAGTCGTTTCCCTCCAACACTTCCCCCACTCCTCCCCTTTCTCTCCTGAACTCTTCCTTCTTGAGCATAACCCACGCTGGTAAGCACTGTCCGTCGCCAGCAACCCTACCACGCCACCGCCACCTCACCTTGACAGCCACCCTCTCCTTCTCCCCCAGCCCCCCGTCGATCTCATTCCTCCCCAAATCTGGCCTCACATTTCTCTCTCTCGGATTTTTCTATATCGTTGCCACTAGGGGCGTCGTTCGCCACCACCTACACGTTGACGCCGTCGCCAGTTCTCCGTCGGAGCCCTTTTCTCCTCCACGCCTAGCCCAGCAGCCCTAGACCCTCCCTCTCTCCCTTGCTCTGTTCGCAACCCACGACCACCAGCTCTCCCCAGAGCCACCGTGCTCCTCCCAAGCCACCACTCTACTTCATGCAACCACCATGACCACCCTCTCAGCTTCCTCATTAACAAATTTGGCTTGCCATTTACTAGTACACGGTATACTCAATTTATATTATGTTTTACAATATCTTTTCTTTGATATGGTCCTCTTTGTATAATGTTTCTGTAGGGAATATGTAGGATATGTGGGCAGAGAGCCAGAATGAAGATACGTTAGAAGAAAGTCAAAAGGAACTGTGTTTCGATGTAGTTTTTTTACCTGCATTTTACTTTTCTTTCTCTAACCTTATTGTTTGTTTGCTTTAAGGATATTGATGAGAGTAATCAGCAGAATGATATCGGTATGCTACTTTCTAAACCTTTTAGAAATGCATCTTATTTTGTCATTTTCCTAATTTTTCTGAACCCAGGCACATATCAGCTTTGATATTTGACTAATGAGAACAATTTTAAATGGATTAAGTCATGCAAATTTGACTTAAAAGTGTATACTTTCCTTGAGAATGGAATTTAGTATTTTACAATGACATTGATGCTATGTAAACCTGTATCTCTGAAGTGACATAGTTTAGATGTATTAATTATCTGGCGTTTCTATGGTTATGCTTTAAAAAAAATATTTAATAGATGATAAGAGCTATTAAATATTATGATATTCTTTGCATGTTTGGATAGATAGACTCATATAAGTGTAACAATCAATAGCCGAACAATTGCTATCTAAATTGATTCATTATATAATCTTATTTATATATATATTTATTAGTTGATTTCAATATTTTGTAGATCAGAGCACTGTGCTGATCATGGATGACAGAAAATGACTAGAATAATAAAAAATAAGACCTTTTGGCTCATAAGATTTCTAAATTAAGCTTATTATAAATTTGATTAGTTTTTCGAAATATTTGGAACTCATGATTAGCATTTGACTTGTAATGAGTGATGTATAATTGGAGCTCATCATAGGATTGATGGAGTAGTTAATTAGTATATTATATTTGAAGATGATCAGTTAATATGTGAAAATTGACTACATGAGACAAAAAGCTGACTGCCTCTCGCGTCCAATCTACAGAAAACAATTAGTTTCAGCAAGACACAAGGTAAAGGAGAACCAGAGGGGAGGATAGGCTTCAACAATTACCAAAACAATATTCCAGGTACCATACCATCCATTTAACTTTCCAGATGGTTGGACCCTATGGTACATATATGAGAGAATTTCTTTCAATTGATCTTTTGTTATCATAATCGTCCCCAGCAAGCGTTGAGAAATCAGAACCAGTCTTATATCATTCCTCCATTATCTTTTTGAAATCATCTTCATTTAGTTCCTCCTCTTTGGCCACAAGAGGAACATCCTGGGCATTTCCTGTTTCACTCTTGAGAATTGTATATAACAAAATTATGTTTTATATATCAAAATATGCTAGTATGAGAAAGAAATTTTATTTTAGACCATCATCATTATTTTTCACATGTACTCATATGAATTCCTAAATTGCTAGCAGATTTGAAGAGGCTGCAAAGAGAATGGGTGTAGATGTAGCTCACTGCCTGGTGATTGAAGACTCTTTGTGAGTTAAACTAGAGATCATATGTATATAATATTTCTACTCATTGTGCATGTTTTTATTTTCATGATTTATGAAAAATATGAAAAAATATAAATTCAATAGCCTTTTGTAGCTTTTGCCTAATAAATGTTGGTTGCATAAGTTTCTTTTTTATCATCAACTTTAAATCTGTTGATGTTGTTCCAAATCTACTTAATCTTCATGGGTTTCCAAGGGTAGCAGGGGTGGTGGTCTTGGGTCTCTAAAATCTCTTGTGCCCTACAATTAGAGCATTTGATGCTAACAAGTCATCCTTAGAATTGTCCTTGTTGCTCTCAAATTAATGTCTTTTTTGTTTATTATTTTAACAGTGAATTATTTTATTCCTTATGATTTCGTTTTGCTTTATGTAACATTTGTTCATAATGCATAACTAGTGAACTATTTTTAGTTCTAATTGTTGTTTCACTCTTAGCCTTGAATCATTGCATGTGTTTTTATAGTTTTTCGGTAATAATTCCCTCTATTGCTTGTCTTGGTTTCATGATTGAGAGGTGAATCTATGTTTTACCTATAGGGAGGCAATCTTCACATTAGTCTTGTAGGAAGCATTTGTTTCATTATTTTTGCTATTAAATCATGTCATCGGCTTTATCTTATATCATATTTTAACAATTTTAACCATCTAGTGTTGCCTTTTTGTTAGTTGTAGTTGCTAGTGCCAAAAAATTAGATGCTGCCAAAATTTTTGTTATTTGGAGCTTCTCATCTTAGTTGAATTGATTTTCATATCTTTCTTTTGTGTCATAAGTTGTATATGTTTATGTTTTTATGCAGAGGATACTATGTTACCTAGTTTTCAATATCATTTGATGGTTACCATATCTAAGTCCCCTTAATTGAGTAAAGGTACTTCCCACGAGACTCTTTCTTTTGTAGTTATTTTCTAACTTTCCAAAAAGATGCTATTTCTAATTTTTATTGGTTAAGGTTGGTTATATTTAGAAGTCAATGACCCTTGAGTGATTCAGATTTTTCATTTAGCAATGGCTAGCACTTTGGTTGACATTTTTGTGATATAACTAGCTTATTTTGGTGGTGAGGGGATTTTACTATATTAGATGTGGCATGTTCAATGAAGTTTTAATGTTAATTATTTTAGAGAGGGGATCGAAGGGGATCAAGGCCAATAATTTGGATGTTAGCTATAGGGAGCTACTCACAATGTACTACATTTATTTTGACATCTTAATTGGGAAGATTTGAAAACATGAAAATGCACAAGTTGTTAGTTGTCCAAGTTGTGAAGAAAAAGTTTGCTTTCAAGCTTAGCATTCCAATTTTAAGCCTCTAATCAGCCCCTTTTCTTTCCATTTGCTATGTAAATTCAATTTAGTTACATCTATCATTTTGTGACATGCTAGAGTATTGAAAAATTGAGACATACATAATACACTTCTCGTCAAAATCAGTTTTCATCTAGCTATTTGTATATAACTGTCTGAAGTGTAAATACTAGGTAAACTTAGTTTCGGTTTTACCTGTGTTCCCTTAGATTTTCCCTATTTTTCTTCATCTGAATAGCCTTCATTCATGGTTCTACTTTACTTTTAATATAGGAAATGTGGTGGACAAGCATTGGACCACAATTCTAAAATTAGTTGTTGCTATTTTTATTTTTATTTTTAAATCTAAATGTTGATTGATTATTTTGGTGCAGATATTATTTTGGGTATTTTACCATTTGCAAGAGAATTACTCCGGCAGGGGACTCAAGTTTGTTTTCAGTCTTGGATTCCATCTGTTCCTTGTGGTACAAACCCAAAAGTTTCATGGTGTCAAATTTTTCATTGAAGAAAAGTGTATGTAGTTTGTGTCTCAAGATTTGAAGTTTAGCTTATAACGGCATCAAAACTCTAATAAACAATAAAGCTTAACATCTTGACAATCTCAAGAAGAGACTAAATGAATCACAATGGCCAAGAATGTGATCATGTCCTTTCCTTTCGAAGTAAAATGTTGCATTTTTCCTCAAATGAATTCCAAGTTATATGTTATGATACTAGAGCCTTTCTTGTAAGCCCATTTTATGGGCCTATTATATGATGTGTTCACAAGTAAAGTTTTACAAATGTGATGCATATGTTATCTATATATATGTCTTTGTTATGAAAGCTAAGTGAATGTCTATGATTTGAGAAGTTATGAAAGGGCTCATGTCATAAAGTCATGAGAAAGTAAATAATGAAAGGAAAGAAGGAACTATAATGTATGAATGCATGAATATTAAATGTTTGTAGAGGATTCGATAGTACCGAAGTTGGAAGGGTGGATGTTCAAGCCACTGAGAAGTTGTGGTCCATCAGGGTGTTTTACATCCAATAGGAGATGCAGTACCTTGATCTCCTTTTGCATTTTTTTAATGAAGTTATATTCTTTTAAAAAAGGGGTAGAGATAAATGTTTTTTTTTTCTCTTGATGATGTGCATGTGATATTAAATGTGTTTTAAGGAAATACAAGGGGAAATTTTTTTAGAGTTTGTTGCCATTCACATATTTGACTCATTTTTATATTAATGTTTTATAATGTCCCAGGTAATATGAGGATGAGTCTGCAGGCCAGAGTCAGTAGAGGATACTTTTTGATCTAATCGTTTATAATTCAGGCTTAGGATTTTGATTATATTGATTTATGACATTATGTAAATAATATTTTTTGTTGTTGCCCTTTTCTTCTACCAATCTCTTTTATTTTTTGTTGTTGCCCTTTTCTTCTAATAATCTCTTTTATTTTTTGTGGTTGCCCTTTTCTCAAGTTTTGAAGTTTCATGTCCAGATACTTATAAATTTCTTGGTTTTGGCTTGGACAGACCATCCTCTAGCCTTCTTCCTCATGGTACCACTTCCTTCCCTTTTTCTTTATTTTTATTACAAGGAATGGAATCAATTACTTGTTGAATGTGAATGAGTATTAAAGGAGGTGGTGTAGGAAGTATATATTGCACGTGTCGGATAGATTGTGTTTAGTTTTATGGCGTAAGGATTGATGTTTTATGAGATAATGAAACATACTAGTTGGACAGATTATCTCTTGTTTGGAAACTGTATCCATGTAATTTATATATGTGATGCTTAGTGATTAAAGTTAGTTTGAAATTAATAAGTTATGTGTAGAACCATGGATTGGATGTTTCCATGTTAATATACTAAGTATAAAGTATTTTTGGGCTAGCTAACTTGAATGAATGGAGGAAGGGATTTTTACATTGAATTTGAATAGGATATGTGTAGCTTGGATATGGGTAGTATTATGTTTTGTGCATTTTTTTTTTTCCTGAAATACTATTTCCGGCGACATAAGTTCGCCGAAAATATTTTTTCATATAAGCTTATTTACGGCGACATAATATCTCCGCAAATAATCTTTTGCAACGAAAATTACTCGCTGCAAAAGATAAAATCATTGCTATTATTTCAGTTGTGGTGAATTTAACCGACACCAACAATCTTATTCACGACGATTTTTGAACACGCTGCAAATGATATGAAGATATTTGCTGCGATATTTTGTGTATTTGCTATGATACAAAATGCTGCAAATACTTTTTCACAGTGATGAAGAGCCAAAATAGGAACGTTATTTGTGGCGCAATTTACAATATTAGCAACGAAAAAAATCGCTACAAAGAAATATTTTTCGCAACGATTTGTAAGTTTCGTTGGTTAAACTTTTAAGTAAGTCAACAATTGCGACGAATGTGCGGCACAGTATAAATCGCTGCAAATACCAATTTGCAGCAATTTTGAGGGTTATTTGTGGCGATTTTGAACGCTACAAAATGCCCAGTTTTTTGTAGTGGACCTAACTTATCCTATTAACTCACGAAGCTAAAATCGAGCCCCATTCCTGTTCATTTCCTACTGCATGGTCTCTCTCTCTGTCATTTAGAAGTGTATGCCTGCAAATGGCAGGTGACATCTGCTTTAAGACCCTTAGTTCTTATATATTCAACCTGCAGACTTGACAGGCAAGAAAATTGAAAATGAATCAGTTGTAAAATATTATAAAATGAATCCGTAGGAAAAAAAAAAAAGAGGAGGTGGACGATGAGTACTCCTAGCTAGGAGTACTCTTAATGTGTATATGCACAGAATAAAGAATGAGTACTCCTATATATATAGATATGCTCTGATACCATGCTAAAAACTGTACGTGCTCCTTAGATTATAAATTTTCCACATTATACCGAATGAGGCAGAGCCTCTTAATGTGTATATGCACAGAATAAAGAATGAGTACTCCTATATATATAGATATGCTCTGATACCATGCTAAAAACTGTACGTGCTCCTTAGATTATAAATTTTCCACATTATACCGAATGAGGCAGAGCCTCTTAATGTGTATATGCACAGAATAAAGAATGAGTACTCCTATATATATAGATATGCTCTGATACCATGCTAAAAACTGTACGTGCTCCTTAGATTATAAATTTTCCACATTATACCGAATGAGGCAGAGCCTCTTAATGTGTATATGCACAGAATAAAGAATGAGTACTCCTATATATATAGATATGCTCTGATACCATGCTAAAAACTGTACGTGCTCCTTAGATTATAAATTTTCCACATTATACCGAATGAGGCAGAGCCTCTTAATGTGTATATGCACAGAATAAAGAATATTCTCTACTTTGTAAGGACAACTTTACAGCTAGCAAGTGAATTAATTACAACGGGTGGTTTGTTGAGGTTATTCTGGAGTGCTGCTGGTGCTGCTGCGTACGTTGCGCGCATGGAGTCTGCATGAGCTGCCGTTGGGTGTTGCTGTGCGTACTGCTTGGAATTATTTGCATCAGCTGCAGGCTGTGTGCCATGGGTCGCATGGATTACAAGGGATGCATTTATTGCTTGAACAGATCGAGATCGAGATCGAGATCGAAAAGAACAAGTGGAACACAAATGGATAATTAAGACCAAGAAATTATTAAGTACTCCAACGTACGTCATCGATGATGATGTCATTAGATGCGCTATAATATATGATCGGTGATTCCGCAACTTACGTACGTACCATATATATTATATATATAATCATGACTGATGATCTGCAGTGATCTGCCGTTTAGTGTAATCGTGCCCTTTTTTTTTTTTAATATAGATACTGTATATAATATGCCAATAATAAAGTTACATATCATTAATCAATATAAAATTGCACACACAAAAATAATTAAGAAAGAGTACCATTTAAAACACTCGAATAAAGAAAGATTACCAAAGCTCAAAAAGAAAAAAGAAAGACCAAGACGTTCTCGATGTGATCATTAGCTAGAACCTTCCTCGTAAAGTGACGCATGCATGCTGTTTTTTGCCTAAACTCATTATTCCGAACTAATAATTATCCGAATTGAGGTTTCTTTCAATTTTTGTGAAGAAGCAAGAGTTAAAATAATTACTTTGCAATAACTTGCAGCACACATGCATCATCATAAAAATAATAATTATAAATATTAAGAAGAAAAATAATTATAGATAACCAATTAATTAGGTGGATTCGACGTACTCCTCATGAAAAAGTTAAATGACAAACGACTTGGATTTACAATCATCAAATTAATATGAAGAATGATCGCTAGGAATGGTCATAATATTAGAGGGATTGGGATTTAAAAATCCCCCAACTTGAAAACTAATAATTTAACGAACATGTTGTTTTAATATATATAACATCGTGTATATATGAAGAGATTAAAAAAAAAAAAAAAAAACACTAGAGAAATCTTTGCCTTATAAAAACTTCCTTTAATTTAGTAGTAGGCTGCTGTTTTGTCAACATTTCCACAATATAATCAATATAAAATCACTATTTGTCGCAAAAACTTAATTCGAATTTAGAAACTCTACTCTAATACTATGTGAAATCACCACAGCTTGTCTGAAAAGTTTAAACTGATGAAAAAATGTAGATTTAATTATTTGTATTATATTCTTAAAATCATTGAGGTTCAATATTTTCAAATTCAAACTCTTTTTTATCAATTGCATGTGTTTGGCTTTGAGAGGGCGGCCTAAGGGTTGGGTAATCTCCAATGCCAAAATTAGTAAATATTATTGAAAGTTTGTAAATAAGTAAAGGAGTTTAGGAATCAGAGAGATATTCTCATATCTGGATTGGATTCTGCTATTTATATTATATGTCTGGGAAACAGATTGTGCCTGCTCCCATAAAATCTGCATTCCCCGTACTGTTCCTTATGTTAGAATCGTTTAATGCGGCATGGCTCTACGACAGCATCATTAATGTGGCGTGCTGCCTGGGTGGTGGGGCCATTAATGCGGTGTGGTTCTCTGACCTCATTCCCTCAGTCTATCTTCCCTTTGGTCCATTCATACCTTTTCGATCAATAGATCAATGGCTCCGCATATATCACACCTACTGTGCGGGTGGGTACATGAGGACTGGACACTACTTGAGGGGTCTTCAAATCGACGAGTCTCATCCCCTGCAACACCATCCCTCCTGCAGGTTGTATTCAGAGGAGCTTTGCCGTGGGTCGGGTTAGGGACTATTTGCCCTGGGTTGGGCTTTTGATCTTACTTCCCTTTCATCCACAAGCTTCTTGGACTTAGTGGGGAAAATCCTCTTACAGTTATCTCCCTAATTCTCACCAGATGAGTACGGTGGGAATTCTTTCATTATCCGAGCCCTCTCCACCACTAAGGCTAGGATCCTTATTGTGCTGCTCTGAAGCTCGAGGAGGCTCCTGCTGATTGCCGTTTATGGTGGTGTTCCTATCTTCCTTGACGGGCTCACATTTTCATAACGTCTTTTCAAGTTCACTAATGAAGGAGTGTCAAGCAACTTTTAGTGTTTGTGTCACTTCATAGACTGCATTCCCGAGATTTGAAATGGTGCGTACTCCCTCTGTTGCCATGGTGTGTGAGAGTCTAATTACTATCACCCTTTCTTTATATAATCGTGGGAAAGGGGTGGGGTTCTCGCCTACTACACTGTGATTGTCCCACTATTTTAGTTCTCTTGATTTTTCTTTCCTCCGACTAATCTTCTTTGCTACCTCGTATGCTGGCGGTGATGGCCTCTAAAAAATCTATTCAACCCAATTTTTTCGATGGGAGCTCTGCTGATACTAGGCCATTGTTTGGGGGCAGCAGATGGCGCTCAACTACTACAAAATCAATGCTGGCCTCCTTGGTTCTCACTTACCAAATACCATAGTCTGCCTCCTTTGAGGTTCCTGGCCTCGATGAGGGTGCCGTCAATGGAAGGGGTCATTCCACTAGGGTGGCCCTATACCCTTCTATGTTTGCGTGTGGCCTGAGGTTGCCATTCCCTCGCCTCATTCATGACCTTCTAGACTGCCTAGGCTTGGCTCTTTCCCAATTGTACCCGAATGCTTGGAGATTGCTAATGTGATACAACATTATTTGGCAGCGGGATCTGTTGGAATCCTTCCCGGATGATGCAGACCTTATTGGTCACGAGTTTCTTCTTACCTATAAGGTGCTATGGCAAAAATGGAATGTATATAGTTTCAAAGCGATACACGTTCTAGTCACCCTTGGAGCCGAGGTATCAAAAAATAAAAGACCGGTCTTCCAAATTCGTCTTTGTGTCTGGCTGCGGGTGGGAGTTTTCGGTAGGCCAGGTGAAATGCCGGGAGTTCCCAACTGTACCTAACAATGCATTGTATGGTTGGAAAAGTATTCTCTCAGCTCAAGATTTGTTTAAGGAAGGCTTATGGTAGAGAGTGGGAAATGGTAAAAGTATTTGTTTCTGGAGAGATAAATGGATACCAAGGCCGATGACTTACTCAATTCAATCTCAAGTAAAAATTTTGGATAAGAATGCAAAGGTGGAAATGTACTAAGAATGGTAGGTTTTCTATGAGGAGTGCTTAAGTTCAGTGGTTCTTCTGAAATTAGTGTTGCAGAAAATTGTTGGCAGAGTATTGGCAGTCCAATGTACCTCCAGTGGTGAAGAATTTTATGTGGAAAGCTTGCTGCAATATCCTACCAACTAGACAAAATTTGAAGCAGAAAAATGTTGTTAGAGATGCAAGTTGTCCAATTTGTTTCATAGCAGAGGAAACTACTGAGCATATTTTGTTGGAATGCCCTTTTGCTATTGATGTCTGATGTCTTTGTAATAAGAAGTTTTAGAAATGTAAAGTTACGGGTCTTAGGTTTAGGGACTTAGTTATGTTCTTGGAGGGATGTCTTGACAATGTTGATTTTGAGCTAATGATAATTACTGCTAGAGCTATATGGATTAGAAGAAACAAGTTAATTCATGACAACTTGTTTCAACATCCAACTCAGTTACTGTGTATGGCTCAAGCTTCTCTAGAGGAATTCCAATCTCTCAAGAAATCTTCAGATTCCAAGGGTCAGCAACAACAAATTCCTGCACTATCTTGGCAACCACAAATGTCAGGTTATGTTAAGGCCAATTAGGATATTGCTTTGGATCATCTACACCAAAAAATGGGAGTTGGTGTTATTATCAGAAATGAGAACGTTGTAATTCTAGTATCAAAGCAAATTCCCGAACAAGGATGTCCTAATCCTCAAATTGTTGATCAATCTCTCGGAGCTTTCATGGCATTTTCATTGTGTTTGGAGTTGGGCTTTAATAGGATTGTTTTTTTAAGGTGATGCCAAGAATGTGGTGGAGATGATTCAGAGATCAGATGGATTGTTTGGCACCAGTGGACATATTCTTCAAGATATTCAAATCTTGCTTTCTAGTTTACAGACTTGGGAGTTTCATTTTGTGCCGAGGGATGCTAATGATCAATTGGCACATAACTTAGCTAAAGCTGCTCTTAGTTTAATTGATGAATCTATGTTCATTTGTGATGTTCCAGTTTGTATTCAGGACCTTGTATATGTTTAAAAAAAAAGTACAAAAAACTAGTTGAAAAATATTTTAATCACAAATAGATTACATAAAATTAATCCTATAAATTAATATGTTTTGATGTGATTGTAAAATTATTTTTATTATAAAATAAATCTAACATATTATGTAAAATTAATTTCATTTATAAATTATTTTGGTATAATCGACTGTAGCACTCTTCATAATTTAAAGCTCTTGGGTCATGTTCTCAACGATTGAGAGTTGAGATCCTATTGTTACTGTTATCATAAAACGTTCCGGCCCAAAACCCCGATTGATTTTTGCTAATCAGGGTTTAAGAGGACCAAGTTAATTTGGAGATTGAATGTGGCGCTAGGGCCCACTGCGATCTCAGGCCCTAACAACTGAAGTCCGGTTCAATAAATTGGGCCATGATTTGGCCCCTCTTTGTTATATCTTTTATAAAAAAAATATAATATAATCCTTTCTCAACAGAGTTTCAAATTGCTCCGAGCAAGAGTACTCACATCTCGTTTAGTTACATAGATAAAATAAGATAAAATGATCAATATATAAATAATAATGAGATAATTTATAAATAATAGTGCTGAAATATTTTGAGTTAATATGTTTTATAAAGTTAAAATATTAAAGTTAGAATATTGTTTGAGTTAATTGTTAAATAATAGAAAAATGAGAGAAAAAGTTAAATAAAAATATTATAAAATTAGAATATTGTCATAATATACATTTTGTAATATAATTTTTATTTTAGAATTTAAAAAAGTTGAATTATTTTTTGTGTTTTATTTGAAAATTTGAAAAAATTGTAATGATTAGATGAAAAAGTTGAAAATTTAAAATTGAAAAGTGTTTATGTTTAAATAGTATTTGAATATTGAGATGAGATAAGATGGATTGAGACCATCTGTAAAACCAAACGGAACCCAAATTTAGTACAAGTGGCAACCTCATACAAGATGGGTTAAGTTGATATTTTTATTTTTCCGGGTTAAGTTGATAGTTTTATTTTTCCTCATTTTTTGATGAAAGAACACAAACAGATCAATACAAAGTGAAATGAAAAGGGAAATTAAAAAAACCGGTTTAGAGGTGTAATTAGTGCGGTATCGGTTTTTCAAATCTTAAAACCAGTATGTGTCGGTTCAATTATAAAATATGTCAACAAAAACTGGACTGAACCGGTCCCGTTACAACCCTAGAAAGAACACAAACGCATCATAGTAACAAAGATGCCCTCCAATTGCGACATGAACATAAAAGCATTGAAACACAAACACATCATAGTAACAAAGACGCCCTCCAATTGCGACATGAACATAAAAGCATTGATACACAAACACATCATAGTAACAAAGACGCCCTCCAATTGCGACATGAACATAAAAGCATTGATACACAAACACTTTGGCATCAGATTACCTACGCAATCAAGATGCCCTTTGTTACACAAGAGTACTGGCGGCCGGCCGGTGACAAAGATAGATCACTAGGGGAGGCCGAGGCACGTGTTATTTGGCAGAATATTAATTGGTAATGATGATGATCATCTAGGGATCAGAGGTAATGCATTATCGCTGCATGCTGCAGGTAAGCCATGCATCTAGCTAGGTAGCTGCTAATTAAAGCAGTCCACCGTTCATGGCATCGGCATCGACAGTGTGGCAGCACTTGAAGCTCTTATAGGTCTCCATGGAGTGGTTACAGTAAGGGCAAGTTAAATCATCAGGGAGGGCATGTCCAGCACCCATGGAAATGTCAACGCGACAGCAGGGCTCTGGAACTTCCTTTTTAATATTGACATGGTGCTGTGTGATAGTATGTTCCAAGCCATGATCACGCACATTCACTTTCCATTTGTGAAAGTCATCCACGACCCTATCAATGATTTCCCAATGACCAGCGAGAACCACGCTAGACCCTTTGCAAAGCACAGCCCATCCTTTTTCATTTTTGTAGGAAAGCAACTTCCGAATTTCCTTCGACGTCGACACAGCGTAATTCAGCACGGTCTTCAAATTTCCAGTAGTATTAGTGATCATGAAAAGGCTTTCGACTTTGTTCCAGAAACGCCCTAGGATGCGGTGGTCGTCCTCCCAATTGCTGTCCTTTCCCACACAAAACGACTCTAATATGGGAATCTTAGAAACATTATTCCTCATCACCGGATCTTTAGCCATGTCGATTGCTTTCTTATTGAATCTTTGGACCCACTCCTTGCCTTTGCCTCCATAGAAGAAAAAGTACTTGTTCTCGTCGATCTGATTGACATTGAATTACCAGATGGATAGATATATAGGTATATGTCAAGTACTATATACTGATCTAATATGTATTATAAATTTGAATTATGGATTTTGTTTAAATTAGGGTACTGAGTGCATGCATGAATACCGTCATATTACTAAAAAAAAAACTTGTTATTTTCTATAAAAATGACTATTTTCTTTAAAAATGAATTTGTTTTCGTTGAAGATAGTCATTATCGTCACAAATAATTCATCACAAATAATCATTTTTGTATATTTGAAGTTTGCTTGTTAAATTTATTTGGATATATAAGGATATATAATTCATGATTAGAAAACATTAACTTTACCACAATCGGTGATTGATCTGGGCGTTTGATGATGCCAACCATTAAGTCTGCCATCCAAATATTGTCTATCGAAATTGGCTTGTTAAAAGGGAAGGCCTTCACTCCCCAAAGCTGAATCGTGTAGACTAAGTTGAGGTATTCCACACTCCCTTGTGAGTTTATCTGCAGGACCTGCATCGACCTGTTCTGATATTTCCAATCCTTGGAAATGAACTTGATGCCTACAATTGGTAAAAAGTATTTCACTATGTACCACTTCATCATAAGCCTCAGCTTTTCAAATTTTTTCTCTAGGTCAACGGTCCATCTGTCCACAATTGGGATCCACAGTATTTTATACTCATCTTTCTTCATTATTTCATCATAAATTTGGTTCAAAATCGAGATGTCGTCAATGGAAATGTCCAGGCCTGAAATGAACAGCAAAACATTCTTGTTTTCCAGCTCGTTAATGTCAACCCTTTTCTGCATCACAATTAAGTTCACCAAGTTAAGATTTGGGCTCGGAATTAGACTCTTAGTTTTAAGGGCGGCGCTTTGAATTAAAAAACTGTATACACCATGCACTTTGTAAACTGCCTAGCTAGCTAGAAATTAATACATTACATTAATAAAGGACCCAAATTTAAGGGGAAGATCGGTAAAAAAAGGAACAAGAAAAAGAAAGATGAAGAGAAATTATTAACTGACCTCAACTAATTTGGAGCAACCGTCAATTATTAGCGGTTGATGCTCTTCCTTGCGGAAGATCAACGCCTTGAGAAGCTTCACGATCCCGCTGGGCGTTCGTGAGAGTTTTATGAGTTCCTTTCTAGCTTCCAGTTCGTCTGCATGAGTGAACAAGAACTTTTAGTACTCGTGAACATAGTCGCCCATTTTAAACAATACATTAATTAGCATGTCGTGCTACGTACGTGTTGAAAGACACAGCATGCACACTTCATTAATTATAGTATTGAAAGCGGCCAGGCCAGTGGCTAACCTATTTGAATTTGGCAGAGCTCTTCCTGGGTCTGCAGGAACTGGAGGGTGGTGGTGATTTTCTCATGAAAGCGCGATAGTTGCTGTTTGTTTACCCTGAAACCACGGCTTTGTTTGCATTAGAATAAAGAAACAGCTGAATATATTGCACATGTCATGTCAAGGTATATATATAACATACTCATCGCCACCAATGCAATAACGCATCTGAGTGGTGCAAGCTGCAATCGTTATGATAGCCCAATAGACATCCACGGGGATACGTTTCATGGCAGTTGACAGTACTTCAGTTAAATCCTCTGAATCATAGATACAGTATTTAGAATATAACTTCTCAAACGCAAAGATGGACTCGATGACTTTCAATGTGTTCTTGATCAGACCGTCGAGCTCAACTATCGCATCCTTGAATTTCTTATATTTGTCCAAGTGATTTGACATAGCAGGTGCTCGTTTCAGGAGCCCCACTGATTCAGCGAGTTGATGTGATGAGTTAAGACTGACAAGCAGAAAGAAATCCCCATACTCCATAGCAAAGGCCGCCATCGTCAGCACTGCCTTGGTATCCCATGAATACGTAGAGAGTTTCCCGAGTATTGACATGGTTGTAGCGTGCGTATGCGCATCAGCGGGGGCCTTGCATGCCATCTGATGTACATGACACTTTTTTAAACTATGAAAAATGATAATGCAGTAACATGGTAAATTCATCACATTTATCTTATATATTAATACAACTTGATGCCATGCACAAACTTACACGAAAAAAGAAAAGCCCGATATTCTTATATTTACCTCGCCGGAAAGAGTTTTGAGCATGCACGTCGGTGAAGTGAAGCTGGCATATTTGGGCACCTTTTCCTCCAGGTTTTCTTCTTGTGGTTTGGTACCCTTTAGTAGGAGTCATAAGTAATTATATATCAATGAGAAAATGTAAATTAAAAACTAAAAAAAGAAAGACAGAAAAGGATTATCATTAATGTACGTAACATTATAAAAACTAACTTCGTATCCATCATGTATATGTGTGTGTATATATATATAATATTAATCTCTCAGATATATATAATATCTGAAAGATGTTAAAATGCTAAGAATAATTAGCTTTTAGTGTAAAATCTAACTTCATAATTACATCGATCCATCTAAAGTACGTTAACGTCATGTAAGATCTTTAAAGGAAAAATGATACACGGGGGAAACATATACATACCCTCACAAGATTATCAATAACATGGCTGGTACGCTTAAGAATGTTTCCGACGACAACCAAAAGAGAGTCGACATAATCAAGCTTTTCGTCACCACGATGGGTTGGTTTAATTAGACTCAGGATATGATCGTGGGACATGTTTGACAAGTTCTGGACGTTGCTGGCTGCGGCCATAGTATCGAGGTATTACAATTTAAGCGCGAGATGTTGGCGAGGGAAGGAAGTAATTAGAAGCTGTGAAGAGTGGTGGAGAAGGCTCTAGTACATCGGGGGTATTTATAGCTATCTGCAGAACCGCATTAGCTAGCTAGCTAGGGTTCTGCATGACGGGAAAATTAGATATAGCCAGCGTATGTACGTAATTATAAAGGCCAATATAGAAATATAGAAATATATTTATATATATAGTACTTTTTTTTAATAAAGAAAGGCCGATCGAGATGGACCAAGAAATTAAGTACTCCAACGTCATCGACGATGATGTCATTAGATGTGCTATAATATATGATCGATGATTCCACAACTTACGTGCGTACCATATATATATATATATAGAAAATCATGGCTGATCTGCAGTGATCTGTCTTTTAGTGTAAATCCGACATCGTGCCTTTTTTTTTTAAATCTATATACCATATATAATATGCCAATAATAACGTTACATATCATTAATCAATATAAAAACGCACACACAAAAACAATTAAGACTCTTTAAGTTTTTTTTTTTTTTTTAAATGATCAAAATCTAAAGTCGTGAGTGCCATTTAAAACACTCGAATAAAGAAAGAGTATATACTACCAAAGCTCAAAAAGAAAAAAGAAAGACCATGACGTTCTCGATGCATGTGATCATTAGGTAGAACCTTCCTCGTAACGCGCGTGATGCATGCATGTCGGTGCAGGAATGCATGCAAGCTGTTTTTCGCCTAAACTCATATAAATTCCGAACTAATTATCCGAACATGTTTTTTAATACATAACATCGTGTATGAACTATGAAGATATAAAAAAACACGAGAGAAATCTCTGCCTTATAAAAAGTTCCTTTTAGCTGTAGGCTGCTACTTTGTCAACATTTCCACGATATAATCAATTTATTACTATTTGTCTCAAAAATTTAATTTGATTGGAATAGAAAATTTTAATTATTTGTATTATATTCTTAACACTCCTTTTTACATGTAGGTTAAATTTCTGCTCAATGAATAATGAGTAGGTCCAATAGCGGAACATTTAATTAAATGTGGTAGGGTATAAAACTAGAGTAATTCGAATTCAGAAATTCTACTATGATATTATGTGAAATCACCACAGCTTGTTCGAAAAGTTTAAGTTAATAGAAAAATATAGATTTAATTATATGTATTATACTCTTAACAATCAATAAGGTTCAATATTTTCAAATTCAAACTTTTTTTATCAATTGCATGCGTTTGGCTTTACTTCAAAAAGAGAAATTTCTTCTTTCTTTTTTTTTTATTATTTTTTTTGGCAGCACAAATTTGTGGCTGGTTATACGGTCTTGCAACATTACGCGTTCCATTATATGCACAATATTACGTACACCACTACTGATTTGATAATGAGAAATGATACTTATAGTTGTGGAGTACTAAGCAAACGCCGTACAATCCTTTTGAAAAATGAGTAAATATCGAACTTATATGAAAAAAATTAATTTTTTAATAATAGATCACACTCTTTTTCAAAAGAATTGTGAGACGCTTACGCACTCTACGACTGCAAATATAATTTCTCTTTGACTATATCCAACTATTCGTTGCTCTTTCAAAATATGCACACGATCAGTACCACAATGATTAAAATCATGACAAAGTGGGAATTAACATGCAATATTTAGAGGCTTAATTACTCTGGATCATACATCTTAAGAAATCTTACTGAGGGTTAAATGCAGTAATTGTTTTTTAAATGGAAGCCTAATGATCTTATTGATCAACCCTCAGTACGTACGTACTTTTGGCAAAGGAATGATTAAAATTTTTTAATAGACCTCATATCAACATATCATGTGTTTCTCAAAAGCCAAATCGAAATATCCATGCATATATATATGTATATAATTACTTTCATTTTATTCATCATTTTTTTTTTTTGGTTTCATGTTATTCTTTTTCTAATTTCTTGGAAGAATATTGTAAACTATCAAGCTAAATTCGTGGTTCTGCACAATTATCTGTCAAGTCCTACGTACAGTGGTGCTCATGTATTTTTTTCTCAAGCCTGTTCGACGACAATTGTAATTTTGTATTGCTAATTTGTTCAAGGACCTCAATTTCCTCAAACAAGAGAAAAGTTTTCCTTGCTTTCGTTTTCCTTCCTCATCAATTTGTATTTCCAATTATTTATTTTGATTTATTAAAAAATAATTAAATCATCTCAATATACAAATTAACATTTATCAATATATTTATCAACAGACGAAAGAATATGGCACACATATACGTACTAAAAAACCACAAATTATAGAAAAAAAATAAGTATATTAATTCAACGTTTCTGATCTTCCCAATTGTGGAAGCGGGAAAGAAAGAAATAACAAATGAACGTAAGGAAAAACCTTGAAATTAAAGAAGCTCAAGGAAAAACTGAGAAAATCCATGCGTACAAAATAGAAATTAGAAGAGAATAAGGATCGAAAAGCTTAAAAGGCATGGGACTCAAGGGAAATAGAAAATATTAGACATGATTGTGAGCTTTTTTAAATAAATATATATGTTTTAATTTGGATTTAGAAAAATAGTTAGGGTTAGACTTATAGACTTTTAATTAAGGCCAAATATATCCTTAAATTGGTATTGATAATTATAAAGGTAATACGTACAACCAAGAATGAATAACATTCATCGTAATAACTCACCCCTCGACCAACTTCTTGTCATGATCAAAGTTATACGATTAGGGCATAGAGTAAATCTACTCCTAGGGCGCTAGTCATTTACTCCAACACCACATACCGTGACGTGGCGAACCTCATTTGGTCGCCAAGTCACTGTTTTGCTCCCATCCTCTCAGATCCCAATCACTTTCCCTCAGATCTCTCTCTCTCTTCTCCGACATGTAGAAAGGTCTCTCTCGTTGTCTTCCTCTCCCGTCTGAGTGTCTAGAGTCCTCTTTCCTTTTCTCACTTCTGTAGCCCTCTCTCCCTCACTTCTATGTCGCTTCCCTATTGTCTGAGTACCCTTTCTCACTTCCATAGCCCTCTCTCCCTCACGATAAGAACTTCCCTCCTGTAGCCTTCTCTCTCTAACTTTGATCTGTGCTTGTGTAGCCATATTGGAGGAAACTATTGTGTCCAGATCAGTGACTCAAAGACATACGGTCAGTCACCTCCAACTCATTCCCTACATCATGGTAAATTTTCGGCCGAACCTTTCTTTTTGGTCCTCCATTACAGTGACAGTGTGGGGGTTTTATGGTAAACACTGAGTCGAAGAGAGACACAGAGTTGGGTTCTTTGTTGTGTTTAATTTCTTGTATGGAAGTTGTTTTCTCTTAATTGTTGGTTGAATGTTTGGATTTTTGTGGTTGTGCCCATCAATTGTTTGAAGGATTTACTAAGCGTAATGGATATTGTGTTGGTCTGTGTTCTGGTTTGGAAACCCTAGGAGAAAAGAAGAAATTGAAGATAATGAGAAGAAGATATTATTTTGGAAGGAAAATTCATCCTCTCTCGTTCTCTTCCTAAATGAGATTTCAGATCAATGTTGGTTTTTGGCTTTCTCTTCCATCTCATGCATGGATTAAGTCTTAGGTAGAAGAACTAAGATCTGGGCCAAATGAAAGGTGGGATTGTGGGTATATGTTAAAACCATTTATGAGTTGGACATGCTTGTTTACGAATATTTATGGGCAACTCAGAATACAAAGATGTGATGGGCCTAAAACTTGTTAAAGAGATTAGGCAGCAAGACTCTTTGATTATCTTTTGATTGAAAAATAAAATAAAATGGGGAGGTCTAAACTCAAGCCAATCACCCAAAAAATACTCTCTATTCATTTTTCTATAGATTCAGTGGGCATTGAGATCATGTAGCGAGGATACTTTGCAGTTTGTGCTCCCGTGTACTTAATTGGATGCATATTTGAATGCTTGTAGGTTCCAACTTTGAAAGGCATTCTTGTCAGTTTGTTCAACTTCTAGGAATAGGTGTGCAGGCCAGCTTTTCTTCTTTTTTCTTTATTTTTTTTCCTTTGTTTTTTTGATAGGGAGGTGGGTTGGGTTATTATGAATTTATGCTAATGTTTATTTCTGTATTCTTTGCTTCCTATTTCCCATTTATCATTGTAGATATGTTTCACTAACCGATGTTCCATCTCACACTCATATATCTTTGAAAAGTTCTTCAACGGATTTTCCTTCAAAACTAAAATTGATCTTAAGCACTTTCACTACTTTATATATTTGAGTATTTATCAGATTATCATATAACAAAGAGACTAATCAATTTAATTATTTTTGTGGTGAAGCGTGTGATCTAACTAATGTGGTATTTGAGTTATTCCAGTTTAGACTATAGATGTATTGTGTTATTATTAATTGTGAAGGGATATTGCTAATTTGATTATCTAATTGTGGTTTATTAATATTCTTTTTTCCAGATGCGCGAGAGGTTGAGAGGGAGGGAAGTAAATAGAAGCTGTAAAGAGTGGTGGAGCTCGCTCGAGTACGTCGGGGTATTTATAGCTAATATCAGAACCGCATTAGCTAGCTAGCTAGGGTTCTGCATGACGGGAAAATTAGATATAGCCAGCGTATGTACGTAATTATAAAGGCCAATATAGAAATATTAATGCATGACGACTGTCGCTTAATTCAAATTTTCTTTTCTCATGTACATATTCATTAGGACCCGTATGCATGTGCTACGATATATATATATTAATTATTGGTATAATTAGAATTATAATTATTGGTATAAGCTCTGGAGTCTGGACAACACACATGATCATGTTGATTCTATAAGATTCCGATCCGGATCGATTAATTAATCCCTTAGACAATGAAAACTTGACTCCGAGCTAGAGTCCTTATAAATTAATCGGTTCCAGATCCCACTGGCCACCAGGTAGTACCGTTTTAATTAGTATCAATATATATATATATATATAAATATATATGTAGTGTACTCTTTTTAATAAAGAAAGGCCGATCATCGAGATCGAAAAGAACACGTAGACACAAATGGATTATTATTAATTAAGACCAAGAAATTAAGTACTCCAACGTCATCGATGATGATGTCATTAGATGTGCTATAATATAAATATATATATATTTATATTTATGATCGATGATTCCACAACTTACGTACGTACCATATATATTTATATATATATATATATATGTATGTATAGAAAATCATGGCTGATTTGCAATGATCTGCCTTTTAGGTTGCATTTGAATATTGAGTTGAGTTAAGTTTTTTATGAATAATAGTGAGATGAGTAGTGTAGGAAGTTATGTAGAGTTCATCTAAACTAAGTGTAAAGTGTGTTTGGATATTAAAATGAGTTTAATATTTTTTAAGAGAAGTTAAAAAATATTGTAAGTCCTACATATAAAGATGTGTTAAGTTGAAAAAGATTGTGAGCACCACGTGTAAGGAAATTTTGAATTGAGATGAATTTAGTAATTTGAGAGTTAAGTGTTTGGATATTAGACTCAGCTTAAAATTAGACTGAATTTAGCTAAATCTTGTAACCAAAGGCAACTTAATGTAAATCCGATGTAGTGCCTTTTTTTTCTAATCTATATATCGTATATAATAGGCCAATAATAAAATTACATATCATTAATCAATATAAAAATGCACACACAATTAAAATAATGTAGGTTTGGAGGTAGAGATAAGATACAAAATTTTCATCTTATTTTATCATTATAATTTTTTAAAATTTTCATGCAAAATATAATAAATAATTCAATTTTTTAAAATCTCAAAATAATGATAATATTAAAAAATAATATTTTAAACTTTTATCTAAAATAAAAAATTTTAATCTCACGCTCCAAACCGGCTTGCCTTAAGACTCTTAAGTTTATTTCTTTTATTTTTTTTTAAATCAAATTCTAAAGTCGCGCGTGAGTGCCATTTAAATTAATCAAAGACTCGAATAAAGAAAGAGTACGTACCAAAAGTTTAAAAAGAAAAAAGAAAAACCAAGAAGTTCTCGATCATGTGATCATCATTAGCTAGATCCAGCTTCCTCGTAACGTGATGCTGCATGCATATCGGTGCAGGCAGGCCAGCATGCATACTGTTTTTTGCCTAAATTCATAATTCCGAACTAATTACCCGAACTAAGGTTTCTTTAAATTGTTGTGAAGAAGCGAGAGTAATTAAAAGAATTACTTTGCGATAACTTGCAGCACACATCATCATAAAAATAATAATTAGAAATATTAAGAAGAAAAATAATTATAGATAACAAAATATATATATATATATATATTAAGGTGGATTCGACGTACTCCTCGTGAAAAAGTTAAAATTAAAAACGAATTCATGTATAAAGTCGCACGTCCGTGCAGATTTTCTATCTCTTTTTACGAAGCTTTAACTCGTTTGTTTTCCTATCATATTTTTATTTCATTTTATTTAATTATTATAATTTTTTTAAATTTTTACACAAAATAAAATAAATAATTTAATTTTTTTAAAATTCTAAAACAAAAAATAATATTAAAAAAATATATTCTAATAATATTTTATTCAATTTTTAACTTTTATCTCAACTTATCTCATTCTATTTGTAAAAACAAAAGAGAACGAATTATCAAATTAATTAAAAGTCTAGAATACAAATCTCATTTCGACTAGAATACAAATTAATTAAACTATGTTCACATTAATTGGCCGGTACGTCATTTGTAACCATACTTAAAAGTCTCCCAAAAAAAAAGAAGACTTAGGATTTACAATCATCAAATTAATAGGAACAATTTAGCTAGGAATCATAATATTAGAGGGATTGGGATTTAAAAATCCCCCGGCCACTTGAAAACTATAATTTTCAAAAAAAAAAAAAAACAAACACGAGAGAAATCCTTGCCTTATAAAAACTTCCTTTAAGATGTAGGCTGCTGTTTTGTCAACATTTCCACGATATAATCAATATGAAATTACTGCTTATCTCAAAAAAATATGATGAGAACATGTAGATTTAAAGCTTAGCTGTAGGCTGCGAGCCATTAATGCAGATCATTAAACCACGTGCATGAAATTTATAAACTTGACTCCGAGCTACGGTCCTTAATTAATCGGTTCCAGATCCAACTGGCCCCCAGGTAGTAACGTTTTAATCAGTATCAATATATATTTTGATATTTATATATATATATATTTAAAATACTTTTTTTTTAATAAAGAAAGGCTGATCGAGATCGAAACGAACAAGTAGAACGCGAACAAATGGAAAATTAAGACCAAGAAGTTAAGTACTCCAACGTCATCGATGATGATGTCATTAGATGTGCTATAATATATGATCGATAATGTCATTAGATGTGCTATAATTAATAATAGTCTTTTTTTTTTTTTTTAATTATACGAAATTTACATATTCCAAATATCATTTCTTTTTAAAAATATCCAACTTGTTCGTTGCTCTTTCAAAATATGCACATGATCAGTACCACAACCAAAATCATGACAAAGTGGAAATTAACATGCATGCAATATTTAGAGGCCTAATTAATTACTCTGGATCATACATCTTAAGAAATCTTACTCATGTGGGTTAAATGCACTAATTTTTTTTTTTTTAAATGGAACTCTAATCTTAGTGATCAACCCTCAGTACGAACTTTTGGCGATCGAAGGAATGATTAAAAGTTTTTAATAGACCTCATATCAACATATATATCATATGTTTCTCAAAAGCCAAATCGAAATATCCATCCATATATATAATTACTTTCATTTTATTCATCATTTTTTTTTTTTTTTTTGGGTTTCATGTCGTTCTTTTCGTTTCTTGGAAGAATATTGTAAACTATCAAACTAAATTCGTGGTTCTGCAGAATATCAACTATCTGTCAAGTCCTACGTACAGTTGTGCTCATGTATTTTTTCTCAAGCCTGTTCGACGCCAATTGTAATTTTGTTTTGGTAATTTGTACAAGGACCTCAATTTCCTCAAACAACAGACAAAAGTTTTCCTTGCTTTCGTTTTCCTTCCTTCTTTTATTCCTTCCTCATCATTTGTATTTCCAATTTTATATTTTGATTTATTAAAAAATAATTAAATCATCTCAATATACAAACATTTATCAATATATTTATCAACGTATATAAGAATTTATATTGGCACACATATACGTACTAAAAAACCACAAATTATAGATAACAATTATATTAATTCAACGTTTCTCTTCCAAGTTGTGGAAGTGGGAAAGGAAAAAATAACAAAAGAACGTAAGGAAAAACCTTGAAATTAAAGAAACTCGAGGAAAAACTGAGAAAATCCATGCATACAAAATAGAAATTAGAAAGAGAATAAGGAAAAGCTTAAAAGGCATGGACTCAAGGGAAAATAGAAAATATTAGACATGATTGTGAGCTTTTTTGAGTAAAAATATATGTTTTAATTTGGATTTAGGAGAATAGTTTGGGTCAGACTTATAGATTTTTTTTATGGGAAATAAACTTCATTCATTCATGAAAGCGAAGTTACAGCTATGACCTGATACATACAGGAAAAATCCTAGATTACAAGTCAACTACACATGGTGGGGGCTCCACCAATACACAAATTCTTTTGTGACTGGTATGGTCTTAATTAACTTTTATAACTCTCTATAGACAAACCATCTGAGAGACCACACTCTGCCTAAAGCAAATCAGATTTCAAACCCCACCCTTAGAGGAGGAGAGGACTTTCACTCTATGAACAAAATGTCCAAAAAACTATTTATTTTTTATTTTTACTTAAACAAAAGGAAATAACAATAAACATAAGGATAGATGTGAAAATGATGAATTGCAATTGTAGATCCAAATTTTCAGCTTGAAGGAAAGCAAAATACAAGAAACAAAGAGACAGTGGTGGTTTGTGAGGGACACGCTAGCCATGCTAGGAGTATGGCGTTCAATCCAGTCTGAAGAAACTGAGGTCCCTGATCCTAGAAACCCTGTGCATGGTGACAATAGAAGCTTCTTGGTGCAGTGGCACGTGGATCTCATGTGCTGCTTTGACCCACATGTGTGACTCACATGTCGCTCCATTTAACGGAAGCCTTCGGCCGTCTAAAAGATCGGCAACCTGGGAATCCTACGGTGGGGCGCGTGGTGGTCATTGGGCTCCAGAAAATAGCAGATCGATGTTTCGCCATACTTTGGATGAAAAGACAAACAAACAAAAACTGAAAAATAAAAGGCTATACAATCTCTAGTCTAACCAGATAGGGAGGAGGGAGGAAGGAGCTGAAGCTCCACCACCCTATGGGTTGGGTTTTTGCTGGGGCCGAGTCTACAAATTAAAAGACCAATCAAATATCGATGATAGCCTTTGACAAATTCCTTCCTCAATAAGTCTTTAGTTTTAATGTCAGACTGATAGACTTTTAAGGCCAAATATATCGGCCTTAAATCAGTATTGATAATAAAGATAATACAACCAAGAATGAATAACATTCGTCGTAATAACTCACCCCTTGATCAACTTCTTGTCATGATCAGAGTTATACGATTAGGACATAGAGTAAATCTATTCCTAGGCCGATCATTTACTCCAACGCCACACATCATGACGTGGTAGACCCGGTTTGGTCGCCATGTCACGATTTTACACACATCCTCTCAGATCCCAATAACTTCCCCTTAAATCTCTCTCTCCATTCTCCTCAATGCAGAAAGTTCTCTTTTGTTGTCTTCCTCTCCCGTCTAAGTATCTCGAGCCCTCTCTCCCCCTCTCACTTCCGTAGCCCTTTCTCCCTCATGACAAGAACTCCCCTCTCTTAGCCTTCTCTCTCTAACCCTGATCTGTGCCTAGGTAGCCATATTGGAGGAAACTACTACGTCCAGATCTGTGACTCGAAGGCATATAGTCAGTCACCTATAGCTCGTCCCCTACATCATGGTAAGTTTTAGGTTGAATCCTTCTTTTTGGTTCCTTAGTATAGTGATGGTGTGGGGGTTTTCTGGTATACACTAAGTAGAAGAGAGACACTAAGTTGGGTTCTCTATTGTGTTTAATTTCTTGTATGGAAGTTTTTTTTCTCTTAATCATTGGTTGAATGTTTGGATTTTTGTGGTTGTGCCCATCAATTATTTGAAGGAATTACTGAGCGAAATGGATATTGTGTTTGTCCATGTTTGTGCCCATCCATGTGGTTTCATACACTGTGTCGGTTTGTGTTCTGGTTTGGAAACCCTAGGAGAAAAGAAGAAATCGAAGATAATGGGAAGAAGAGATTATTTTGGAAGGAACTCTCATCCTATCCTCTTCCTGAATGAGATTTTAGATCGATGTTGGTTTTGGGCTTTCTCTTCCACCTTACGCATGGATTAAGTCTTAGGTGGGATTGTGTGTATGTTAAAACCATATATGAGTTGGGCATGCTTGCTTACTGAATATTTATGGGCAACTCAGAATACAAAGATGTAAGTAGCCTAAAACTTGTTAAAGAGATTAGGCAGTAAGACTCTTAAATTATCTGCAAGATTGAAGAAACAAATATGGAGGTCTAAATTCCAGCCAATCACCCAGAAAACACTCTCCATTCATTTTTCTATAGATCTAGTGGGCACTGAGATCATGTAGTGAGGATACTTCGCGGATTGTGCTCCTGTGTACTTAATTTGATACATATTTGAATGCTTGCAGGTTTCAATTTTGAAAGGCATTCTTGCCAGTTTGTTCAACTTTCTAGGAATAGCTATGCAAGTTAGTTTTTCTTCCTTTTTCTTTTTTTTTTCCTTTATTATTATTATTTTTTTTTTGACAGGGAGGTGGGGTGGATTATTATGATTTTATGCTAATGCTTCTTTCTATATTTTTTGCTTCCTATTTCCCATTTATTGTTATAGATATGTTTCACTAATCGATGTTCCATGTCACACTTATATAGTTGTACTCTTCATCTTCATATTATAGGTACTCATTTCTGGTTGCATGTCTTTTCAACAAGGGGTCATATACATTTAAAATGTTGTTTCTTGCTTGTTGACTATATAACTGCACAACGCATTCAATATGTGACAGGACAAAAACTAATACTTTTGCTCGAAAGTTTGTCTTCTTAGCCAAAAGAAAAAGCGCCATTCATGTACTTTGCATCTGGACCTGTTACCTTGGAAGAAGATCTCTCCTCTCTACTTGTAGTTATTTGTGGTCTAATTTAGAGCTTTAGTCATACCATTAGATGAACATTATCTGGAGGAGGATCCCATTGATTGATCATTTTGATTTGTCCTCTACGTGTTTGCTTGCTAACCTTAGTTGCCAGTGGCGAAACCCCATTCATACCATATGTTGTTGAACTCAATCCCCTATTTTTGCCATGAACTTCTTCATGAATGCATGCTTCTATGCATGGTCTATAGTACTATTCAATCAGTGCAAGTACATTAACTTCATACACTACAATAGTTCACATTTCTTCTTGACTCTATGCCAAGCACATATTGATATCCAAGTGCACATTGATGCACACCTAAAATGTCGTAATTATTTTGCATGAGTATGGTGTTTATTACAATTATGTTAGCTTTGGCATTAAATATTTTCATTGTCTCATTTAGATCATATATGGTAGCGAGTCAATTATCATCATGTGTAGTTGATGCGTTTTAAATAGAATTGCTGACCTTGTTGGTGTGTTTGAAAGCCCCATTAAAGACCTCCCAAACTAACAAAAATCTTGAAAGGAAATTTTATGTCTGCCCAATATATAGCACGGTAAAGCATATATATTTTTGTCATGTTTTTGTATATTTTTTTTAATTTATCATATTTAACGTTTGAAATTCTTAAATTGTATGCATGGAGAATCAATACGTCAATTCTTCATATGGGCAGACATACTTCAAATGGTAGAGGAGAAAATTCTGACAAGAGATAATATAGTTCGGAAGAGAGATGATGATTTATTGTTGCGCAAGTATGAAGTTTAAAAAGAGAAAGATAAACTAATTGAAAGAGAGAGAATGCTCTTCACAAGCAAGAAGAGAAAATAGAAAGCAGATTGTAGAGAATAGATGTGCAAGTATATTATTATGTACGTACTGGGTGTTATCTATTGTAATAGTTTTTGGTTGGTTTGGACTATAGATGTATCGTGTTACTGTTAATTGTAAATATATGGTTCAGACTATGTATCTGATGGATTTTGCTAATTTGATTATGTGGTTGTGGTTCATTAATATTCTTCATTTTCTAGTAATTAGTGTATATAGGATTTTAGTGGGACAAGAAGGTGTCCACAGCCAGTGGTTCTATCTTATATGATTACAATTTTTTAAGCTCTTATTGGTTATATTAGATTGAAATGACACAATGTGGTACACAACTATCTCAATTACACGTAAAAAAAAATAAATGAAAAGAACTCATAAGATCACCCTCCGAAATGCTGTCTAATGCATGGTCGTAGATCTAACGGCTCGTAGCACTTATATCCTATAAATCATACACAGTAGCCGCCTTACTATGATGCTAAGTTCTTACATTGTTTGCAAAAAAAAAAATGATTTCAATAATTATATCACTATTAAGTAGCTGACTTTTCATATGTTTCAAGTTATTTGAAATTTAGAGAAAGAGAGGTAGTCCGTAGTTGTAACAACTGCTGATCAATGAACTTTAGAATATTCGTACTAAATATAAATCTAATTAAACTTCTTAAGAACCAAACTGAACTGAAGTGGCACAACACCAAAACATTGTCAACATGATTTAAAAAAGCCCCTGCATATTACAAAACACAATAGAGGTGAGTGAAATCCTCAATTCTTTAAACAACATATTACAAATCACAGCAAGCTACAACTTGTAAATCACACTATTTACAATAAATTCTACACTTTATATTATAGAGTCTCACACCTACAACATATTTCATCACAACACTCAAAATACAACAAATTACTAAGTTACAACCATAGCCTCACACCTCCTCATTGCTCGATAGCATTGGTTGTGTGAGAGTACTACATTGTGTTCCAATAATAAAATTGTCAACATCCACACTAAGTTGATTGATGTTAGCACCAAGTTGAGCTTCTGATACCTCACCATGCTATGATTCATCATCAAATATTTTTCTGCAAGTTTAAATTTTAAACAAAAAATACACATCCATTAGAAAAGAATATGCATGCAGTCTAATATATATAGAAGTAATAGAAAATAAATTACTATATATTTCTTATTTTTATTTGTTGCAGCCTTCTCCACAGTCGGAACCTTTCTTTTCATTGAGGGACTCCCTTTCCCTCGGACAATGTGGGGACTTAATATTTTCTTACCCTTGTTCGCGACCATGTGTCTCTTTGACTTTTGTTGAACCGGACTCAAGTGTTAATCCTTTAAATTTATTCTCAAACTCATGTAAAACGTACATGGATGTATTGACATGGTTATCACTTAGGAATACACGGGTCACTAATTTCAGACACCGTTTCACCACAAGCTCATACCTCCCTGCGTTTGTATTGAGTCATCATAGTTACTTTTAACCAGTTGTACCTCTTCTTTAAGTCCTTCCTCCATCGATCCAAGAAGTACTTCTTTGTCAACACATGAATGTTCTTCATCTGACAAACTTTCAATGCATGTCTACAGAGAATCTCCCCTCATCTCAAACAACGTACACGTGCATTTCACTTCACATTCCTGATCGCTATAGGAAATTAAGTACTTGACGGTTTTGACATAGTCATTATCAGTAGTAATTTCATCTAAAACATCGAAGTGGGAAATGCAACCCTACTTGCTGACAAGTATGCACTTATATAAAATTATCCCCACACCTTTCTTTGGACCTCTTTAAACTTTGCATTTATATACAACGCTTGAAACTCCTTCTCAATATGGAATGAGGATACACATGGGATAGTTTGGTTGCAGGAATCGAAATCAGCTATCATCTCGACCTCCACTTTCTTCCTTAGAGCATTTTCAAATTGACAGACGAATTCCTTCCTTAGAGTTGTGTAACGCTCATAACAACCCAAAATACACTCTTCAAGTAAGTTGGTACCCAGAACAACCTTTCATTGTACAACCCTTGCAACCATGCATTAGCACCAAGGTCTTCTGAATTAGTTGCCTCCACCTATCCTCAAATTTTGCACATGTCTATGAATCATATAGGGAAGTCTTTAACCTTACATTGAATTGAGAGTGGGATCCCAATTTCTTGAGTAGTTTCTGCATGATATGTCATAGAGAATATTTATGGCAAGTGTCTGGGAATACCAACACAATAGCACTCTTTATTGCTTGGTTGGTTTGTTATGATTGCTTTTGTAATCAGACCATTCATGCACTACAACCATGCTCGAAACAATCACACAAAAGTACTTATGTTCTTCCTTGAAGTCAAGCCAGCTCCTAACAGTATAGACTGCCCATTTTGGTTTACCCCAATAAAGGGAGTAAAAGGCATATTATATCTATTTGTTAGGTATGTTGTATTGAAAGTGATAATATCTCCAAAATTCTCATACGTCGCTACACTTCGTGTGTTAACCCATAACATATTTCTAAGTCTCAACTCGTCATCCACATCCATCACAAAACAAAACCATTATTCATCAATCTTATCCTCTCAAAGTAGTTACTAAGTGCTTTGTCATCTCCTTTACCCAACCTTAAGTATCTGGTTTTATTAATTAAATTTCGATAGTCTTTCTCTTGAAAATCAAGATTCTCGAACCCCCTTCCCACGTCATAACAAGTTTGCCAAAATTTTTGTTCATTCAAATTCCTGCTTTGTCATTCAAATCGAGTATCCTTTGACTGTATTCATCTAAATACTTGTGAGATCTAAAAATCTAGACTTCTGTGGGTTAATAGTACTATGATTATGGACAACTAATTGAGCTGCATAATTGCATATTTTATCTATTTAAAACCAATAATTTTTAATTGTTTTATTATTTTATCATTGGTTTTAGATGGATAAATTGATTAATAGGCATAAATCCAAATTGTGAATTAAATTGATTAAAAGCATAGTTTATGCTTGATTTTATAACTGTGATTTATTTGGACAATAAATTCTCATGCACAACACAAATATTTTATTTTTCATCTCTTGTTTAATTTTATTTATTTCAGTTTCTTTATTTTATTTTATTTTATTTTATTTACTGCGCATGTCGTTTAGTCAGCAGACCAAAACGACATGTCGTTTTGCACTGAGTTGATTTCACCGTTTAAGACTAAACGACGTGCCGTTTTGTCAACAGATGAAAACGACACGTCGTACGGCTCGTCTTCAACCTCCCGATTTCACTGTGCTGCATGAACAGTGCAACTCACACGCAGCTCCTCCACACGCCACCGTGGGTCGTCCTCCGCCCACCTGAAGCCACCGTCGACACCAGAGGACGCCGGAGATCACTTCTCCGCCGCCCAGTGAAGCCCAGAACCACGGCAGCTCCAGCACCAGCCACTGCCTTCCACCACCAACTCCGCAATCAGTCCAACCTCCATTTTTACCTCTCGGTTCCATTTCTTCAACTACTCAACCGTGAGCCACGACAACGTAGCCTCACCGTGTTCCATCTCCACCGTCGCATGGATCAGCAGCTCCAGCTTACGAACGTGCATGCATGCGGACGACACTGCCGAAGGGAAGAAAAGAAAAAAAAAAGAAAAGAAAAGAAAGAAAAACAGCGAGGAATGGCCGAGAACGTGGAGAAGAAAAAAAGAAAAAAAAGAAAGAAGAAATGAAGAAGAGAGAGTTGGTGGGGTGGCCGACTGCAAAAGAAAGAAAAGAAAAAAAAATATAAAGTGAACGTGGGCAGCAAAGCAGATGCACATGGAATGTTTTTTTTTAAGCCTATAAATAGGCTTGAGATGCACGAAGTCTGAGAGGAGGTTAGAAGCTCCGTAGAGATAGTATAAGAATAGTGTAGATTTTAGGAGAAAATGCAGATGAAGTGAGGGAGTTTGGTGATGCAGTTGAGAGCCTAAATGGACCAACTGTGTTATCAAACTGTTCTCTTTTATCTGCAGTCTCCATTTTTATTTTATTTTATTTGTTTTTATTTTAATTTATGTCATTTAAATTTATGCACTTTAAATTAATGTCCTTTATTTTTTTTAGCACTTTTAATTCTTGCAATTGATTGGTATTGTTATTAGAAACTTTGATTATCTATATATTTCTCTTGATTCATTGTGACTTCCGAATACAGTGAATGCTTGAAAA
>QEOT01003615.1:104810-121086 GCA_003123785.1 Pterocarya stenoptera | reverse complement strand
CTTGAAAAATCCCTGTGATAATTAATTGGACTTATAGATATCTCTACCATCAATCCTGCACTTTTATTTTAGATCAACAATAAAATTCATAATTGTGAGTTTGATTAATTGATTGGTATTTTTAGAAACGTTGATTATCTATATACTTCTCTTGATTCACTGTGATTTCCGAATACAGTGAATGCTTGCGAAATCCCTGTGGTAATCAATTGGACTTGTGAATGTCTCTACCATCAATTATTCAGACTTAACATTTGGTGATTAATTTTCTTGGGCTTAATTGATAAATCTTCCAGTTAGACAGAATCATTATTCTAGTCTAACTGAGTTAATTTTATTTTTCAGTACTTTTAATTTCCGCACTTTTATTTTACTGTCCTTCATTTTTTGCACTTTAATTTTCTGCACTTTAATTTCCAGCACTTTTATTTTATTGTCATTTAATTTTCTGTTATTTATTTTCTGCAATTTATTTTTATGTCATTTAATTTTCTTGCTCATTTAAATTTCGGTCTTTTAATTTCCAGCAATTTAAATTCACAGTCTCGCGTTTTAATTTCTTTAATTTTCACTGCATCTCAAACACTCAAATCAATCAAAATGAATCTGGTTTGCGACCAGTAAATTTTCTTTTCACTGCATTCTTCCATCCATTGAACAAATCATCACTTTTTGTTTTTATTTTTATTTTCCCATCGTAAATATTTCCACCATTTTTCACGAGTTTATTTTTAGCACTTTCCCTGTGGAGACGATCTAGGAATTTATTCCTAATTACTACTCGACACGCTCCTATACTTGGGATAGCCTTTTGTGCTGCTCATTTTCGAACGAGTCAAGTTTTTTGTTGACAAAACGGCACGTCGTTTAGTCTTAAACGGTGAAATCAACTCAGTGCAAAACGACATGTCGTTTTGGTTTTAGACAAAACGGCACGTCGTTTAGCTCAGACGGCAGAAACAAAGTTAGTGCAAAACGACATGTCGTTTTGGTCTGCTGACTAAACGACATGACGCAGTAAATAAAAAATAAAAAATAAAAAAAAAATAAAATAAAATAAAATAAGATAAAATAAAACAAAACAAAACAAAATAAAATAAAATAAAAATTAGACAAGCAACAAATAAATAATAATAAAAATAAAACTTAGACAAATAAAATAAAATAAAGAAACTGAAATAAATAAAATTAAACAAGAGATGAAAAATAAAATATTTGTGTTGTGCATGAGAATTTATTGTCCAAATAAATCACAAGTTATAAAATCAAGCATAAACTATGCTTTTAATCAATTTAATTCACAACTTGGATTTATGCCTATTAATCAATTTATCCATCTAAAACCAATGATAAAATAATAAAACAATTAAAAATTATTGGTTTTAAATAGATAAAATATGCAATTATGCAGCTCAATCAACAACCTCAACTGTGGTCACTGCCCATACACCATTCACCAAGTGAGCATTTATCTTCATCTTACAATCCGTTTTAGTTGTTGGTCTCACCTCAAGATATTACTATGACTAGGATGATACTTGCTTCCCCGAGCACGCCTGATTGTTAGATACTATGCACTCCTATCTGCCTTTCTTTTCGTCATTTGTGTGATAATACCAGAACCTTGTTATTTAGCATATCGTTTGTAATAGGCCATAAGCTCTTTCAGTGACAAACTCCATTCCAGGTTTTGGCTCTTCAACTCGTTCATCATTATCCGATACTTCATTAGTTCCATCGACCTTTACCTCTTTATTTATGTCCGATGAAGTTTCTGAAAATGAAAATATATGGTTCGGATTAGCATTTATATTATATTCATACAATTGATGTTTACTCATCGAGTTAAAAGTGTAATATCATTACTCATATGACAACTTCGATCAGTCGTGTGTGATGTACCTCCAAAATTCTTTTCACTTTCAGCTCCAAATAACACAATTGATGATTCACTTGCTAGCTGTGGGGGTTTTTTTTTATCATCTCAACTCTTTTGAAATACTCAACGGAGGGTAGGGCATTGATGAAGGTTGTAATTAGGCATAATGTTAGAACGACTAAAATGCACATAAGAAAAAAACTTAAAAACTTGGAAAGTAATCTACCTAGATCATTTGTTGAACTTGTCCCTACTCTTTCGCACTATTTGATGGAGGGTAAAGCATCGTTGGTCCAAATTGTGGCATTGGTGGAGGTTATAATTAGTCACAGTGTTAGAACAGCTCAAATGCACATAAGAAAAAAAAATGTAAAAAATTAGGAAGGACTCTACATGGTTCATATGTTGACGTCTCAACTCCTCCACTTTACTCGATAGAGGGTAGAGCATCGTTGGTCCAAAATGTGATATTAATGAAAGCTGTAATTAGGCATGGTGTTAGAACGACTCAAATGCACGTAAGAAAAAAAAATGCAAAATATTATAAATGAATCTACCTAGATCATATGAAACTCATCTCGACTCCTCCACAGTACTCAACGGAGGGTAGAGCATCGTTGGTCCGAAAGGTTGCATTGATTGAGGCTATAATTAAGCACGGTGTTAGAACGACTCAAATGCACGTTCAAATTTTTTTTTAAAGAAGCTTATAAGGAATCTACTTGGCTACCCCATGCATATGTATATGAATTTGGAAATGCATTTGAATGCATCCTAAATGGAGGGTAGTATGAATTTTCTGGACCATAATATCTCTATAATAGACAAATAAAAATACATTAACTAAATGGCAATATCGGATAAGACGACATTTCTAAATGACTAACGTGTATCATACCTGAGTCGGTGAAATCGATGTAGAAGGCTTGGGTGGCCTTTTATCTTCATGATCTTTGTCCATCATGCTATTTCAATTGAGTTTTGAGGACAAAGTTACTAAACAGAAATGCATAAATCATTTCATACATGAAACATTTAGGCTTCATCGTAGAGAGGTTTTTCTGGATTGTTATACCTATTTTAATCACATTTTCGATGCAAACTCATAAAATAGGAAATATTAAAACTGATTATCTCAACACCAGTACATTTAAAATATTTATACTTTAAAAAGTTTGAGAGTTAAACAGTTAAATAAATAATTAAATATGGAGGAAAACAATGTCCCTAAGGCAAGTTGTCCACAATTTTTCTCATAAAATCTTAATTTATTAAAAAAACAGAAAAATGATTTGGTTGAGATAATTTCAAGCTTCTACCTCTTATCAAGGACTGAATCCCATTGAAGTGTGTAAATCAATACTAATACTTTTTTTAAAAGGACAAAGTCCTATAAGTTTTATTAAAATAATACTAATAGTAAGTTTTATGAAGATGTTGGTATGAATAAATATTTATTGTTAGGATGAAAGTTCATTTTGTTTCCTTGGGATTATGCTTATCTTGTTCACCAATGGGTATTATACTTGAAACCTATCTCTTCTGTGCACATAGGGGATCTTATCTCGGCTTGGATATTGTGATTGAACCGTTTTCCATTGATAGTGTGTTAATAGAAAAAACGACTCATTGGACTGGCTAGTAAAGTACCATAACACTTTCATGCTACATATTGTGACACAATTCATTTTTATTAATTCGACTATCGAAACTAGTTAATACAAGTATGAAGGTCTTTCAAATAAGTACATGTCCTTTTCCAAAGCTCCTGCTATTAGCAAGAACAAACAAACTGGACAGGTTCTCTACTTTTAACTTGCTTTATGAATTTACTGAATTTTAACAAGATCATCATACATTGTTATCCATAGTTATGCCACTTTCCTGCAATCAAAAGAAGGAAAGAACAAAAAGGGGAGGAGGGGTGGGAGGTTTTTCTCTTTGATTGTACATGACACGTTCACAAATCTAACTGATGCAGAGTACGATGACTAGCATGAAGCTGGATATCTTATGTGTTGAGTATAATACAATTAGCAAAAGACATAGGTTTTAATGCTTTCAATAATAGCTGCCAACATGATCTAGATGATACTTTAAACCCATGTTTAAAAATTGAACATACAATTCACCAAGTACTTTTTTTTAGTTTCTCTCATACGAGGGGTGTTATTTGGGACGATGATTCAATATACATTTAACTCATTTTTATAAAATCCGCCATAAGAAGAATTTACATGTGAGAGCTCAATTGGAAAATCAAATTGTAACAACCCGACCTTAAGATTAGGCCATAAGATAAGTTTTATGTATTTTTCTTATAACTATAATTATTATTATTATTTTTTTTATCAGATTTTACAGTTATTTGTTTTAATAATTATTAGTATTAGTATTATTAAAATTATCAGATTTTACATTGTTGTTTTAATAAGATTATTATCTTTTTTTTTTAATTTATAGTATTTTATTATAATCCGAACTGTGCAAAGCCACTAGAATTCCTCTGCCTTGTTTCTTCCTATCTCCACTCGTCAGGTTATGTGTATATCTCCTAATTGAATAAATTTCCTAGGGAAACCAACTCCCGACTCCAAGCTCTATCCAATCTCCTGAAGGTTCACGTTTTCCCTCCTCTCCACTCCATGTTCTCCCTCTCCTCTTGATGTTACTCAGTTCCGTAACCGACGAATTAAAACTAGTATTTATCTTTAGACTCTTTCTCTCCTCCAGAAAATCCTCCTAAAAACTATAGCAATTATCCTCATGGCAACACTCTCTCCATCATCACGCACCAATGTTCTTCCTCGGCAAACAAAACAGCAAGCCTTCTCCCACGTCTCAGCCCTTACCAACCACCGTCGAATAGCCATCGAAAAACAGAGAAAACCGTAGCCCCATCGAGAGCCCCTCCCTCTACCGTGAACTACCACATCACCAATCATCACCCACGGAGTCACCACTCCCTAGCCAACTAGAAACCGCAGCAGCATCGCAGCCCCTGTTTTGCACCCAATAACCAGAGCAGTCACGTATCTTCCACGGTAGCCACCTCGAGGGACGTCGAACCACCTCCCAGCCACCACAGAAAGAGCCGACCAGCACAACCCTGTAGCACCCATTCCATCCTGGTAAGCCACGGCCATCGCCACCCATCTCTTCTCTCTCTCGGTTTGTTTCGGCTTGACGGTTCTCTTTCTCTCTCTCTTCTCACGACGTCGCACCACCCTACCTAGGAACCCAGCTGCATCGCCAGCCACTTCCAGTCGCCTCGGAGCTGCCATCGCCTCAACCTCCCTCCCTCGGTGAGTTTCGGCCCTGTATTGCACAGTCTTCCTACTCCAGCAAATCATGCCTTTTATTTGTTTTGCTTTACTAAAAGTATATGCAAGTTGACAAGTCTTCCCGTGAGTTATTTTTCTTTATTGGCCTTGTATCAGACTTTCCAAAATGCCCCTCCACTAAATACTATAATTACTTTTATACCCTTTCTTTTTAATCTAGTATCTTGGAGGATTGTTTTTAAATTAAATTTATAAATTTACACCTAAGTATATGTTAATTATGGAGACTATTACGTCATTTTATTTGAAGTTGAGTTGGGCTTAATATTTTAAAAGTGAGTTTTTACTTAAATAAATATATTAGTCAAATGCTTATTTTTATAAGATAATATTGAAAGAATTTGAAATATATTTTAAAGTATATTATTGAGCCTAATATTTTGTTAATATTCCTTTGCCTATTTAGTAGAATTTTAATAAAATTATTATGTTAAGAATATTTAAATGATATTAATATTTATTAGATTTCTTATATGATCGAATAATTATGTTAAGAAATGAAACCTATTTTAAGAATATGGCTTTTATGATTTATTTAAAATAGCCTAGGTATTCTACTAAATTATAATATGTTATTAGTATTTAAGTAATTTAAAATATCAGGATTTATTATGGTGTTAAACAAAATGTTTATTTAACTATCTTCTAGATTATAAATTTAATTAAGTAGGATATTATTAGTACATGTTATTCCTAGACAGATTTAGTGATAGTGAATACTATGTATAGGTGACGAGTTACGAAATGAGATTCAAGAGGAAGCGCAGTAAGGTAAGTAATTTGATAACAAATTAGGATCATCACAGTTTATATAGATTATTATTCAAGCCAGTTCATTGACAACCATTATTTATATGTACCACTTATGTCATATGCAAACATGTCATCCAGTATAGCATACGATCATGTCATTCCGCATCATGTTTAAGTTCATAAATTATGATTATATATGTATTATGTCATGCATCTTATGTGTATAAGACATGTAAGCTATCTTAAGTTCAAGTGCAAGATAAGATTAGATCAGTTAATCAGATGGGCATTCAGATGCATGGTACCAATGCAGTTCAGATCAGGGTGGATGTGCAAGCCACTGACTCAAGCGTGGTCCACCATAGTATGCCTGAATATTATCAGCGGCTCCCCTTGCTGTAGCGGGACGTGGGGCCGGTGCACAATCTCGCACACAGTGTTAAGTGTGTTGGCCAGTCAGTTCAGTCAGTTAAAACAGATTAGTCAATTAATTCAGATAAATCAGTCATGCATAACATAAATATCAGTATAATCAAGTCATGAATTTTAAGCTCTCAACATGAAAATTTTTATGAAAACCTTATGTTTAGTATTTTAACATTATGATGGATTTCTTATTGAGTATTCAACTCATTTTAGTTTGTTTTCATGTTTTTAACCACCCAAGTAAGGATAATGATTACGAGCAGGCAGGCCAGGATTAGAAGGAGCAATTGATTTAGTTTCAGATCTTCTAGAATAAAATTGCTTTTATGACATAACTTTTATTCAGTTTATTCATTTAATATTTTTGGAAGACATTTAATATTTTATTTATTCATTTAATATTAGATAAAGTTTTTATGAAATAAATCCTAATTTCATTTATTAAATATGAGATCTCTTGCTGGGTTTATTTTATGAAAAATACGTGACACTTCTAGCCTACGGAAATTGGGTGTTACCCAAATGAAGATTGTAAAAAATAGAAGAAAACATCTAATGACTCTATATGACACAATTACTAGTCACTGAGTCCTGAACACATGTTTTGGTGTTCTCAAACATATTGGTCCCATGTTTACATTGTACCAACATTTGTTTAATTGCCTTTAATGGATTCAAATGGATCACCTTCAAGATCCATATAAAACTACATTATAGCAAAAACCTTTAACTCCTATGTCAAGACTAAAACTATCGCATTATAGGTGATGAATCAAAGAGTCCCCAATCCAATTCAAACGACTAAGCCTATAGTATTTGTCACTTAACCACAGAAAACAACCCCCACCTCTGATAGCTTGATCGAAAGCAAGAAAAACAACCCCACCCATCAACAAAATCTAGTAATAATAAAAACCCTTAGGACCATCTTCGTTGCTAAACCAAATTGGTTAGTCAACTCCAACTTCTAGATTGCGGAGAAAAAAAATCCTTCTATATAGAGCTACGAAAGAAATACATTACTTTGTATTCGAGGAAAGCCCAAACAAAAAGGATAGAGTTGGGATAGAGAGGGTAAAATGTTCGTTTTACTTTTAAAAGGAAAAAAAACAAATGCCACATCATCTGTGTGTGGTGTTGGAGAATAGGCTGCTATTTGAGTTGCATAAAAGTATTATTTACAACATTCAATGGAGAGATGCCACGTAAGCTCATCTTTGATTTTTTGAAAAACTATAGTACTCGATAACTTCTCTGTATTCTATCTATGGAATCCTAATTTTTTCCCAAAAAGAAAGAACAAAACGACATTTTTTTTGTTCTCTCGTTGGACTTTTTCCGTCGATCTCTGCAGACCGCTGCCCACCCAACTTTGCAAGGCCACTGCTCCTTATCATCACCAGGTGACCGGCCCATCTTTTGTTAACTGCTCTGCTCGGTTTGAGTAAGCACTAAGTGTTGACTTAACTAAATATATCTTTAAAATTTAATTAATATTATATATTTTTTTATATATATCTATTTTATTTAAATTTAATTTTTACATTAAATTAATTATTTATTTTCTATATAATAATAAAATATTATTAAATTAATAACTTTTTTATTTAATTTATTTATATCATATTTTATAATTCTATCAATTTAATATTAATAATAATTATATTATAATTAAATTAATATTAAAAAAATAATATTTTTAAATGTTATTTAATGTTAATAACAAAAAATATTTGATTAAATTTATTAAAAATTCTATCTAAATTTCTTAATTACAAACCAAATAGTATTTTTATTAGAATGAAAAACTAAAATTTTAATATTTGCTTGGAGTGAGAAATTATTATTTTAATTTTTGGTGAATCAATTTAGTTCTCAAAATTTGACTAATCATTGTAGTAAAAATATAAATTATTTTAGAGATGCCTAATCTAATGTAAAATCTTTTTAAGTACAAATTAACTAAATTTTAACCAAATTTCAATTTTACCCAAATCAATACTTGTGCTCTAACAAGTCCAGTTCACAGATCAATTCTCGGCTTTGTTTGGGTACCGAGAGTACCTTAGGTACTCTCAAACACTCTCACTACTATTCTTTACTTTATTATTTTTTTTATCTATTTTTTCTATTATTTATTACTTTTCACCTATTTTTTATTATTATTTAATATTCTATTATTACTTTTTCATCACTATTTACAAATATTCTCAAATATTTTCACTACCCATACTAAGCCTAAGTTGGGCTAAAAAGGAAGAGCACGAAGCGAGAACCTTCTCGCGGCGCTAGTTTCGCTCAAGTGGAGCCGGGTTCAACCATTGGGCTTGCTTTTCGTTTGAATTTTCGTCGGCATTGAACACAAAGAGGATTATATTTTATTTCCGTTATCCGGCAACCAAACAGTGCCTATCGTTCGAGCCGCGAGAGAGGGTTGTCTTAATAACGTACCAGGGTTTCATGTGTCCGATAGTTGAATGAATGGTGAAGGTTTTTTGAAGAGGATTGCTTGGTTCTGAATACATTGTGCGAATTCTCGGCATGTGAGGTTCGGGCTTAATTATGCCATTATGTTTGTTGCCGAGAAAACTGAATATTTCGTTGTGTATTTTCATGAAAATAAGTTTCTAATTTGAATGTAAAATAATTGGACAAGAATTTAGGAAAATTTTTCAACAACCGAACATTGTGATGTAGGGTTTTTAGTTTTACCAGTGGATTTCAAGTATTTTCGGTATATATAGTAGAAATTGCTTGCTGATATCGTTGGAGAGGAGTTTATCAGCTCTACTTTCATTCTATATGATGTGTTCGTTACCTATAAAATCCAGGGGAAAATAAAAGAAACTGTACATTGAGACCTCATATATTTGTTGTTTTGGTTCTGTATGAGGGGTAGTACTTCAGTTACCGAGTTAAGCTCGTATTTTGATGGTAGAAGAAGATTGCCTGCCTTTTCTTTTTGTGATGTCTGCTCTATGTTCCAGATGCGGGCTTCAAGAGTATACATCATTACCTTTTAAAATGATAACTTGATCCTTTGGACGTATTCATGATTCTCTTAATTGAAAACAGTTAGTTTTCATTTGCGTTTCATTCTGATATGGGTGGCATTATCGGAATTTCAGGTTATTGCATAACTTACCAGTGCTGTACGTGTGATATTGGTATTAACTGCTATGAATTCATGGCGTACTATCAGTCTTCGCTTGTCCACATTTATTCCTTTTGGAGGAGGTTTGCGTGCTTAGGGAGAAACTCGTCAAGGACTCCAAGCATTGGAAATTATCTGTCCAATCTAAAAAAACCATATCTGATTCTTCCTTCCTACAAACTATCCAGAAAGGTATATTACATGTACCTGACATTTCTTTGGGCATCTAAACTCGTAACGTTATTACCACTAAGAGCCTTGTCAATTAACTTCCATTTTTAGTGCCCTACCATAAACATAGAATAAAACAAATATGGACTAATTCAGTATACCTCACTTTGCTTTGTAATTATCCTTGCATGCTTCCGATAGTAAATATTTTTTTCTAGACTTATCAGATATGAGGTGGGATTTGGGTTCACTTGTTACTACACAGTGTTGTGCCTGGTGCTATTTGGCAAATTATTTTTAGCCATTTCAAGTTGTGTTAGACCATGCCTTGAAGGATGGTGGATCTTTTCTTTGTTTTAAAGGTTTTTTTGGCAGCTACGCTGTGAAACTTTGTGGAAAATACCAAGAGTGGTCAATGGAAGAGCTTAGAACATTTTTTTTCCAATACTTTACTCCATTGGTCGATTATAATTGATTTTCATGGCATGACCTTCCATGATTTCCTTGTATCACTAAACTAGCACACCTAGGTGTTGCTCTTGTATATGTCTCGTATACTTGGGCTAATGCCTACTCTTTTGATCAATAAAAAATTGTTTACCGATAAAAAAAAAGTGTGGAAAATGACCCTGATTTGCCTAATGTGGTGTGTTGGGAGGGAGAGGAATGATCAAAGTTTCGAGCTATGTGAGAAGAATTTGAAGGAGCTAAAGGATTTGTTCTTTATATCTCTTTATCATTGGATGGTAGCAAACTCAAGTTTTCTCAACTTTAGTTTTTTGACCTTATTACTCCCTTTGATACCTCACTTCAATAAACTCAAGAGTAATATAAGCAAATATTTTTTTGACCTTATTACTCTTCTGCTACGGTGTTCTAAAGAATCCTCCCTTTGTACTTGGGTATCACTTTTTGCTCATTTATCTTACTTATATAAAAACAAAAATGGAGTTTCTTTGGGAGTGAGAATAATCTAACTAAAAAATGATCGTGGAAATCCTCCCGGCTCCCTCAAGAAAATTCAAAAGCTTTTTATAACATTTGCTATAGAATTTATCAACATTCTTTTGATAAGTATTAACATTAAGTTATATTTTGGTGACTTCAAGATGTTTATGTGCATAAATCCTCCCTCAACTATAGGTTGGGTTATGTGCAAGACCATCAAATAAAACAAGGAGTAAGCAATGGTGACAGGCATGCACAACAAAAATAGAAAATGTAATGTGAAAATAAAAAACATTGCATAACAAGTGAAGATCTTGCTTTTAAGAATTTCCAACAGTCATCTTTTCTTTAAAGCTCTTGATTGGTTTTTGGGCAAATTTTGTGCTTCCAGAATACAACGCAGAGTAACTTAGGTTAATACTATGTAATCCATTCATTGTAATCTGATTCTTTTTTTCTCAGGGCTATTGTACTTTATCCAATAATGTGAAGTCGTCTTTACCTGGTGCTATTTATGAAACATCTCCGAGTAATGTTGTAATTTCTTCTGAAAGTGAACAAACACAGCATCAAGATGCATTTCTTAGTCCAGTCAAGTGTGAAGAAAGAGCACTGAATACTAATCCTTCCGATGGTAGAGTAATGCTTATTGATGGCACATCAATCATCTATAGAGCTTACTACAAACTTCTAGGTATGTTATGGTTTTTCGTACAGGCTGTTAATGGATCGCATGCTAAGGCCTAAGTCCATTCAATTAAGACAGTAGGTGCCATAGTTTTTTGAAAGGTTTTCTGTAACCTGTTACCTGGCTTTCCTTGTTAGCCATGCCTCAGACAGTCTTAGATTAGAGAAAAATGTTTACACCAGTTACCCAATATTTGGATTTCTAATACTGGCACTGCATTTAAGGGTGAAACTCCTCCACTGGCGTTATTCTTTTTTTCTGAAATATTGGGATATCCCTTTTTACTGTTTATCAGCTCCTTATATGATTTCAACGGCCTTTAGCTTCAGGGTGCAACCTAAGCATATTTTAATTAGACATTTTTTTTTTCAGTTATTGACTAATAATATGTTTCTACTAATCATTATTTATTTATTTATTTATTTTTGATAACATGTTTCTACTAATCATTATTTTGTTATCTTTTGGTTGAGAATAGCAAAATTGCACCATGGCCATCTATCACATGCTGATGGAAATGGAGATTGGGTTTTAACTATATTTACAGCTCTATCTCTCGTAAGTAATAATTATATTAGGTTTGTGGATGTTCTTTCAAACTTTTCTTCTGCTGTACTTGCAATGACAATGGCATCTGTGTTTTGTTGTTGGAACTTCATATCATAAATATAGACTACAAAAATATATGAAATTTACATAATTTAAATCATTAAATATAGCTTTACGTTATTGAAAAGACAAACTACCTCTACAATTGGTACTCCCTATGGATTTTTTTCTTTTCACCTACATGATGTGTTCTGGTTTGTGACATTTTGTGGTTCATTAATATTTGGGTATTTAAAATAGTCCCTCAGTGTAATAAAACAATAATATCATGATATACTCAAATCCATTGTAGTATTGTGGAGTGAGGTGGCTAGTGTTTTACGGAATGCTACAGGAAGTTTCGCTGTTCCCAAAGCAAAGCACTGTGGAAGATGGTTTTGGCTTTTATTTTTAGGTGCATTTAGAGGGAAAAAAAAGGACCAGAGTTTTGAGAATAGCAAGAAGACTGTGGAAGAACTCAGATTTTTAAAAACCTTGTATCATCTCATTTCAGTTTTCCTATTTTTTAGTTTTCTGGAAGTTTTTTGCTCTTTTTTCTTTTTTGGGTATGCTTGGGAAACACCTCTGTTTGATCATAGAGATAAAGCCAATGGCCTTTGGTTTAAATGGTAGTTTTGTCCTTGAACAAAGTAGTATAATCTTGAACAAACACCAATTCATTAGGTTGTACAAATATTGAACCATACTGAACCACTGCCTTTTCAGAAACTGACTGAATGGCTTTGAGGGTGGTTTAATGGACTACCCCACCAGAATCTCAGCAAGACAATTTCAACTGATGGATTTATGTTGTATCAGTACTGTAACTAGATATATCAAAGCAGAACATCATTTGATTCTTTTTTAATTTTGATAGTCTTGCTCATTCCAATTTTAGTTTTTCTTTCAGTCTAACATTCAGTTGCTTTTTATTTTTATATGGACAAGTTTCACTTTTTATTCATACATACATCTATACATACATATATACATATATGTGTGTGTTTATATATATAATCTTATCTTTCAGTTTTTATTTGAGTCTATTAGGTCTACGGCATTTCTTATCTTTTTGCTCTTTGTGCAGATAATTGATGTTCTGGAATTCATCCCCTCCCACGTGGCGGTATGTTTCCTTTCTATGAAGTGTGTGGGGCAAGTCAGAATTGCATTCTTTTCTTTGTACTTTTTATCTGTTACAAGTCTTTTTCTTCTTCTCTTTGACTTGTAATAAGTAGTCTCACATAACAACTTATCAGAAAAAATTAGTCTCACACAATGCTAGGTGGAGTAGTATACAAATCTTATATCATTTACTTGATTTCAATACGTATATCAGTCATCAGAACTGTATGATAAAACATAGTTGTACAGTCTTTGGAAGCATAATGTTCATGCTTCAATAGTTTTTCTTTGTTAGGTGCTATTTACTCCCTTGCTACTACTTATTTTATATTAGGATATAACTGTCTTTTTTTCCCTTTCACAGATTTTGCTTTGTTATTGTTGTTGTCGTCGTGTTTGAATTACATGTTTTCTTAATGGTTTTTCTATTTTTTATCTTGTTCCTTTTAGTTTCTTTCTTTAATTTGTTTGGAAGCTTGTGCTCATCATTTTCCTTTTCCCATGCAGGTGGTATTTGACCATGATGGTGAGATATTCAGTCACAGTTTTCATTTTATATTATCATCCCCTTAAAAGTTAAAAGTATGCTTGAGAACTATTTCTATATTTGCTAAATGTTATAATTGTTTTGCATGCCATACAAGATCTCATTCTGCTTGTTTTAAACTTCAGAAGTGGCTTGAGTTCTTCTGGAGTGCATCTACCTGGAATAATTTTGGCCAGTGGTGTGACTTCTGTTGCCCATAGGAAAAAAAGATGCCCTTGGGGTTTCTCAACTAATTCTTTTCCTTCCACCCTAACAATTATGTGTGCCTTCGGTTCTGGGTCTCTCATTAACTTCTGGGATGGTTGTGGACAGATAATCGAAGCTACTCAATAGTATAGGGCCTGTAGGATTCTCAAAAAGGAAGAAAAATAATTTGATATCCTTTGGAATCCATCCCCTGTTATTTCTTCTAGTCCTTGTTCCAGACATTTCTTCTTTTGTTTTAAGTTGATAAATGGTGGAACTTTTCCCTTCTCTTTTTTGTATGCAAATAATTTTTTATTGAATCGAGTGATAAGGTGTAGCCCAAGGGTACACAGGGAGTATACAAGAGAGAATACCTAATTACAAGTTAGGAGCTAGAAAAGGGTACAAGAAAATCATGAAAACTTACTCCATTAAGAACAACTTAACTACTGAGTTCTGATGGGATTCGGTGCATTAGTGGTGGCATGATTGCACCCATCTTAATATCATCAAAGGACATGCAGTTTATGATGTCCAGAGAAACATAGGGTTGAGGTAAATTTGAATTAAGTTTTGTTACATATTGGAATTAATTGAAATTGGGGTTCACAGCTTAAGACTTTAATAAAATCTGTTTGTACCTGATGGAAACTATGAAGAAAACTAGACAGCTGTGAAAACAGATATCAACTACAAGCATCATTCTAGGACTCCCTAGGAATCTCTCCTGCTAAAAGAAAGCATCATTCTTTCTAGATTATCATCCTGCTTAATCCTGCCTATTTTACCCTTTTTATTCTTCCTTGAACTTTTAACCGTCTAATTCCTACCAATATGTAGTCATCTTGCTCACTCCCTGTGCATTCCCCCTTTGTTGGGATACGCTGGACAACCCCCTGTTTTTCTTTTGATATCTCTGATCTGATGATTTTTTTTTTATTATAAATTGGATTTGGAAAAAGAATAAATCAGTAATTTTGGATTGAATTATGGATATAGAGATCAAGTTTGTGTCTCCATTTTCTCTCCTGTGCATTTGACACAAATACAGACTCAAACATTTAGGTTTGATAAGCCAAGAAAAACAACCACTATGTTCTTGTTCGGGTTTACTGAATCTGAGTTAATAGCAATATTTCACACACATTTTTTTTTATATGTAGCAAATGTCACACACTTGATTGGAGTTCAAGTTCCTTTGGGAAGAGGCACTTTCTTGACATGTCTTTACCGAAATGGTCAACCTCTTGAACAATTTTTTTTTTATTGGCACCGTGTGTCTAGAACAGCGTCCCGACTAATCCTAATTTTGGCCCTGTGCAAAGTACAAAAGCCAATACTTTTATCCCTTTGGCATTTACTAATGACGTTGAACCTTGTATGATATGTTCTTAGTTTGGTTGCAGTCAAAGGTTAGTGTCTGGAATGGTGCTTTTTTGACCATCTANGTTTGTCCTGCTAGTTGTTAGCACTCTTTTTCTTTGGGCCACAGCTGTAGATTTTTGTGGCTTCGATTTTCATGATTTTCTTGTGTCTATTGCTTCTCTCTAAATAGGTGTGACCTTTTGTATACCATCTTGTGTACTTGGGCTATGCCTATTCATATCAATATAATTGTTTACTTATAAAAAAAAATAAAAAAGTTGTTTATATCCAGGTCGTATCTCAGGTTAGGATTTTGAACATTGGCTGTTTAGTCTTCTGCACCTTTTCCCCAAGCAGTGGCAATAATTTGGGTTGTCGGGAACTTTAGTATCTTAAGCAGTTTGTTCAAGCAAAATTTTGATAAAACAAACGTTTTCTTTTCAGGAATTCCATTTGGTCATTATTATAAATCTTCCAAAGAAAGTATTAAGGGGAAAGGTATGTTTTTATTATTTTTTATTTCTATAAAATTATTACTTGCACGATTGAATTGAAAAAGGATGGTGTTCAAATGAGGCCAATGCGCCTTTTGGGGTCGGGCTGTGACGGTGAGGGCACTTCGCTTATTTTATTAGATACAAGGTGGGGGACAGGTAGAATAAGATTTTGTATGATGTGTGGCGCAGGGCTCTGCCCTCGAGGACAAGCTACCTGAGTTGTTTCAATTATTCTGTCATAAGGAGGCTTTGGTTGTAGAACCCTTGTAGATCTATGATAATGTGCCTCAATAGAGCTTCACGTTTATTGGCTCAGCTCATGGTTGGGAGATGGAGTCATCCTCTTTGTCCTGCTACCGGTTGTATTCTTTTAGGTACAGAAGAGGCAGTTATGATCAAATACGTTGGAGAATGAACTCCTGAGGTCAAGTCCCATTTCAATGTGCTTATTTCTCAAGCTGGCTATTCATTTTCCTGGAAGTATTTTGGAGGAACAGGGTGCCTTTGAGGGTAGCTTTTTTATTTTTTAGATGTTTGTGTTGGGAAATGAGAGTCATATTGTAGTAGTCAAGTGGCGTTTTATGTGCAAGCAAAATGTGAAAAAC
>QEOT01003615.1:60091-101506 GCA_003123785.1 Pterocarya stenoptera | reverse complement strand
GCCTTTGAGGGTAGCTTTTTTATTTTTTAGATGTTTGTGTTGGGAAATGAGAGTCATATTGTAGTAGTCAAGTGGCGTTTTATGTGCAAGCAAAATGTGAAAAACATTGATCATGTTCTTCTAGATTGTGAGTTGGATAGGGACTTATGGTTAGTGATATCAGCACTTTTGAGATTGAGTTGGTTATGCTCCATAGGACGGTGGAGCTGTTGGATTGTTGGTGGAACCCTTGTTGGAGTCGCAAAAATTTGGACATTTGGAGAACTGTCCCAATGTCCTTCATGTGGCAAAAACGCAATGCTCAAACTTTTGAACAACATGAGATGACAGGAACAGAGTTAAAAACCAAAGTCTTCGACATTCTCTATGCTTGGATGGCTGCTCAGTGCTCATAACAGCTTCCAATTCTCCAACCTATTAGAGTTAAAAGTATTTTTCCTTTTTATCTTTTATTTTTTCGCATTAGTTGGGTGATCCTTCTGTATACTTTTTGTATACTTGAGTTGTGCCCTGCTATGCTTTTAATAAAATAGGTGTTACTTATCAGTAATGAGAAAAAAAGAACGGAATTGAGTTGAAAATTTGGGTGACCATCATGCGATAATTGTGGATTACAGTATAAGAATTTTATTTTAAACTTTGAAACTGGTTTCTAGGTGAAGCCTTCTATCAGCGCTTCAGTTCAAGTGGTGTCGCGAGTATGTGATCAGAAGTTTGACTTATTTTACATTGATTAAAGTCTGCCATTGAGCCCTCAGCCAACCTGATAGGGTGAAATTCGTTTGTGCACTGTTGTACATGGCCCCTTCAACCTTCAATAACTCTTAAACAATCTATAATGTTCACATATTTTGTAGTTAACCTGATGATTTTCAGTTTTTCTGGCAGCTTTAACATTTCTAAATCTACATACTAAAATACGTGTCTGTCACTGGTTAATTATTGATTAGGGTCCATATACCTTTAAATCTTGGAATGGGATTGGCCTGACACCTAGACAAAGATTTGCACGTGCACCATGTGCCCACGTGTCCAACTGCCGATGATAAATTCTTATGTATTTGTGGTGTCTGCAAACTCTGATACTTAAAACCTTCTTGTTACTATATTGAGTTTCAAGACAACACTTTCATTTTGGTATATTTTTTGAACAATATAATGTGTTGGTGGTTTTTTATACCCATTGTTCTATTAAGTTTCTGTGCTGAAAATGAGGCACTATATCCCAACTCAAGGGATTGGCTTCAAGAGTCCTTTTTCTCTCCTGTTCTGCTCTTTTGAGGGAACAAGATTTTGGTTAAATTGATATGACCCTTGTTTATTTGTTTGTATATATTGCTCCCTTCATTTTTCTTCCTATTGCTTTCATGTTTATCCAATGATAGACTTGTCAAAAAAAAAAAAAAATTGTTTATCCAGCGATAGATTTTCAATTACTTCTAACCATGTATTGCCTAGACAATACATCTATATACCTTAGCTCCTCTAGAACTAACTTTTCATATTTAATGTGCTTAATGTTCACTTTTCTTTTCATTTTTTTAAGGTCTGAATTTTCGTCACACTTTATATCCTGCCTACAAGAGCAATCGCCCTCCTACCCCTGATACTATTGTTCAGGGACTTCAATACTTGAAAGCATCCATCAAGGCTATGTCCATAAAGGTCATTGAGGTATTAACTGTGTCTTGCAGATATATATGGCTACTTAACCCTGGTAAGACGTGGTTATTGACCATGAGTTTACTCGAAGGCAGGTACCAGGTGTAGAAGCTGACGATGTGATTGGAACGTTGGCAGCAAGGAGTGTTGATGCCGGGTACAAGGTGATATTCTGAGGCTATATTTGAGAAAAATGGAATAATGTCCTTGATTCATGACCAATATTTTTTACAGTAGTGATTGGTTTGATGCGTTGGAGATTTATAATTTATTGAGAGAAATTTCCTTGGACCAAAATTCAAATTACAAGTTTGATTTTCGTTTGGGTATCCACCTGCAAGAAGCCAAATCAGATACTTTGATGGTAACTGTGTTGCAACTTGCAAGTTCAAAGCTTTGGAAGTTAAAATCCTGTATTACAACATAAATATTCCAGGACAGATTTTTGTGTTTTCCTTTTTCTGCTTACTTTTTATTGGAACTTATCAATAATCATTAATGTTTATATCTATCTCCTAAACGGCTGTGCATTAGCCTACTAACACGTGACAACTTTCGTGCTAGCATGGTTGGCCATTGCTTGTTGGGAAGTGGTTTCTTCACTTTACTTTTAATCCAGAAGCGCGTCTTTTGTTGAAGCAAAGTTTGCATTGCTTGGATTGCCTGCATGGTTGTCACATGTGAGCATCCTGTGTGTTAGTTTGGATACTTCAATTAGGCAAAATGAATTATTATTCAATTAGGGTAAATTTGAGCTTTAGTTATTGGTCAACTACTATGATAGTGTATAATACATGGAGATCTACTAATAGCATTCTGCCGATATCCCTTATTTTATTCTTTCTATGATAGTGGGAACACCAGAAAAATATAATAGGGAAAGGAGCTTTCTATTAAAAGTTGGTGGTGATATTAATTGAGGTTTTGGTGCTGAGAAATTGCTGAGATGTTCCAGACGTGCAATGAAAACCTATCAATACACAGGTGAAAATAAGTGTTGTTTCAACTTGGAGCAGAAAGCTCAGAGGGAAGCTAAATGACAGTAAAATATTGAAAATGGATACGATCATTAAAAATGTAATGTAGAAGGTAGCCCTGATAACAGTAAAAGGTGGATCAATGGAGAATTTAGGACGTTGGTAAGTTAGTAGGTGTGGTCTCTCGTGTACTTGTGTGGATGGGTTGCCCCAAAATTGACATAAATACACACACAAACATCATGTATGTAGTGATTTTTTTTATCCTTTTGAAATTTTACTTCATTGGAGCCATCTGCTATGCAAGTTGGCAATGTCATTGCATTCATAAAAATAAAAAAAGTATTTGACATTTTAGCCATGCGACATAACATCCTATTAGCTAAAAGTGTTTTGCAAAGGTAACCATTATTCTTGAATGATAAGGTTGTGATGGGGAATGCAACATTTGGAAGTAATAAACAAAAATATGGTGTATTAAATTCATTTACCTAAAAGAAATCACATGTCTAGTTGCTCTTAATCACATTTTATGACAGGTACGAGTTGTGTCCCCGGACAAAGACTTCTTTCAGATCCTTTCTCCTTCGCTACGTCTACTACGGATTGCTCCTCGTGGCGTTGAGTAAGTTTCATATTTGTATTTCCACATCTTTGCAGCGCTATTCTAATTGATACTTTTTTTTCTTCTTATGGTCCTTTAAGATACGTGGCATTTGATGTTGACGTTGTTTTATGATCTTGAAGTTCTATAATTGGTATGAATTATAAAAAAAAGGTATGAGTTATGTTGTTTAGAAGCTGGCAACAATAATCATATGCATACTTGGTAATGTAAGCTAGATGTAAAGACTGAGGATATGCAATTTTGCACTCTTTGTTGTTTAGAACAAAATCTTGAACTTAATATTAAGTTTAGACCATCTAAACGGTTTTAAAATCTAATTATCTATTTTATAATTAGCTTGCTTTTTCAAATTCATAGAAATTTAAAATGTAAGTTCTTTAAGTTTTTTTTTTTTTTTAAATCACATTGAATACATAAATATGGACAAAAAAGAACCGAAGAATAACCACAGAGAATGGAAGTTACTGACTAGTGTGAGACTTCATTTTTCTGTGGGTTTCATTGTGTCTTCTGCTGCCCAATACAATTTAATTCTCCTAATTATATTATTCAAATTTGGTGCATTACTTGCATGGTTTGCTTTCTCAGGATGGTTTCGTTTGGAATGGAGGACTTTGCTGAAAAATTTGGAGCTTTGAAGCCTTCTCAATTTGTTGATGTGATTTCACTTATGGGTGACAAGTCTGATAACATTCCAGGTTATTTTGTGATTCTCTTTGTAAAATTAATATCAGAGCAGCTCTTCTACTTGGTAACTTAGCAATTTCTTGCGAACCTAGTCTATGATATGCGCCACTTACCAATAGGTATTGGTATGCGGCTGGGATGCAGCAGATGCATATTCTGTGCATAGTACAAGAAAAAAATATAGTTGGTGACTAAATATATTGGCATGCATAACCATGCACATACAGAGAGAGACATACATACACTATATTTGGAAACTGAACGTGTTGTGACTTTGTTAGGATACACCTATGACATGCCTTGGAGTTTTTTATGTGGTGTTTTTTGTGGGTTCAATCGTGCTTTCTGCTGCCTTATACTATGCTCACATTTTGTGTTTTGGACATGCTCACATTTTAAGCAACATATTTTTTAAAATGAGATGTAAAGAAGGATTTTTAGTACCTAAATACAAACAAAAGTGAAATCAAAATGGTGAACAGGGCAATGGGGTCGGTCAGTCAGGTTCAAGTTTATCTTTTAAGAAAGGAAGTAAAAAAAAAAAAAAAATTCAAATTCGCAGAGATTCTTTAGCAAGAAACACACGTGGGAGAGAGGAGGCAGGGGGAGATGCGTAGAAAGATAAAAGTTTAAATATTAACTTCTGCTATCTTGCCACTACTATATATTGCAAATAATGTAGATTTGTGTATATTTCTTAAAACTAGTTAATTCATTTACCAAAATAAAATTTTAGCCATAGCATATTATTTCTGTTGGCATGCTTAATAGTTAAGATCTATTTATTTATTTTGGCATTAAATAAGTCTAGAGAGCATGTAGAATTTTTCTGATTGGTAAGTTACATGAGCCTAGTGGGTTTTGAACTGTTAACCTTACCCTCCGCTGTGTACCTGTAGGGAAAGGAGTTGCCTTCTAAGCTAGTGCTCATTGGTGTGGGTTCCACCAATTTTCTTTATATTAAACCCACCATAGCATTGAATAAAGAACCCATGAAAGTGGTTTTAAATCCTGGTACTGTGAAATTGGTTGAAACATTGTATCTGATTTGACTTTGTCTTGATCAAGTAAAATTTCATGTTCTATGATGATTTTTTTTTATAAGTATATTCCATAATGATATTATATTGAGGAACCTTTTTTCCTTGCTGTTGGAGAGTGTAAAACCTTTGTTGAAGGAATTGCATCAGATACTTGTTAGAAAATATGGGAAAAAATAGGACCATTTTCACCACTGTTATCTGGAGGAGAAATAAAACAAGATATAACTTTGATACCAGGTTANTCCCACATAAGTAACACACCACCTGAGGCTCCCAAAGAAGCCAAATAAGTCCAACCCACATACGAGCATCCCCATAAACTTCAAATAGATTGTCAATTTCTGTGTCTAACAAAATTTGCTTTTGTATTCCTTTTAATTGGTGGTTTTGAAAGGGCTCATGCAATCATGCTTCCTTTTTCCTGTATTTAATCTTGATGTACTTCTCAACTTTATCTTTGAAGGTTGTACTTTTTCTAAATTTGAAACATTTTGTTTTATTTTTTAAGAAACAATTATCCAAACGTTTCTCCATCTGGCACCTTAACTAAATGAGCTGAGAGAACTCCTGTGTACTTGGGCTATGCCTTTTACTATCAATAAAGTTTTACTTTTACTTACTAAAAAAAAAAAAACTAAATGAGCTGAGAGAAAGGAGATTTGCTAGAATCCTTGGTAAGAAAGCATTTTATAAATTGTAAAAAATATTCTTTTATTTAACATGGGCTAGGCCTATTTCATTCATATATATAATATTAATCTTTTACTTTTAAAAAAAAAAAAAATATTCTTTTATTTATTGTCTTCTTTCTGATGTTAGATGAGAGTGAAAATTTGGTGCTTCATGCATCTTATCTTATAAATGCAGGAGTTGAAGGAATTGGAAATGTTCATGCAGTGCAACTGATAACTAAATACGGTGTGGTGATATCTCATCCTTATATTTAGTTTAGAAAATGTAAAACAGTGTGCCTAGTTGTATGCTTTATATCATGATGGGATGAAATAGTTGAATTATTGTCTGCTTTATAATTTGCAAAAGTTGATGCTGACGTAGCATGTTTTTAGTTTTTTTTAGATTATTATTTTAAAGCCTTGAAAGATGGACTGATGATAGGCATTGATGAATTATCCAATGCATGGTTCCTGCATGAACAAAATGTATACCTACTTCCTCAACCACCCCTGGTCCTTAGGGACCAGGCCCCCAGGGTCTCAATTCCCCCCAACTACTAGGGCAGTAGTCCCTCAAAAAACTATTAGCAAAGAAAATAGATGTCAAATCAAGGAAAAGCAGAGGCTCTTCTACACGGGATTATAGGAAATGAAGGATGTGTCAATGGCATCATGAGAACACTATCTGGTGAAATATATGCGAGCATAAAGTAGTACACTTATGCTTGGAGGCTTTTTCCTTGCCTTTCAAATGATATCAACCTTTCATATAATTTTCCAACCTAAATGATGGGTTGTTGAATTCAAGTAAGCTTTTGTCAGAAATAGGAGTCATCCTCTAAATTGTATAATTTACGTCCATGTTCAAGCTCATTGAGCATTATAGTCCATGTTGTTTGATTTTTCAGTATGTTCTTACTTGTTCCCTTTTAAGTTACTTTCTTGATGCTGATTGGTAAGATATCCTCGGTTCTTAATGGCAGGCACATTAGAAAATTTGTTAAAATGCGTCAATCAAGTTGAAGAGGGGCGTATCAGAAAGGTAGTAATAATTAGTGACTTTCACATGGATGCCATGCTTCTTTTGTATATAATTCATATGTAAATTTTGGTAGGTGAGATGTATGGATAATGGCATGCATAGCTTGATTGATCAAACTTATAAAAAAAAACTTGATTGATCTAATTCGTTTTGGACCCAGAGAACCCAAGTTTAAGGTTAACCCTCCACCTCATGCGCTAGATTTCCCCTTGAAAATCACCATTTGTTCAAAAAAAATTAATTTATAGGAAGAGGTGAATTTAATCATTTAATTTATAATTTAACAATCTCTTGTAATGGGATCCATTTTGATCCAGGCTCAAGATGGATAATCATGATTAATGACTTTAAGACGTTGTTAATATTTTGAGCAAATTTAAATCCTACCTATGGAACAAAATAGTATATTTTCTCTAGTTGGTGTGTCAACGTAAAGATTGATCTCTTGAAATTTCATAACCAACCCTTACGGAAAATCTTAAAACCTGAGTGTATATGAGTTTTGACACAAAAGTCTTCTATATACTGTGAACAAGATCCAGAATATTATAGCATGTTCAGGAGAGTGCTAGATCTGTCTCGGATGTAGTCAAAAGTTACACATCAGATAGGTAACTACACCCTGATCCAAATTTTACTTCATCATATCTTAAACTCTTGTTTTCAATAGTCTGAGACACAATTTGCTACTGATGATGGGTTAAGGATGATAAGAGAAAATAGCTGATTTCTTTTAAAATTTTGGTTGAATGGGGGACAGGAGCTTATCATCCGCCTAGGACAAGAAAGGGTGGGGGCTGCAGGGAATAGAGAAGGGATGTTAGAATCAGTGTTGATAATATTGGTAACGAGGGAGAAGGGAGGCCTTATTCTTGTGCAGAAGAGAAATTATCCATTCTTTATGAAAGACATGTAGCGATGAAATAAGGATTACATAGATCCTATTCTCTTTCATCAAAGGTTTTACATTTATTTAATTACCCAAGGTGCACTTGTGGAAAACTCCTTGCCGAGGGCCTGTGCACTCCCAGGATTAGTTGGGATGCTGTTTCCGGACACCCGGTGCCAAGAAAAAAGAAACATTTCTTATCAGGAAAGAGAGGTGGTCACTAGTAGGGATTACTTTGATTTTGTTCCTGACCAAGCACCTTCCAAGAACCATATTATCTTCTGGGAAGCCATTTCCTTAATTCCAGATCCTGTTTGGTATTAAATGAACATGGTTAATCTTAATAATCTTCCATTGGATGACATGACATAATGAGACCTTTAGTATGATTTCTTTATTGTAATTTTTCATTTTTTCCTTTGAACTGTATATTGCATGTGATTTGTATTCTTGCATAATTAGGCTGTATTCATATAGTAACTTGAGATACTCAAATTTGCTTTTATCCTTGTAGGCCTTAATTACAAATGCTGAGCAGGCAGTATTAAGCAAGAACTTGGTAATTTTGTCAATCTTTGCTAGTGTTTGCTGTTATAACGTTTCTTTAACTTTATTTCACATGGCAGATTATGGGAAAGTGTTCTTGTGATTTATTCTTACCAAAAATGATGATTTTGAGTGCATGAGGAACTTATTATCTTAATTATCAAATTTTAGAAGATAGCACTTTCTTCATTTTTCACGGCGAATCAGGAGAAACTATAGGAATCCTAGAATGCTACATTGAGAGATATCTTTCACACTCTATTCATGATTTGGAGGCTTGATAGGTTTGTCATAAGAACACATGGCTGTGGATGGCATGGGTGCCCTCTCAAGCTACTTGGTTGTGGCTGTAGGTGGTGCTACTGGTGTAGTGGCTGAGCTACCCGTTCTTTGTGTCTCAGTTTTTTGATTTGATATTTTTATTTATTTACATATCTATTGAAAAGGAAAAAAGATACTGTACTTAAAGTTTACATATGACACAGCAATGTGGCATTATGTAATCAGTTTAAGGAGGCACATGAAAGCTTTTTAGGAATTTTTCTTAGAATATTTGACACTTCATTTTAATCCACTAACATAGGAATGCTTAATGTCAGTTTTTGAAAGCGACGGAGGTAAACTGTAAATAGAATGTATCTTAGGGAGGTAAATCATAATTTCCCTAAATAAAAATGAGATTTTCCCTAAAGAAATTAGAAATAGGCAAAACTCATGTCCTATACATTGCTGTACAGACTGAATGTTGTCCCTCACCTAGCTTACCTGAAACAGAGAGAAAACCTACCCACTCGCTTGTATGCACGTGTGTCTGTTAGAATAAATAAGCACTGCTCCTAAGGGGCCTCTGACAAGGAAGCCAAAATTATTAAATAAAGCTAATGCTCCCATTCGGGAAAAAAGAAGAAGAAGAGAGAGACTTATTCAAGTCCGTGATGAATGAGAAAGCTGAGACTAGACATGAACCCGTTCCTTCTCATTTTCATGCACCTGCTAGGGGCAGAAAAGCTCCATTAAATTGGTTACTCCCTGCAATTAAATCCAATCTAGTTCCAATGAAGACTGTCCAATTCATACAGGATGCCCATGTGGTCTACAATTGATTGACAAATTGAAAAGTAAATCCAATTGAGAAAGCCTTTGTTCAGGCTTTCACCCATAGGAATGTAAAGACAAAAATGCCTGGCATGTAGAGTCCGATCAAAACAAACAAACTAGACTCTTAGTCCATGTTAGAGCATCCAACTAGAAATTTAAAATTAGGTGGGGAGACACATTTAGTACATCAATCCTTATCAAGCGTGACACCTACTTAAATGTACAACTCCTCCTGACAGATGATTTCTAGTGCATTTCAATAGTCAATGCCTCGTCATGAGGAAGCCTCTTTATCTATGACCGAAATTTCTGATTGCTATTTACAATACTGAGTTTTTTCATCCTAGTGGTTTCCTTTTCTTTTAAAGAAAACAAGATACCACAATCTACTCCCAAAACTCACCATGGCCTTTTTCCTATATGTTTAGTTTATGCCTTCGTAGGAGCTTAACAAACACCAACATTATTGGTCCTGCCCCTGGTTTTGTCCTCCATTTTGTACTTAGACATGACAATGGAATTCTTCCCTCCCCCCTTTCCCCTGCGACTGCTTTATTCTAGCTATTTTGAAGGCCAAATTCCAATGTTTCCTCCACAAACAAAAAGGTGGAGAAATGATTGTGTGATTCAGCCAACTCTACACATAAAAAGGTGGAGAAATGATTGTATTTAGTCAACTGGACTTTGCTGCTCATATGCATCAGTTGGACCCTTTATTTCCTCTCAATTTTCCATTGTGAATAGGCCTAATACATATATCCAAACATTTGGGAAATGATTGTTTGATTCTGCCAACTTTTCTAACAGGAAGTAACCAATGCTCATCGTCTTCATTTTCATTGATCAGTAGTGATGTGCTTGAATAAATAGTTAGTGGAATATGTTTTAATATGTGAAAGCTTTATGCTATGATAGGCCCTGCTGCGTTCTGATCTTCCATTCTACATGGTACCATTTGCTACCAGAGATCTCACATTTAACAAACCAGAGGTTTGTGCAACTATCGCTAGGCAAATATCTCTTTCTTTATTCAATTATTATCTCAGGAATATCTGTTGGTTAATTAAACTATTGGTTTTGCTACTTTAAATCATTTGCAAGCATAAGTGCCTGAATCCTGCATTGTACTAGGTGTTTGATTTCTGTTAGTCTCTTACTGGTAGTCTGTAGATTTGCTCCATTAAAATACATTTTAACATGCGGTCTACTTTAGACGAGTATTCTTTTCCAAACTGATGGAAACCTTCATCAGTGTAACTTTTATCCATGCATGGCTGTAGGTGGATGAGTTTCAGTAGCTAATTCTAAATTTTTACAGGATAATGGGGAGAAATTCACAAGCCTCTTAAATGCCATCAGTGCTTATGCAGAAGGATTTTCAGCTGATTCACTCATTCGAAGAGCATTCTACCTGTGGAAGAAGCTTGAAAGGCAACGTTGAGTTATGTAAACGGGCTAGATTTGCTATTCGCTAATTTTGAAAGTGCATGAGCGGAATACTGACTATTCTTTTGCTGTATTCTCAAATTGTCTCTACAAGGTTTCTCGTGCATATATTCCAAAAACTCCTGGTTCTACATTCTCCTGTTATTCTGGTATATCTTTATTCTGGAATTCTGGTCCAGAGATGACAAATGCAGGGTGAAGAGTTGCACTGCTCTTACCCATTGCTTTCTTTGGTTGCTGATAGATTGGAGAGCAAACTCCTGAGGAATCTCATATCAGCATAAAAGCAGAATCTTTATTATCTTTGTAGGAAGCTGGCTTCGCAGAACACACAGCCCCCTGCAATAATCCCAGCAGTATTGAGGAATTGTCTTCCATTCAAGAAATGAAACAAAATCAGTTGCTTGGAGTTGTCTTACAATAGCACAAAGATACCCACTATGCTGCACCGTTTAGTATTAAGTCGTGACTATTGGCATGGCAGCCATCTGCGTAACTGCTATTGCCACCATAACCAGAAGCAAAACAAAAGCAGGCCTTCGTTTGTTCCCAATATTCTATGGAGATGTACGACGGTTGTGTTAGTTCCTTTTTCCCACCACAGACATGGTGCAATGGTTGGCTAAAGCCAAAACTTTTGAAGAGATTAATTCACATTGGACTAGCTATTTTAAAATCAAAATAATAATATAATATTATATATTTTAATAATTTTTTTTTAATATTTTACAAATACATTCCATGTATTAATTAATAATTTAATGTTTACTGTCCAAACAAATTATTGGAGTGGAGGCAATAGGATTAAATGAAGAAGACTTTCGGGCTCAAAAGGAAGAGAATGAATAAGAAATGAAGAGAAAGGAAGAAGAAAGAAAGAGAATGGGAAGGGAGAGAGGAGACGGCGGAGAGTGAGAAAAGTGAGAATACGTTTTGATAAAATATTTTTTGGTTGGTGAATAGAAACTTACCAAATATGGCTTTGGTTTTCTATTTATTGTAGCTTATAACTTGACTTAAGTGATTTGACTAGTTCAATGCAGTTATTTTAAAAAAATTTAACCAAAATTTAGACTTCCTAACATTTGGCTAGTCTAATGCCAGCGCTCAAGGAGTGTGTATATTTCAAACAAAAATACGGTCCAATGTTTTCATCAAGAATGGACATGAACATTACTTTGCACTCAAGAAAGCCACAGTTTTGTATCTTCTTGGATTTTTATTTATTCCTTAACATCTTCGGCTTCAGCCCAAACATCAAACCCTCAAATGTTAATATGGAAATGACGATTTCATTATCAACAGATAGAGCCCATCTGGGATAACAATGAACAAACTAACATGAGTTCTTCAAGGTCGCTCCCAATAATTGGAGGATGCAGAAAACCTCGAAAGAGTAGGGAGAATGAAGAAATAATTGAATGTTCTTCCAAAATCACCAATTTACAATTAGTAGATTCAGCTCAATGTCTCGGTTTCTGAATTTTCAAGTTCAACTATAGCATTAAATCCAAATTCCTTCCCAGGAGTAAACAGTGACTTAAGTTCCGCTGCCGTCTGGGTCGTGTTAATTTTGTTATCCTTTACCTTGAGATTTTCCTGGTATTAGGAGGTTTAAGGAAGAAAGTGAAGAAGAAAATGATTAATTGAGTCTTCTAAAATAGACGCATGTAGGGAGTTATGACAATGAAAATACCTTCTTTACATAATCAGCCAGGGATGAATTAACTATCTCTTGTATGACAAACTTGGTGACCCGCTCCTCACCAATTATCTGTAAGAGGAAGCTCTTTGGGACCTGAGATAAGCCATAAGTTTGCGTCACCAAATGCATGCACAACAGAGAATTCCATGGAAAATATTTCCAAAAATGAATAGATTCTTCGTAAAGACCTACAAGAATGACAGCACCAGCTAAGATTAGGGTATTTTAAACACATCAAAGCCTCATAATCTCTCCCACTTCAGTGACATTGTTATGATACTAGGAAGAAAAAATCTATTCATCATCTATTTTCTCATCATCTCATGATGTGGCATTAGATGATTGGAGACTATTTATTATAATTCACTGATGAACCTATTAGCTAATGCCGCATCATGGGATGATGAGAAGATGATGAAAAATGGGATGATGAGTAGCATTACTCGGTTTCAATAAGTAACACTGGGTGTATTTATGTTTGTGGAACTTCTACATGTTACACTTTAGGGTTTACTTCATATGACTATCTTTTTTTACTCTAGGCTCAAAAGTTTGAGTAGGAATTCCTGAAGATCTGAATCTAATTATTTAATTACATTCCAGAAATTCACAAACATCCAGCATATGGAGTTCATTGAAACAGTTTAAACTGGCTCTTTCTTACATGTTTATACAAACATGATATGTGATGTGATATTCAACACAGTTGTTCAAATTTGGTGCAACATACGTTTAATATTTTCCAGTGAAAAACCATTGGAAGGAAAAATTGCATGTTTTGCTACAAGAGAAGTATAACTCAATGTCTAATTTTTCGGGGTACTGAAAAATGCCTTCATGTAGACATGCCAGAGCCCCCACATCGCAAGATGTGATGAACAGATGACTATGATTCATTGATTCTTAGAAACACAGCAGCCCCTAACTCAGGCTCCTTTGTCCATCTAGCATACTTGCAGACAATCAGTAAAGGGCAGAGGTCAGGGATCCAAGGCTCCATAGAAAGAAAGCATGGGTGGCAAAGCTTGATGGTATGAAGACCACCGTGGTGATCATTTCATTTCGAGAAAAATAAAAGGATTTTCAAGTAATCAACATTTAGACCAAATTAAGAATTGGAAGTTTGGAACAGTGAGTCAAGGATAAAACAACAGGTGTACTAGTTATAAGCATACAGGCAGATTTAACCACAACCAAAATTTATGCAATATCAAATAGTACTTTTCATTTAAAAAAAAAAAAAAAAGCCTAAGGTCAGAAGCCACTTGCCTGTGATGTTTTTCCTTGAGTAGCACCAGCCCACAAGCAAAACCAAATATTGTTAGAATTCATAATGTGACAAACTATAATAAGCTGCAGAAATGCAAATTCATTCATAAAACGATAATAAAGATATATCATTATAAATCATCTATATCTATGCACTCACAAACAGGAGGTCAAAACATTCATTAACCTAAGACAACATTTCCAATTTTATGATACTCAAGCCTTTGAACATGTTCTTTCAACCATTTAATATCAGATGAAAGGCTGGAGCCACCAGTTGGCCCATAAAAAATATAGCTAAAAGGCTAAAACAATCATCTCAATTCTTTTTTACAACCCCTTCACGTTATAAGTTATATACTAGACAAGAATTAATTAGATGCAGCAAAATGAATACATCATTTGTTGGTTGATCTTAAATCTAAATATTTTGGGGAAATAGGACAAATTTATTTTTGGAAGGTAAACATATTCTGGTCGGAACAAAACAATTATGGAGATATAATATATATTTTTTTTATAAGTCACACACATATATACATATATATATGGTTAGACGGTTGTTAAAAGTTTTATTTGCTTATAGCTTTGGTTTTTAACACCTTGGGTTTGGGCTTTTATTGGAATGTAACCACGGTATTCATTTGCCATAAGTGAGGGTTTTTCCAAAAAACTTGGGTGTTTTTTTTTTTTTCCAATTTTTTAGTAAATAAATTACAAAGCAACTGTGAATATTAGCAATCATCCATACATGTCTATCATCTACCTTTTGTACCTGTGCCCATAGGAACCCTATCTTGAGAAACTTCATTTCCATGACAATATTCGTAGTCTTTATGGGGATAATAGACATAAAACAAGGTTACCACTTGAACAACCTAAGCAAGTGGAAATCGATGTAATACCTCCTTTTTGCCTGCGAAATCCAGGAACTGGTGGTGCCGTGCTAGCTAAATTTGCCAAAACCTTATCAAATACTTTTTGTGTCTCATCCCCAGGCAACTGCACTCTTAGCTACCAATTGAACATCATGACGGCATTAGAAAAGAAGGTCCAATCCTGAATACTGGGAAATCCAGAAACATGGAGAAATCTGGGCTATGATTTCCCCAATGGTACAAGTAATTTGTTGCCCCAGAGCTAACATTTTTTTAGCAGGTTGTAGGATTCAGTTTAGCAACAACTTCCAGAGATATGAACTGCAAGTTCCATGGCTAACTAGATAATAAATAGAATTTACCAACAGACAGACGAACCAATCAACAGTTTATATCCTCTCTTCTCCCATCTTCATGAACTAAAATACCAACCTTCAAAACCATATGCAGAATAGAAAAGTTGACAAGCCAAGCAAATCCAGCCAAACCAAGGAGAACTTGATCAGCTCAACTTTGGTAATTTATAAATTAATTCATTCACATTCATTATACAGAGGTAAAAATGTAGTTTTAAAAAAAAAAAAAAATTAAAAAGTGACAATTGGTACTTTCACATTGATAATGATAATTCCCTAGTTTCATTGATGAGCAAAGGGGATTAAATTATGAGATGTGATCTTCATTGACAGATTATCAATATGACAAACTAAACACAAATAAATTTTAATGCATATAAGGTGTCCTCGATAATAGAGGCCTGCACTTGAAAGATCAATGATGAGCAAAGGCAGGTCCAAAATTCGGGCCTCAAACAGAGTCTTGACAAAGCTCATTTCCGTAGCATCTCAAAGTTTGAACAAAATCTAACAGTTAAGACTCCTAGGAAAGACTTGGTCAGGGAAAGAAGGCAAAGGTTTTAACTGGCATACTATGCAAGAAGAAATGCGTAGGTAAGAAGAAAAGAAATGGAAACAAACATCAAAATTAATAGTCACAACTCCCACTAATGATTAGAGAACTCATATCATCACTCCGCATAAAAGCCAAAACATGTGCTATCAGGGATGAACAATCGAAAACACATGGGTAGCAAAAATTTTATCTTGCAGGCTCACTTGTATCTTATTTTCATCCTGAGATTCAATAACTATCTCAGCATTTTTCAATGTTATTGCATTGTCCTTCTGATCTGTAATAGATGCCTCCAACCCTACAACACCAAGTCACTCAATTACTGGCCAAGACACATGTAGAAGTCAGATTTCAATAAAGTAAAAAATGAAGGGGCAAAAAAAACTGCACATATTTACAATTCAGTTTGAAATTAACTTCACCTGAACTAGATGCAGATATCTGTCTGGGCAAATGTGTGGGATCTCTCCTATGGGGACTATGATGAATTAATAACCTGAAAACAACAAAAATATATAACATAAATACTTCTATAAGTCAAATTTATAAATGTCGAAAATGGTAGCAAATTAAATCAAATGGCACATGGTGATGTTAAAGCTTGATGAAATTAGATGTAAAGCTTCAAAGGTATGGAATTCAAAAGTTTCAATGTACAAGAAGTAAATCCTGTAAGAAGCAGGGGGATTAAAGTTAGGAAACTGAAGCAACCTTATAAAAAGTTTATACAAACATGCAGATACACATACATACACATAGAAAAAGAAGTCTTTTGGGATAGTTAGTATATTATAAGAGGTGATGTGAATCAATCAATAAAGTAAAAGATTTCTAAAACTGTTTTGCATGTGCATATCGGTTTTTATAACTCTTTGTCAGTCTTTTACAATAGACTTAGCTCTTCAAAATGCTGGTTAGTTTGGAAAGCAAAAAAACTAGGACATTAAAGAGAGATTAATAATTTCACGTAAATAGGATTTGTTGGTTTGTTATATAAGGATTAAAACATGGAAAAAACAATTTACATAAGTTAGTGATTTACCTCCTGCACAGATATTTCTGCACATTACAGAAATTGATGCATGTGGAGTTTCGACCTGTGAGAATATAACTGCGGCAGCTTGTCACAGAAAATTCCTGTAGAAAATAACGAGAACTTGAATGTTCAGAACATCAATCAATGCCCAACTAGAACTTGAATAATCATAAAATCAATCAAAATACCCAGAACTTGAACTGTTCTTCCAACTTCAAATGGCTAATTAGCGAAGATACCACTAGCCTCACTCGAAGCGTGCATGAAAATAGAAGCAACCGTACGGCTTCAAAAGTCGGGATATTTTTGGTTTTTTTTTTTTTTTTTTATGACGGATCAAAAGTCGGGATCTTATCAAATATATTACATAAATTCCTTAGAAAAAGCATCCATTATTTCTTCAGCCCACTAACCCATTAGCCCATAACCGTTAAAACTTGCATTCCATTGTTTTTTTTATACACACAAACACACACCAGAAGACATAACGACAACTGCAGTTCATGAAACTCCTTAAAGAGCAGTTGAAACTGCGGGAAAAAGAAAAGAATCCATTTTTGGTTTTCATACTCTGGAAGTTCGTAGTTGCAGTTGAAATTCTGAGGGAACAGTTTTCATCGTGGCTGTGATTGAAGCCATGCTTGTTCTTCAGCAACAATTCGCGTTCTCAGAAAAAGCCTTATCCAAGTCTAATCCCCAGCATCAACGACTTGCTGTTTGGTAATCAATGGTCAAATAACCTGCATTTTCATGAAACGACTTGTCGTTTACTCGACCGGGCTGTCATGCACCAAAACGCACTCTGCTCTTTGTTACCCGACCCGGGGCCGAAAGAAAACAAAAATAAAAACAATACCTGACTTCAAGAAAAAAACAAATTAAATAAATAAATAAAAAGAAGAAGAAGAAGAAGAAGAAGAGAGGAGAAGAAAAGAGAATTTGCTACTGAGAGAGATAGAGCAGAGAAAGAGACCTTCATTAGGGTTTTGCATCGGCGATTAGAGCTCAACCGCTGCCTTCATCATGGTTATTCCATTTCTCTGTTCCTTTGACTTAAATTCCTATTTATGTATATATATTGGATTGCAGCATACGGCACTTGTTCATTTTTAAAACCCAATTATTATTTTCTTTTATTTTTTTATATTTTTTTACTCCTCTTATTGCTGATCCTGTAGTCCAATACATTACTGCAAGTAATAGGTTTCGTTGCTCACTTTACTCCGAGTTCTCTGGGCGATACTCTCGTTTGTATGTTGCCCATGTATATATGTATATGCATTTATGTTTGTATTTATGGGCAATGCTTGAACTCGTTACCTAGCTATTCGTCGCTGCCAGCTTAATTTTTCTTAATTTTCATATGTTTGTGGTTTTCAATTCCATACTGTCTCAATTGGAAAATTGTAATGTTATTGCTTTTTGGTTCATTATAAACGAGTTCCTGTCAAAGTATAATTTCTTGTTTATATGGTGGCTATAGCCCTCTTTTGGGTGCCTCTGTTTGCGGTTGCTTTTGTGCATGCTTCTGATTTCTTTGGTGATTGGGCGTGATTCTAAACTGAGTTTCTGTTCCTTTCCCGTCCCCCACAAAATATTTTTTTCAGGTTCTTTTACAGCTAGACCCGTTTCTTAATGAACTCACTAGCATGTTTGAGCACACCACCGAGAAGGGTTCTGTTTGGGTTACTCTTAAACGATGTATGTGTTGGATTTTCCTCTGCATTCCATTTCTTTATAATTGGGATGATGAGTTTTTGGATGTTCTGTTTGGCATTCTAATCAATGCTTTTCATTATTGTGGTCCTTTAGCATCCTTAAAGTCTAAGGTGCAGAGGAATAAAATGGCTAGTGGTGGCGAAACTGAGTATAGATGCCTCATTCGTGCTACTGATGGGAAAAAGACGATTTCTACTTCAGTATGTACTCTTTGTCCCTTTGTATTCATCTCTTGCTCTTCATTTATTAAGCTTTATCATTCGTACCTTGAGATTCTATGCATTTTCTGGAATTCAGTGATGTATGCCTGTTTGCTTGTTTAAATGAAGAGCACTTGTTAAATGAATGAAACTCTATTAACTTATCAAAAAAAAAAAAACACCATAGGAAATTATGCACTTGTTATGTGGTTCTGAGTGTTTTATATATATATATATATATTTTGGTTTCTTTAGTGGTTTCCTGAGTTCTGTTGGAATTTGAGTTGTGCATTTAGATACTTTCTCAATGAGCAGTTTTTGGGTAGTTTCTCTTATAAATTTTGCTGGGGTAGGGAGCCTGTGGAAACCTTGATTTCAAGATGGTTAGAATATGAAGGTGTTGGTCCATATTATTTGATTGTCCCCAAGCTGCAATCTGCAAGGGATCTTGGTGTATTGAGGATGATTTCTGACAATTAATTTAAATGAGAGGACTCTATCATGGGTGTCTGGTCAATTCTGGTAGCTGTGCTACTTTTTTTTTCCCTAATCTTGGAGAAGGGGAACTTTGAGATAAAACTGGTTGGTGTGCAAAATACCTTTCTTCCAAGATCCAACTGCCCTAAAAACTTTTTGAGTTCCCCTAGAACTTCCTTACTACTTATTTTTCATGTAGCCATGTTTATGGGAAAAAATCATTCTTGGAAAAAATGAATTCATGATACTGATGCTTTTAGATATTACCTATTAGAGTGGGAAGTATGTAGTTGCTGCTGCGTGGTTGTGGTTAGAGCTTCCTTCTATTCTATTTGATGGTAAAGAATTGTTGGTAAGTGGTTCTTTGGGTTAGGAGAACATGATAGAGATTAATATCAGAGCTGATGATCTTATAAAAAACATATATATATCAGAGCTGATGGATCTTGTGGTCTTTTGAATAAGAATTTTCAATCTTTTATATCTAGTAGAAGACACAGTTCTTATGTAGTTGGAAATGGTGCCAGGATCAGTATTGACCATTCTCCAGATTGGTCTAAGCTGATGGACATGCTCTGTTTGTATTCTCTCAACTTTCAATGGAACTTTCGTGATTGTAGAGGTTAGTGCCTGTCTAAACCATTTTTACTGGCTTTTATTGGAAAGGTTGGAGCAAAGGATCATCAGCGCTTTCAAGCTTCTTATGCAACTATCCTCAAGGCCCACATGACAGCTCTAAAGAAGAGGGAGAGAAAGGATAAGAAAAAGGCTGCAGAAAGTGATAAGAAAGAAGGGATTGCTAAGAAGCCCAAGAGGGCGTAAATGAGTCCCTTTTTTACAATGTAGTCTCTTCTCTTCTTCTTTTTTGTTTTTGTTTTTAAAATAGAAAGAAAGAGACTAACTAACATGAACCAAAAAAATTTCAATGTTGAGCAAGCACGGGGACTGAAGCGTACGGGTCATTTGTTTGATTGCCCTTTTGTTAGATTTTACCCTATAATTGACGATGTTTTCATGATCTGGTTAAATAGAGAAACAGTGACTTTGCCCGGTATCTTAATGACATTTGATTGAATGAATATGAAAGAACTATAGTATGTTTGGCTTCAGCTTGTTGACTGATAGAATGAACTTTGCTTAGAAATTTCCTGGGATCAACATCTAAACATGCAATTTACAACAGGGTGGACTGATTTGCATAATGCGCTTGGACAGAAAGTGTGGGCATGCCTCTTCTACTTCTATCAGATAATGAAGAGAGCAGTTTGTTGTTTTCCGATTTGAGTAGTCTTGCCAAATGCAAATGCAGAATAATGTCCTTACAAAGTACTTCTTCGTGAAATACAAGCCTTTTACTTTCGCCTTAACTTTGATTGCTTTTTAGATAAAAGATTATGTTGCTTTGTCAGATCATGCAATAATGGAATAAGTTAGTGGTGTTGATGGTTCACAATGACCATCCAGCTTTGTTATAGAATAATGATATGGACGCAACTATTTTATAGCTGACCAATGAGATGGTATCACTTCATTAACCACTTCATTTCATTTATTTATTTTGAGTTTTCTATCTGATTTGAAAAATTTTAGAGAATTACATTGAATATTATACAAGATTGTAAAATAAATTGTGAATATATTATTACTCATTTATTTAATCTCTCTAGTTGATCATTAATTTCAAAAGTTCCCAATTATCTTGTCGGGAGAAGGAAAACATTTTTCCCCTCGATATTATATATATATAAATATATATATATATATACACACATCTAAATCAAATTCAAATAGAATAAATTATAAAGTTTTAGACCACTATTTATAAATACAAAAAAAAAAAAAAGGAAAAAACAATAAAAGTAATTTTACATACAATCACGAATTACGTAAGCATCATGTAATCGCTTTAAAAAATTAGAGTCTACTATTAAAAAATTAATTTTTTTCATGTAGATCTCATGTTTTATTCATTTTTTTCAAAGCGATTACGTGGCGATTGCACAATTCAAGATTGTAAATATATTTTCTTATATAGTGTTATAGTGCCCAACATGTTTAAAAAAAAAAAGAGTGGCGAGCGAGTGAGCTCACCGTTCGTTTTGGGCTGTCGGAGGCGCTAAGGATGGTCGATGGCCTAGAACGGTAAGGTGCAAGAAGAAGCAACTCGAGAAAAAGGAGATAACGATAGGTTTTTGGTTTGGGCGGGCCGGTGAGGTTTTATGTGTTGTGTCTATTTGGTCTGGGTTGGACCATTATGGGTGTTCGATCTTTTTATTTTTCATTCTGAAACAATATCGGGCTTAGAAAGAGAAGCCCAATCAAAAGCAATCACTCGGCCACCCCATGTATACGTGCTTCAATTTGATTGAGTATATATATCTTGCGTACTTGTGTTACTGGGCATGGCTTGTTTCTAGGGGTGAATTCGGTCTGGTCTGGTCGGTCCTAATGAGGTTTTGCGGACTGGACCAGACCAATTCGGTTCAGGATTTTCTCACCCTGAACCGGACCGAATAGGCATAAGGACCGGTTAAGTCCAGTCCAATTTGGTCCGGTCAGTTTTATTCGGTCCAACCCTATACCTAATGGGCAAATAGCCCAATCAGACTTCCTATGTTATTTCGGCCCAACAGTAAAATCCCATTAACATTTTATCCAATTTTAAGCTAAAATATCAAAAAATAACTTGAAAGGAAAATAAAAATAATCATAAAAAAAAAAATTGTCTATATACAATAAATTTGAATAAAATGTTTTACTACAAAAAATAAAATGTCTATATCCATCCAAACAATTTAAGCAAGGTTAAAACTAAAAATTATACTAGATAATGAAAGAAAATGAAATAACGTTCCTAAGCAAATTTGACTTCTAAAAGAGAGAGAGAGAGAGAGAAAAAAACCATTCTCAAGCATAGATAATGAAAACTAAAAATTATACAAGTCCAACAAACTGAAAAATTAAAAGGTCTAAAAAAATAAAATTAAACATAACTCTCGCCTCTTAATACAAATTATAATTTACATCAATACAAATTATACAATTATTCTCCTAGCAGCTCTTAAGTCCTGAACTCCTACATCTTTTGGCTTGGCATACTTTTCAATTTTCACAGTACGCTGTAAAGTGTAAACAAAGGAATTATTAGCAAAAGTGAAAATTGAAAACTAACAAGCTAAAACAGATTCACCTTATTAACTTGCATTGGTTATAAATATTGTATTTGAAGCCTCCACATAATTATCACCGTCCTGAACAAGTTCTACACAATAAATAAACAAAACAAATTATATAAATTTACATAACATATAGTATTATATATATAAAAGTTATAAAATGAAGTAAGTAAGAAACATACCTAATTGCCTTTCAAAATCCTCCACCTCATCCATTAATTAAAGTCCTAAGGCTAATTGGAGTAGAAGAAGAACAAAGCCAATTCTGTGTACAAATGAAACTCTCAACCATCATCGGAGATAAACTACTTCAGAAAAGATCAAGGACATGACCTGCTGTGCTAAATGTAGATTCAGAGGCCACTGTAGATACTAGTATTGCAAATACATCTCGTACAACTTTTGAAAGCACATGATATCTAACTGAATTAACCCTCCACCAAATAAGAATGTCAAAACTTGGAAATGTCTTCTCACAATTTTCAGTTAGGTATCTATCAACCTCATTCTTGTTTTCTAAAGAGTTTTCAGACTGTAACCGTTGCTGAAATATGGCCATTCTTTCTGCCGTCCTATCCTTATGTCTACCACTACCACTACCATCTGTAGTATTTACTTCTTCACGTGGGGAACTTGTGCCTACTGTTGTAGATTAGAATTGTTGTTTTCCTCATTATCAACATATGCCTCAAACATGCGGGTTAATGCATTTTTCAACTTCCAACTCAAATCAGCTGCTTTTGTGGGATCATTGGCATACATATCTTCCAATGCAAAGTCAAAATATCACATCTTGTACCGATGATCAAGAATAATCCCAACAAACAACAACATATTCATATTATCTAAGTCACCCCAATATTTCTCAAATTTTTTCTTCATATGTGTGCCATTAATCCCACCATGGGGCTTCCTTCTTCACACTCCACTTCAATTGCATAAGCTATTTTAACTAACTCCAGGAAAAAGAAATTGCAAGTTACATATTGATCTCTCGAAAAAGATAGAGTTGCATCATAAAATAGTTGAAGAAACCTTACAAACAACCCTACCTTCTTCCAACCGTTATTATTGGGAGGCCCTAACTTCTTTGATTTTCTCCTATTCACCACATCACCTATTTTGTCATCATCGTCTCTAACACTAGTAAGGAATCCCAAATCTTCTTCTTCCAACCATTCAAAATGTTTTCAAAATTTTAAAGCCCCCTCCAGCATAAGAGAGGCGGAGTTCCACCTAGTCGGTACATCTAAACAAATACTACTTTTATTTGTAATTTCTTCCAACCCAACACACTTCTTAAATGTATTCCACATTTGAGGCGAAGACTTATCATATTTCACAACACCTTTCACCTTCACAATAGACTCATCAAATTCCCTCAACCTCTCACGGACGATTAAGTTTAGGATGTGGGTACAACACCGAACATGCAAGAATTCATGTTCCAAAACAGTGTCCATCCTATATTTGATTTTTTTCTTCAAATAAGAAACTGTTCCGTTATTAAAACTTGCATTATCAAGTGTAATTGCAAGTACTTTCGGTCTCCCCCAATCATGTAAGCACATCTCTATGGCCCTACCAAGTATATTACCCTTGTGATTCTCAACCAAACAAAAAGAAAGAATTCTTTTGTATAGTTTTCAATTATCATCAATAAAATGTGCAGTGAGACACATATAGTTGAGGTTTTGCACGGATGTTCATGTATTCGTGGTGAGGGAAACTCGTTGCCCTTGAAGAGCACTTCTCAACTTATTTTTTTTCCTTTACACACACACTAAAGCAGTCTTTCGCAACCGTAACACGGGATGGAATCCCTACCCACTTAGGGCAAACAACGAGCATAAACTTTTTGAAACATTCTCCTTCAATGAACATAAAGGGCAACTCATCAAGAATAATCATTTCTACTAAGGCTTGTCTGCAAGCCTAAACACTAAATGCTATGGGTACTAATTCTCCACTACCACTTCCTTCACCCGCCTTCCAACCAAGAGTAGTTTGGGACTTATCCATCTTATTCAACGGACCTTTCTTATATTGGTGTTCAATGTGATACCTCATAGACTTTTTACCGTTGGTCTTCGTATCACATGCATACGAAGCACCACAGTAATTACATGTAGCCCTAGGTTTAGTTGGATCACTTTTTGGTATTTTTGTAAAATGATCCCGAACCATTGACCTAGGTCTACCGCCACCACTCGGTTTAGTATTAGTACTTACATTGGGTGGGAGTGCAGGAATGTCTTGTCCCTGTGTACCCTGTGTTGACTCAACATCATTTGTAGTAGAGTTTTGTGGAATAAATTCTGAAATAGAGTCTATCTAGCAAAATAATCAATCTTGATTAAAGTGAGATGCCATGGCCCATAACTATTAAAGTAAATAATGGACAGGAAAAGAAGAAAACAAGAGCAATAATGGACTAAATGTGAAAGGGACCATTAAATTGCATGTACTGCCTATCCATTAAATTAGCAGCCCAATAAATCTATGATAGCTTCAAAGGTAAGACAGCCCAATATATACACACCTACAAGATTATAATTACAATCCCATTAACAGTACGTACATTATACAATCTTATCCGAGAATTAGTTGAAGTGTTTGGGTTATAATGTGACTAGTGAAACTGCGAATTATGATTCCAAAATTAATCAACACCAAAAACAGGGGAAATCACCAAAGGGTAGTAGAGGACAACGAAAATAGGGTCCCTGCATGCCAGTTCTAATTTTGATGTATTTAATTATAACATACAATGCATAAAATAATAATGTAGACTCTAGGTGGTGAGGCCAAAATTAGCATTTGAAATAATGGAGCAGTAGATTACCATATAAAAAACTATATATATATATATGCATATAATTATAAATAATGGTAGCTGAATTGATGCAAATGCATGTCGTAATTGATCACTATTTCACTCACCAATGATCGCTTGGCTTCAAAGCAAAGCTCAATCCACCAGTTCTAGAAAATAAAAAAAGAAAGGAGACAAACTAATTAAAATTCTTAAAAAAAGGTTACATGATGTCTTTGCTAAGCATGTAGGCCAGAGGTGCAAAGGGCAAACTCTGATCTACTAATTAAAAATCTTTTCAAACCAAAACATTCAATACTAATTCCACCCAACAAACACTTAATTCAAAGTAATTTAAAAAATACAAAAAAAAAAATTACCGTGAGGTGAGGCCAACTCGCTGAGGGTCTGTGCGTGGTAGCACTGGTAGGCTGCAGTTGAGTGGGGCAGATTGCAGAGATGGAGACAGGGATGAGAGAGTGAGGCAAAGACAGAGACAGGGACGAGAGAGTGAGGTAGAGGCGAGAGACAGAGACAGGGACGAGAGAGTGAGGTAGAGGCGAGAGACAGAGACAGGGACAAGAGAGTGAGGCAGAGATGGAGACGAAGACAGAGACAGGGACGAGAAAGTGAGGCAAAGATGAGAGACGGAGACAGGGACGAGAAAGTGAGGCAGAAACGAGAGATGGAGACAGGGACGAGAGAGTAAGGTAGAGACAGAGATGGAGATGGAGACAGGGACGAGAGAGTGAGGTAGAGACGGAGACGGAGACAGAGACAAGGACGAGAGAGTGAGGCAGAGACGTTGTGGAGAACTGGAGAAGTGATTTTAGGGTTTATTCGAGTCTTCGAGAGGAATTAAGAGCGGAAACGACACTGTTTCCCCCAATGTGGTCCTGTTTTTCTTTTTTAAATGATAATTAAAAAAATTTTTTGATCGTTTGAAAAATTGATAATTATAATTTATATATATTTGTAATACATTTAATAGATTGTAGTGATTTAGTTATAGTGATTAGTATTAGTATAATTATATATTGAATTAGGTATAAACTTAGTATTGCTATTTAATATATTAGACTATATAATAGTATTAATATTATACTATTTGTATAGTTATATATTAGTATTAGTTATAAACTTATAGTCATTAGTCATAGTGATATTAATAATTTAATACTATATATAGTTATAGAATTTTAGACTTATAATGATGTCTTTATAATTATAGACTATAGTTATAGTGATTTAGTTTAGTTATCAATTTATAATTATATAATTATATTGATGATGTTAATTGTTACTTTGTTACTAACTTAGAGAATGTGAATGTATTATAATTTATGATAGTTCTAAGTTAATGCATAATGAGCTATTTACAATTTTTTACATTTTGCATATGAAGCAATAACTAATAAGCATAAATAATTTAATTATCCATGATTCCATACATCCATACATGCTTTATATTTACTTGCAAGTTGCAACTTAGGTCATAATTTCATAGATGTCACACATTAGTTAATTGTGAATTGATAGGTTAATTGATAATATATGATTAATATAATATTAATTGTAATTATATATTTAAAATTTTATATTCTAAATGGGGATAGGTTAGATGAAAATTATATAATTATTATATAAAATAATATATTTATAAAAATAATAATAATAATTTTTGAATTAGGTCGGTTTGGAAAATCTCCACTCCGGACCGGATCGAAAACCGAAATACCCCTACTTATAGGACCAAAACCGACTATGAAAATTTTCGATCCGGTCCGGTCGATTTCTCCCATCCGGACCGACCGTTTTACAACCCAACTTGTTTCAATGGCATTCTAATGAGAGTATTGATTGAGACGCAACTAATTTTATAATTATGTTTTAAAGTAATGCTATTTTTGTAAATACCATCAATAGATTGAATAAGCTAGACTATGAATTTCAAAGACTAGAAATCATGTTCTTGTAAAGCCATTTAATATCGATATTCCATTTAGTTATTAGTCTATGGCTTAAAAAAGTTGGCATGTTTGACCTTATAAAATAGCGACAAACATAAGTACACGCGAACATATATAAATATATATATTTATATATATATTTATGACTTGGATGTGAGTGGCCTAGGGGGTCCATAATCAATTGATCAGTATACCCAACTTGGCATTGACCAGAAAATCCACCTACGTACACAACATACCAACCCAAAAATTGGCATTTGCTTTTAATATTCAGACAATATATTTTACAATATATATTTTAAAACGAAGATATTTTTATAAAATTATGTTAGTTTATAAGATATTTTACATAAATATCCCTCATTTTAAAATATCATTATGTAATAACGAGGATCATGACTAAAAACGTTAATTCAGCAGCTTTCAAATTGATTACAAGATCATGACATGGTAATATTAATGAGACAGCCCCTTATGTTTGACATTCAGAGCTGCCTCATTCTAGAAACATGCACCTGGCCTTTTCAAATAAGATTGTTTTGACTCGTGATCCACTCTTTTACCTCATATATATCTTAATTGTCGTGTCTATTTTCTATTGGTCAAATCCATGGACTAATTGTAATTAGGATGAACAGTTTGGTCAAACATCCTAAGAGTTATTTAGGATTAGATTCCTATATATGATTAAATTCTATGTTGAATATTAATTATTATTTTCTACGACTTTCATTTTAATTTTTTAATTAACAGAAATTGGAAGTTTCCACAAATATCATAGCAGAGATGGCTGAAATTTGTAATGGATATTGGACCTAATTAGGCCACAACGCATTATATATTCATGGTATTGTGCGCTACATGGTAATTAACACTCCTGTGAATTTCCCAGACTACCCATGTTCTTGACTCGTTAAAGAGTGGTGTATTTAATTCCAGAAATTGCATAATAGTACCAACATTTATTATATATTAGTTAGAGTAAATCCAGCTTTCAAAGTGGTTAGGGAATACAGGTCTAAAGTGAATGATTTACATATATATATATATACATGCAAGAGAAATTCTATTTACAGTCTCCACTTAGAGACTATATGTATAGACCTTTTATTAAATGAGAAAAAATATAATTTTACGAGGGATATTATTGTAATTTTAAAAAATTTTAAAGATAAAATTGTTTAAGCTTGTATTGCAGTCCCTAAGTGGGGATTGTACATAGCATTACTCATATACCAATGCTTTCACTAGTAGACTCTAAGGCCTTGTTTGTTTTCAAAGATGAGATGAGATTTTTTGAAATATGTGTAAATAGTATTGAGATATATTGAGATAAGATGATATAAGATATGTGTGTTTGTTTATAGAGATGAGATGAGATTAGTTTGACTTTTTCGTGAAGTATTTATGGTTGTGGAACCCACAACATTATAAATATTTTTTTAAATTTACATTTTGGCATTTCCCCTAGGCGTTGTTGCATTTTAACCCTTTTTCTACTCTTTTTTTGCAGCCTTTTTAAATAGTGATGGCAAATCAGCTTTTTTTAATTCGTACATGAACAATAACACCGAAACAGTAACGTCAGAGGGCAGATTAGTTTTGTTTTTTACAAAACAGTAATGTCAATTAGCTTTTTTTCAAGTGTAAGGTACAGTTGATAAACAGTAATCAGAAATAAAATGAGATGAGATAAAATGAGATAAAAAATGAGTCTTTGTTTTCAGAGATACCTTTACAGTACAAAACTTAGAAAAATTTTCAAAGTTTTGTGTTTCATCCCTGTAAACAAACGAGGTCTTAAAGTGATTATAATCCACCCGTTTGGATACAGAGGCAAACTATCTCATATCATCTCACCTCACCTCATCTCATCTAATTTCAATTGGTCCCGTTTGAATGCAGAAACACTATCAACCCATGTCATCTTATCATTACAATTTTTTCAAATTTTCATATAAAATATAATATACAATTCAACCTTTTCAAATCTTAAAATAATGATATCAAAAAATAATATTTTAATAATATTTTATTCAACTTATCTAAATCTATCTCATCTCATCTCACTATCCAAACTATCCAAACGGATCTTAATACTAGTAATCCAGCTTTAGGGCTGGGATATATATATAATCCATATAGGCCGCCTAAAAAGAACTGAATTATGATAACTTGCATATATACCAATATACTTTGACTGGTAGAATTTTCATTTATGAATATTGATTGTGGATGTCAAGAGGCTCAACTCATGATAATAATTAAGTATTTTATTCATTTTGGTCCAGTACTAAGACTAATTGGGTCGACGAACAATTCAGTGGACGGAAAAAAAATTACAAGGATTATTTAATTAATATCACTAAAATATTTTTAAAGCTAATTAATAGTTATATAAAAAATGATTAGTTAATCATGTTAATGCGCCGGCATCTCCAGCGTAACATCTGCGTAATATCATTGCCATGACCGATTTACTGTATATCTCAATAAGAAAAAAAATTAAAAACGATTGGTTATTACAATTTTTTTTTTTTAAAATTTAAAGTTGACCGTGGTAGAGTTATATATGCTTGGGAGAAAAATGGAAAATTGATATTTAAAATTATTTATGCGCCGACGTTGATTTCTGCACCTACAGATGCACCATTAATAATCGTCATTTTTGACAAGCAAAAGTCCACTCACGGACACGTAAATTACACGGCGCCCTCTAGAAACCATCCAATTCAGATTCAAAGTCAAGAAGCCATGCACCGCTCACTTCAACTGCTTGCACTATATATAAACCCGACCTCATGACTTCAGTTTTCATAAACAAACACAACCTCTTCCCACCTTCGATCGATCGGTCACCCACAAACTCTCTCAGAATATTGCTGGTGATCCTAAGCATGAAGAAGAATTTTCTAAGTACCCTTGTTCTGATAGGAATTATAGCTGGGGCCTTTCCAAGATACACTGAGGCTCAAGATTGTGGTTGTGCCGCAAATGAATGCTGCAGCAAATGGGGCTACTGTGGCACTACTGACGATTACTGTGGCGATGGGTGCCAACAGGGCCCTTGTACTCCCCCTCCTGAAACTAATAATGTTTCGGTGTCTGATATTGTAACATCGGAGTTCTTCGAAGGGATAATTAGCCAGGCTGATGCGAGTTGTGCTGGAAAGAGCTTCTACTCACGAGCAGCCTTTCTTGAAGCTCTCGGTTCATATGATCGATTTGGGAGGGTTGGTTCTATTGATGATTCTAAGCGCGAGATTGCCGCCTTCTTTGGCCATGTAACTCATGAGACTGGACGTAAGATATTCCAATTCCTCGATCTCTTTGAATCATATAATCTTGCGCATACATATATACATCCATATATAGATTGTTCCTGCATATATGCATGCAAACACCCAGAAGCTTATACATGATAGAATCCATGCATTCTAGAATATCATCTTCAAAACTAAGATCATTGAAGCAAGATCGATGTTTTATTTTTCTTTTTTTGGGTGCATGCAGACTTTTGCTACATAGAGGAGATAGATGGTCCCTCCAAGGACTACTGTGACGAGGATAATACAGAATATCCATGCAATCCAGATAAAGGTTACTATGGCCGTGGACCAATTCAACTATCTTGGAATTTTAACTATGGACCAGCAGGAAAGGACATTGGATTCGACGGGTTAAACTCTCCTGAAACAGTGGCAAATGATGCAGTCATTTCGTTTAAGACCGCCTTGTGGTATTGGATGAACTTTGTTCACTCAGTCATAGACCAAGGATTTGGGGCAACAATTCGAGCCATTAATGGTGCCCTTGAATGTGATGGCGGAAACCCTGCAACAGTTCAAAGACGTATCGAGTATTACACTGAATATTGTAACCAATTAGGTGTTGATCCTGGCGAAAATCTCAGTTGCTAGTTTAATTTATAGTCCTCGATCGCCTAGCTACCCCTTNTGGCGGAAACCCTGCAACAGTTCAAAGACGTATCGAGTATTACACTGAATATTGTAACCAATTAGGTGTTGATCCTGGCGAAAATCTCAGTTGCTAGTTTAATTTAAAGTCCTCGATCGCCTAGCTACCCCTAATGTATGGTATGAAAGGAAATAAATTAAGGTATTAAAATTAAGTATATTATATGAATATCCCAAATGATCAGCTTGAATGCTATTATATATAGAAAAATGATGTATGCAACTGCCTGATGTAACCGGTGTGAAACCGGCTTGCCCATGTCAATTAAGAGTTTTTCACCCTGTTTCATTGTCTTCTTCTCTCCCTCTCCATTTGGTCGTTCCGCCTCTCTCCCATTCGAAATTTCATTTCCCCCTCCCTCACCCTCTCCATTTTGTTTTTTCCTCCCATTTCCACTCCATGTAAAATCAAAATTTACTGCTATGTAAAAAGCAAATTCAAAGAAAACAAAGAGCTGAGATTGGAAAGAGAAGCTTCGTATATGTATTGTGAGAGATACAACCCATCCCTCTCCATCTCCATGGGGACATTACTCTGGGTTGACTGAAGTAGGATCGTTTTGTGTGATGGAAAGTGAAATCCGATTTCATTGTTGAATGCGCCGATCTTACATTCGCCTGAAAATTATGTTGTTTTGACAGAATTTCTTTTTCTTTTTCTTTTTTTTTTCTTTTTCTTTTTTTTGCAGAAAAAAGTTTTCAACGTCGAATTTCATGGATTTTGTTTCACGGATTGTTTGAAATTTGTCGAATTTCATGGATTTTGTTTTGACGGATTTTTTGAAATTTCAGTTTTTGTTGTGGGTTTGATCGTAAAGACGAGGTTAGCTCTCTTGAACATTGAGTTTAATATCTAAGAAATCATGCGAAATTGAACAAGAAACTTCTATTATGACACACAACCTCAAAAGTCTTATACGCACAAGAAGTTCATTTTTTTTTCTTAAAATTTGTCTGTCAAATGGGTTCGTTGTTTTCACTTCTATGACTTTTGTTCTCAATTTCCTTATCCTTTTCTAATTAATGTGCAACAATTAGTGTTGATGCAAAAGAATTTCTGGTTTGTTTTCTTCTACTGTGTCCATACCTTCAGAAAATCCAGGACGAGATGAACAATCTAATCTCTAAGAAATACTTTTCTTAGGTCTACAAATTGCCAGGAAATCGGTTATGCTCCAAGACGACGTCCAGATAAAGAAACTTTGGAATCTAAGAGAAGAAAGTCCACTTCAGGCACAAATAAAAGATCCCGACCTGAGATCGTGCAATTGTTTATGTTTCAATCGGATTTTTCTTTTTAATATATTTCGGCTGAAGAAAGACCAACGCAGTGTGTGAAGGAGAGAGAGTGAAGAAGAAGAAAAGGAAAGACAGAAGAAAAGGAACGACGACGTTCCAATAATGCCACGTGGGAGACGATACCGCGGGGGTTCCCCTACGCGGTTGTAAGTAGCATTTCTGTTATATATATATATATAGTGCATGCTTGCCTTCCTTTACGGTCATCAATCTCGTCTCCTTGATCCATTTTTTGATCTCATGATCATCTCGATCTATTTATATTTGTATATTATATAATTTTCAAGCCATGCATCTCATCAGCTATACTACCATTATTAATGAATGATAAATAGTAATAAAAGGCTATATATTATATGTATATACCATCCACACCCTAATTATAATATTTGTGTTATTATATAATATATATATATAATTGGGTTACACTTAAAATAATATATATATTGAATGATGAGATCTAATTTTTATGTATGTATATATATACATATATATATATAGAAGTTAAGCAATATTTTGGAAATCAAAATACTAACAATTAGCTAGTGTACTCTTTTTAAAGATTGATATGTTATAATAGTACCACATACTATAAGAAAACTGCTTATTTGTGACCAGTATTTATTTTCAACTAAAATGATTATTTTCTACCAAAATAAGTCTGTTTTTGTCGCAAATAATCGTTATCTTTACAAATAATCTGTCACAAATGCTTATTTTTCTTGTAGTGGTATATGATCATATGCTAACTAATTTGTTACATAAACTCTTTTCATTTAATAATATTATAGCTATTTTTATGCATGATCACATAGATTAACAATTTCAAGTTTAACTTAATAGAGTACCTAATTAATTGGTATTATACTAGAGCCCCTGGCCTAGTATGCTCGCCCTTCGCCTCTCATTTTCTTCACCACTTAGTAATCATCATGTTAGATATGACTTTTTCCTAGATATAAGCAAGTTGCATTAAATTAAAAATAGAGGTAGCTTTATAGATATACCTAAGATCATTCTACGGTATTATATCCTCTCTAGGTTCTGCTCTTGTATACGGAAAGGCCTACATCTTGCCTTGGTACAGGAACTACATATGCAGTACTATTATCTGCATGCTTAGTGAGGGAATATCTGTAGGTTCGATGGAGGAAGAAGATCTGGACAGTCTTTACAAGAAGTTATCTTTAACGGAACAAGAGGAGGAGGAAATACTGGTGGATGTAGGAAAGTTGAATGATGCAGTTATTCGAGGGGGTAAATGTTTGATTGCAAAATTGTTGACTGATCGACATTATAACAGAGAAGCCTTTAAAGTAATGATGAGGAAAGTGTGGAGACCTGCAAAAAGTATAAGATTCAGAGATCTCAATTCAATTTTCATGTTGATAGAATTTGATGATATTCGGGGACAAAGATAGAGTGCTTCGAGATGGACCATGATCTTTCGACAAACACTTGGTGTTGATGACAGAAGTGGAGGGTTGTCAACAGGTTCACCAAATTCAAATTATAGAGGCATTGTTCTGGATCCAGCTTTATGATTTACCTCTTATTGCTCGTAATGAATATGTGGGAAATTTGATCGGGAAAGCGGTGGGTGAAGTGGTAGAGGTGGATTTAGACGAGGGGCAGATGAAATGGGGGGAATTCATGCGAGTGAGGATAAAGCTGGATATCACAAAACCTCTTCTTCGAGGAAAAAAGATCAATATGGGAAAGGGGGAGCCTGTATGGGTACGGTTCTCTTACGAACGTTTACCAAACTTGTGTTATTGCTGTGGACGACTGGGCCATAGCCACAAAGATTGTGTTCTCTAGAAAATGAGTCCAAGCAAATTCGAAGATGGATTACAGTATGGTAAGTGGATGACAGCTGCTCCTTTCAGTGGTCGGGGAGGTTTTTGGCGGAATCAGAAGATGGGACCGGAGTTTGCTGATTCAATGGCTGCTCCGGTGAAGGAAAACATACAGTCGTCTAGTTCGGCAGTGATTGGCGAGAAATCCGCAAAATATTCTCAAAGAGAAAATTCAGAGGAGGTGAGATCTTTGGAGTTTATCCAAACAGGTACAAAACTGCCTAAAGAAGGGGATGAAAACATAGAGGAGATGTGTACGTTGAAAGGAGGAGATGGTAGGGAAATGGAAGAAAAGGGTTTTCAAACTTTAGTCAAGGATGTAACGGTTACGAGGAGGAATAAGGGGATTGGGGAGGATGATTCATGTGGGCCTGAACAAGGGGCTTTACAAATGGGCTCTGACATGGGTGTCTCAGGTGAATGGGCTAAAGGCTTTAATATTTTTGGGCTAGGATATTAAAGCCTGATGTCTCCATGTGTAGAAAATGGAAGAGGATTTCGCAAGTAAGCAACGACTTGAAAGAAAGGCCGTTGAAGGCTCAGCTGAAACTAGTTTTGAAGAGACGAAGGGAGCTGAGGGAGGGTGAGGAAGATCAAAGGAGAGCATCAAAGAGGGTTGTTTCAAGGCAACGACATTAGGAGGTGGATGAAATTTTGTCCAATGATTTGGTATCGGCTGTGGCTGACTCTCAGCCTTGTCAGGAGCCATGAAACTCCTCAGTTGGTGAAGAAAGAAGAGCCCAGTATTCTGTTTCTGCAGGAGACCAAATTGCATGTTCGTGACTTTGAGAAATGTAAATATTTGTTGGGTTTTACAAATTGTCTTGTTGTTGGTTGTGTGGGTAGGAGCGGGGGTATTGCAATGTTGTGGTCAAAAGAAGTAAATTTGATTGTTTTGAAATATTCCAATTTCATATCGATGCTTGTATTAAGGGAGTTGAGGGTACATGGTATGTTACGAGGGTGTATGGGCATTCAGACGCAAGTTTTAGACATGAAACTTGGGAGGTGATGAGATCTTGTTCTAGGAGGGAAGGGAAAGCATAGTTAGTGCGTGGGGATTTTAATGAGATATTAGATCAAGATGAAAACAAGGGGGAGACTGAGGCTTGAAAGGCAGATAGCTGATTTTAAAAATGTACTTATTGACAATGCTTTGAAGGATATGAGCTTTAGTGGACCACAATTTACCTAATGTAATAGAAGGGGGGAAGGTTATAGTATTAGTGAAAGGCTTGATAGATTTTTGGCTAATTCTCAATAGGAAAATCTATTTCCACATGCTAGAGTAACTCATGGGGTAATGGCTTACTCAGATCACTTACCAANTTTTTTAATATCATATATAATTTTTATATATAATATATAATAATATAAATTAATTTAAAAATAAACTAAAATTGTAAAACTTTAAACTGAAATTGATAAATCACATTAATTGAAAAAAAAAATCCTAAATATCAAAAGATTTGAATTTATATACCAAAGTTGTAAATAAGATCACTAAAATATTATTTACCAAAAAAGAAAGAAAATCACTCAAATATTATTGCAAAATTTTTATGGTCTAATAAATTCTCAATATATTCTTTTTGATAAGTAGATAATACATTAGTAAATTAGTAATACTAATATACATTAATATATAATGTATGTTAATTATAATTTACATTTTATGGTTTAATACTAATAGTCTAATACTATATTACTATTAGTAATATACTTTAAATCTATATATAAATTAGTATATATACTTTAAAACCAGAAAACCGGATCGGAACCGGTAAAAATAGGATATACCGGTTTAGGGGGTAACCAGTGCGTAATCGATTTTTGAAAATACAAAACTGGTACATATCGGTTCAATCCTAAGTTTTGTCCAAAATCGGACCAAACCGATTACACCCCTAGTTGCAGATACTTGGAGGAGGGGAATTGAGACCTATAGTTTTCATAAAGTGATGGATTTGATTTCTGAGTGTAGTAAAAATTTGACAGTATGGAACTGTGTGAAGTTTGGGAATGTTTATAAGCAATTACCAAGGGCAAGACAGAATTTGAAGCACGTGCAAGACACATATCCTATGTATGGTATTAAAGAAAGTCATGAAGAAGTTAGAGAACAAGTGCATAAGTGGTTAGAGAAGGAAGATGTGATGTGGAGACAGAGATCAAGGCCCTTTGTCTCAAAGAGGGGGGACCAGAATACAAAATTTTTTCACAAGAAAGCCTCACACAGAAGAAAGAAGAATACAATTCTAAGGTTAAAAGACGAGTCAGGCTTTCTTGTTGCTCGCCCAGCTCTGACTCAGCGTAACAAACTGCGGTCATGTTCTTTAAGGGCATTCTTGGCTATGACCAAGTCCTGCTCTGTTTTAACTTTCTCGCCCTGAGCAACACTCAGCCAGGGATGGTTTCTAGCCGTTCTTCCTCAGAAGCAGCTAGGCAGGTGAGGTAATCAATCTTCGGCTTCCTCAAGTCTTCCACTTCTTTCTCCATCTCGCTTAGGCGGACGACAAGATTTCTTCTTTCAGCCTCCATCTCGGCGGCACTAGCCTTATACAATGCATTTTCGCCTAATGCGCTCGCCAACTGGGATTGGAGGGAGGAGGCGACCTGTTCTCGATAAGAAGCTTCAACTCAGGCAAGCTCCGCAGCTAGCTTCTCGTTCTCCTCACAAGCAGAAACAACAGCCCCATAGGCCTTATCGATGAATGAACGCAAGGAGTCGTTTTCCTTTTCGAGCTTCATATGATCTTCCACAAGCATCTCAGCCAACTTATCAACTCATTGCAAAAAAACTAATCAAGATAAGGAAAATCATGGTCAACAAAAATAACTACGATCCAGGCAAAGTTAAAACAAATAAAATAAAACTCACTGGTGAAAGAATGCCGCACAAATTGAGAACAATGGAACGAAATGCTTCATGGTTGTGTGATATGAAGGCTTGATAGGAGTCCTTTGGCCGAGAAAAGGAAGCACCACCCTGAGTAGCAGGGATCTGGAAGGAAACCCCAGCCACGCCTTCCAGAGTCAACAGCTCCCGAGCAGGAAGAGGCGACAAGTTGGTGTTTGCTTGATCTGAAGTCTCGATTTTTTGGTCGGCTAGGGGAATGGTTGCACTCTCCTGGAACAGAGTTCCATCGGAATGACCAGTTTGAAAATCACCAACAGAAAACGTTGGGGAAGTTTCCCCACCCCCTCTCAATGAAATGTTGAAGGTGGGGGAAATGGCAGCATCCTCCCACAAAAAAGCCCCGGCCTGACAATAGCCAATGGGAAAAGTGGGAGAAAGTTACTCGCCCCCCTCGGGGAAGCGCTAAAAGGGGGCAAAGGAATCGACACACTGCTCCCACTAGCCACAGATAAATTCGGGAAGACAAAGGGTAGTTCAGGAGTCTCCCCACCCGACGCCGTCGAGGCAACAGACGATAGCTCACCAACATCCACTAATTGAAACGAATCCACATCTTCAGCCAAGAAGGGAGGAAGGTAGCCAACAGAAGGTGCGTTGAGGCGATCTGGATTCATAACAAAGATAAAACCCTCCCCCTCCCTAGGAGGGGCATCCTTGGGAGTAGTTACTCGCCCAACAGGAGTCTTTGACATCAACACCTCCTCGACTTCAAGAATAAAGTCCAACTCAACATCCGCTTGGGCCATAATAGCATCTAATGAATCAGATCTAGTTAATGGAGGATTCCTCGACCCCTCTTCTATGTTTGGAGGGGGGAACTAGAGCGCCCTTGGAGGAACTGGACGCATTTGTCGGCTTCAACGCAAGGTAAGCTTTCTCTTTCTTTCCTCCCCCCTTTGCAGGTGGCCCCCTTTTCAAATTTCTCGTCGGTGAAGGGGCACCCAGGATATCACAGCCAAGCACATGGGCCTGACTGGGAACCATAAAAAATCTATCAATATTTGTTGGCGTCAAAAGGGCGTGCTTCAGACCAAGTAGACTTAAGATTTGCCATTGCCCAAGATTGAACCAAGTGAATGTGAGCTTCTTCTCCAGGTCACGTTCGTCGGGGATGTTGAAATGGTCCCTCGCACCATCTAGTTCGTGACTGGAGAGAGAGGAAACCCAGCGGTGAACTTCGAAGATGGAGCAAGAGATGCCTCCATCGACGTTAGGGCTAGCAGTGGCGCTATCACCTGGGCAGAAGGTTCGCGGGGTTGTGAAGGACCACCGCCTTGAGAAGAGCCTGAGACTGGGGTCTTACCAGAAGCCATGGAAATGCGAATGTGGAAAAATGCGATGGAAGGAGAGGAAGAAGAAAACTGGAAAGCACAAAAAGACGGAAACAAGGGAAGCCAAGGAGCAAATCAAGAAACTTGCGCAAGAATACATGAAGAAAAGAAAAGTGAGCAATGTCTCGCAATAAATACTGACAGCAGTTGATAAGAGGGAAGGTGTATTGATTTCTAACAAGCATTGTGGGGAGTGACGATGTAGAATCTCAAACGTCGCCCCAAAGGCCCTGCGCATGGCAAAGACTCTCGGGGTAGCCGAAAGGAGCGCAGGGCATTTGGCCCAAATCACGAGGCCCATAGCCTCATGAACATCAATAATCACAAGGCTCAATGCCTCATGGATTTAAAAACCTCATCGTATGACACAATAATTCATAGGGCAATAAGGAGAAGGGCACAACGTAATTCAACCGAGGGAACCTTAAGACGCCTAACATAAAATTCCTATCACACAATATGCAATGAGACTTCGCTAGGTAACTGGAAGGGCTTTAATACCTATAGAGGCCCGTGGGGTGTTTCCCTGGGCCTAGACCTCCACAGCCCAGCCAGACACTTGAGGTCTAAACAGCCCCCTGACCCAGCAGGGTTCAGGTTGAATCGATAAAGAGAAAGCCCGCCAATTATCTCAGCATTGTTAAGATGTTTATCCATTCAAAACAAATAGATAACTCTATGGAATGGGGATTCGAGTTTCAAATAACAAGTGAGGCAGTTAACCTAAAGGACCCAAAGAAGGCAAAATCTCTATTTAAAGAGGTCAGGTACGCTAACAAAGCTCTGGAATATCTTTGGCTTTGGGATTACTCATATCGTTTTTTACTTAGGCATCGAAGGGTCCCCTTTACCCCCCAAGTCCTCTTACTCTTTGGTTGCAGAAGATTGAGAGTGAGCATCAGTGAAACACGTCCTTAACAACAAGTACTATTGTAAAACAATGACAAGAAAGCAAAAGGAAACAAGAAAATAAACGAAAAATCAATCACACNGAACTTTCTGCCTGATGCCTCCCGAGTAAAAACCAATGTCAGTGCCAAAAACCTCATTGAAAATTCACTTAAAAACCATAACAAACCCTTGTTGAGTTGGCTCATCAAATCGGGCCACCACAACAATAAACCAGGCTCCACAAACCTAACAACAAGCCCTCTGGAAACCATCATGATCATGTTCAGATTCAATAACTCAAAGCCAAAGACGCCATGCACTGCTTGACTTTCCTGGGTTTGGCTGCCCCATAGGGTTTTACCTTTAAAGAGTTCTTTAAAGGGTTTTCCTTTGATATCAATCTTGGTGTTATGTAATTTATTTACTTTATGTTATTGTTTAATTATTAAATAATATCATGATTAACGACTAACCAATTTGTTGAGTGAATTGGTAGATATTTCCGCTGCGTTACAATACATGGGTACTTTGGTAATTTCAATTGGCATCAGAGTGTGGTTACTCATTCGAGTGTGATCCGTGTCTCCTTGTAGTTCATGTCGTCGTTATATGTCCCGCCACACTTTCAAAGAAAGGCAAAGAGGAAGAAATACAGTAGGTATTAGATATTATCATTGGAGATATAGTTATTCTTGTCAGATTAGTGACAAAAAAAGGGGAGTGGAGAGAAGAGCTATGATTTTATTTATTTATTTATTAAGAAATTTAGTGGGAATTTGAGTAAGTGTGTTGCTGAGGGGGAGTTGAATTAATTTTGTTTAAGATAGTTTAATATTGAGGGAGATAACTAAATTCTGGACATAATTTTGATGTTGGACTAGAACATGGTTAGACTTTAATTTTGATTTTAAATCTTGTGAATTTTAATTGTACTAATCTTAGTCACTGTTCTATGTCAGTATTTTTATTCTTGATTATTTGCTTGGAATTTCTATTTGATTTCTTGGTCTGTTGTTTGTGCTTTTGACAGGTTTATATTACATTCCAATTCACTCAATAAATTGGTTAGTCGTTAATCATGCAATTATTTAATAATTAACCAATAACATAAAGTAAAAAAATTGCATAACATCAAGATTGGTATTGAAGGAAAACCCTTTAAAACACTATTTAAAGGTAAAACCCTGCGGGGCAACCAAATCCAAGAAAGTCAATCTTATTATTTAAAAATCAATTACAAAATTTTTATAACTTGACTCTCTTACTTAGACCAGACAAACGACACGTTTGTCTTCTACCGCAGTAACAGCTAAAAATTCTGGCAATCTTCAAACTATTGACTTCCCTCTTGGAACTCCAGTGACTAAATCACGATCACTCAATCTTCAACATGGAGCACGATCACACTTTTTGAGAGAAATAATATGAAAGTTCTCCAAGGAATTTTCTCACCAAAATAGGCACTAGAAAGTGCTTTAGAAAATATTCAGATATGAAACTCCATCGATCATAACCAATAGGATCCTTTAAATAAAAAATCTGAAAGAAATTTTAGTTTTAGTGCTGACGGAGTGAATCTGTCGTGAAGAATTCTCTTGAGGAATGCTGACACCCACGATAAATTCGCTCTACAGAAACTGAACCTAGTTCAACTTCTTTTCTCGATAACAGTAAATTCATTGGGACTGGATTTTCACACTTATGACTTGTCTAAACACCTTTTAATACTACCTAGATAAACTCAATATTGTTACAGATAAAGTCAAGATAATTTACATTCATCCAAAATACAAAATTAATGATAGGATAAACTCGATCTATCATCTTAGTTACCTAGTCCTATCCAAACTTATCAACTTAGTCACCTAGTCATAGCCAAACTTTTACATCTACAATCTCCCCCTTTGGCAGATTGGTGACAAAACCAACTTGATGAATGTCTTGCATCTACAATCTCCATTGCGTTACAATACCGGGATACTTGAGTAATTTCACAAATTTTAGCAACCACTTGTAGGCTATACTATGGCTTCTCATGACAAGATTTGAGACCCCTGTATACTTTATACCTCTTACATACTTCATTAGAGAAAATTACATTGGTAGCGAGTCTGGTCATGTCTCAAATTTCTGGTTTTCAACTGGTACGGCCTATAGGTGCTAGTTGTCCAAGAAAAGAATGGAACTTTCTCGGGGACAGAAGTCTGGAAGTTCCCCACCGGAGCTGTCGATGAGGTGAGTACTCAGGCATCAGGCTAAGCTCTTCATCTTACATGTAAATTGAAAGCT
>QEOT01003615.1:36088-55699 GCA_003123785.1 Pterocarya stenoptera | reverse complement strand
GTCTAGGGCCTTTATGGCATTGAAACTTGATATGAGCAAGGCTTATGACTGTGTGGAATGGGGCTTCTTGCATAAAGTGATGCTTAAAATGGGCTTTGACAGTACTTGGGTAGACTTGGTGATGAAATGTGTAACCATTGTTAAGTACTTCTTGCTTATTAATGGTATCCCTCAAGAGTCCTTTACCCCTTCCAGAGGAATCAGGCAGGGAGACCCCCTCTCTCCCTACATTTTTATCATGTGTTCTAAATTTCTTAACCACTGCCTTAACCAAGCTGAAGTGCAGGGCTTATTCTCTGGGATTCCAGCAGCTCGAGGGAGATTTCATGTAAATCACCTATTTTTTGCCGATGATAGTCTGGTCTTCTGCAGATCCAAACCAGATGAGTGGAGTAGATTACAGCAAGTTCTCGGCAACTATGAACAAGTCTCGGGTCAAAGACTTAATCTTGAAAAAACTTCTATATTTTTCAGTAAGAACACTAGTTTAGAGATCCAAAGAACCATACTACAACAAGAAGGAGTCCAAGCCACTGGAACATTTGATAAATATCTTGGACTACCATCCTATGTGGGGAGGCATAAAACCAAAGCCTTCACCTCAATCTTGGACAGAGTCAAGGCTAAGATGGCTAACTGGAAAATTAATGTATTGTCTCTAGCAGGAAAAGAAACTTTGCTGAAATCTGTCCTGCAGTCTATTCCTACGTATAGCATGGGCATCTTTAAACTTCCAAAGACCATTCTAAGGAGCCTCAACCAATTTTTACAGTCCTTTTGGTGGGGTCAAAAGGATAATAAATAAAAAATACATTGGTTGAGCTGGCAGGCTCATGGAAAACCCAAGAGTGGAAGGGGCTTGGGCTTTAGAGATTTTGAATTCTTTAAATTACCCTTATTGGCTAAACAAGGCTAGCGGATCCTCCAAAATCCTTCTTCCATTGCTGCTCAGGTACTAAAAGCTAAATACTTCATCAATTCAGACTTCCTCTCAGCTAAACCAAGAGGCAATGATTCATATGTATGGAGGAGTTTTCTTTCAGCAAGGCCCATCCTCTCTGAGGGTCTTTTATGGAGAGTAGGAGACGAGAAAAATATCAAAATTTGGTGTGATAAATGGCTCCCTTGCCCTTCAACCTATAGAGTTCAATCTCCAGTTAGTATACTTAACAGTGAGGCTTCAGTTTCTGAGCTTATTAACCCAGTAACAACGCAGTGGGACTTCTCTCTCCTGTATTCGATCTTCTCAGCTTCTAAGGCTTATAAATAAGCAAGATGACCATTAGCCAGAGTAAGAGCCATGATATACTTTCCTGGAGATGCTCAGGAGATGGTAAATTCTCGGTAATGAGTGCATATCACCTAAAGGGCACCATGAAGGAGGATAAAATGGAACAAACCTCAGGGCAGTCAAACCCCTCAAAATTTTGGCATAAGATTTGGGGTATCAAGGCACCCCCAAGCCACGAAATCCTTTCTGTGGAGAGCAGCTAACGAATCCCTTGCCACTAAGCTCAATTTGCATTAGAGGAAGGTAGTCGACTCTCCTATTTGTCCTATTTGCTCCATGTATCCTGAGTCAGTGGCTCATGCCCTTTGGTCTTGTTTAGCAGCTCAAGATGTGTGGTCCTTGAACTCTAGAAGGATACAAAAATTGAGAATTCTAAATGGTTCTTTCAAAGAAATACTACTGCCGATCATGGATCAACTAACCCTTTTGGAATTGATAGAAATAGCTGTTACTGCTAAAGCTATTTGGCACAAAAGGAACTCGTGGGTGTTTGAGCAGCATTTTCACTCTCCCCTTCAAGTGTCTAAACTGGTCTTGGCAGAGCTGGATTCCATAGATGCATGGCTAAAAAACTTGAACAAAAGGGTTAAGGTTCAGAGGCCACAAAACAACTATTGGTCTGCCCCTCCTCCCGATGTCTTCAAGGCTAACTGGGATGCAGCCATAAATAAGCACAACTCAAGACTTGGGATTGGTGTGGTCATCAGGGATTCAGCTAGTCTCATCATAGCCTCCTTATGCTCCTCGATTTCCTTAACTCCAGATCCACTCCTTGGTGAAGCAATAGCTGCCCTCAGAGCTACCTCATTGTGTGCTGAATTGGGTTTACACCAGTTCATCCTAGAAGGGGACTCCATTGGTGTTGTTAAGGCTGGCCAACAAGCAGAGGAGAGTTGGAACTCAACTGGAATGGTGATTAGGGACATTAAGATTTTATTATCCAAAGTTCGTAAATGGTCTATCCAACATGTTCATAGGGAACTTAATGTAATTGCCCATACCTTGGCAAAATTTGCTTTGTCTTGCTCAGAGGACTGTATACTTATTGAGGACTATCCTCCATGTATTCAGCATTTGCTCTAATGAATGATATGTGACATTTTCAAAAAAAAAAAAAAAAAAAGGATATCAAATTTGCTTCAAATCAGATAATTTGAAAAAATACGTGTTGCTGCCATGTATATAATTCTTGTAATTGTATGCTTCTAGTAGCTTTCCGGAATTGACTAGAATACTGAGTAGTACTTTACTTGAAAGAATTTACAGACAAAGCCACATGAAGTTCTTCTTTGAGAAGTCGGATTTATTCTTTGTTTGCATGGTGATTAGACCCCTTTCCTTTGACATCCAGAAACAGGAATCAGAGATACATGCAGCTGAGGTAATTATTTTTTTGAGCATCAGAAAGATATTGATATATTTTTCAGTACTTGACCTGCATGTTGAAACATCTATTCTTACACGGAAGGAAATGCTTCAGTTGTTGTTTAAACTGTGTTATTTTACCCGAAAGTCTAAAAAACTAATTATTTTAGACTGTATCGTTGTGTATATTTAACAAATAAAAGAGTGAAAATATATGAGACCCATGCAGTAGCATCGTCTGCTGTAACCCACAGATTAAATTGAATTGCCTCACACATTAATCATAATTGTCTGCAGTGGATGCCATTCGAGGAGTATGCAGCACAGCCATTCGTCCAAAGACACGAGTTTATGAAGTTTATAAACAGTATATGTTTGGCAAAGATTGATTATTTTGGGTTTTCTCCTATGCCAAATAACATAATTGAATACAAGTTCTCAATTTTCATTACGCTATCTACAATCACTCAACTCTCAAAAAGTAAACTCAAAACTCTCTGGTTCTCCATTTCTATCCAACAATCGCTCCAAACCTGAAAGTAGATGCCTCTCTCTAATACTCTATTGCCTCTCCTCCCTCTTTAAGGCTACGTTTGTATGTTGATGTAATTTCAAATAATGTGTGAATACTAATGAAAAGTAATAAAAAAGTAATGAATAATAGTAAAAAAAGAATAAATAATAGTAAGGTAGTTTGAGATGACCTCATATCGCCCCCACTAATCTCAAAGTCTATTCCCCTTCCTTTTTTTTCTTGTTTTCAAGCTTTATGTCCCATATTCTTTTTTGCAATATTCTATTTATAAACATGTGTAGATAACATACATAATAAAGAGCTTACTTGGCATAATTTGATTTGGAAATAAAATTTTAAAATTTGAATATTATAAATCAAATCTTACTATTTAAATAATGTGGATAATATGTTCTCACACTAACTTAAAATAAGAATACTCTTCTTTTTCTAATCTGATCAAGCTTTGTATGTCATTATCAAACAAACCATCTCTTTCTCTATTTCATCCTATTATAGTGAGCTTTCATCTTTTATGGTCTTCGATGGCTTTACAATAAGCCCTCACTATTTTTATTTGGGGCGCTGCTACAGCAACCGCTGTAGTTTCCCGTTTTTGGTTACCGCTTGACGTGGAACGCCACTTTTTTATTTTTTCCTTCTTCTTTTACTTCTTCCCGCCTGGATGAAAAAATACATCACAACCCCTCCCCGATAGATCTTGTCCAACACAAGAGACCCATTTCCTGCATTCTTTGCTGCAGCTCTCCTCCATCCGAGAGGTAGATTTCTTTCCTTCTCTCCTCTATTATTTTTAGATTTTGCATAGTCTATTTGGATGTGTAGAAAGTGGAGAAAAAAAAAACAACTTTGAACGGAAGCAATGATGAATAGATCCAGCAGCGTTTATTCCTTTCTCATTATTTGCACTTCAGACTTCGCCTATAGCAGCAAACAAGGCTGGCTCACAGGGGTTTTGCCCCATTTACACTTCTGACTTCGTCTATAGCAGTTGAAACTTTGTAGAAACTGAGGTTTCAATTCGAATAGCAGGCCCTATTTACATTTTGTCATATTCCCATCATCATGCTCCATACATATGACCAAAACTTTTTATATCGCCAGAAAGAAAATTTACACTATATTAATATTAATAGAAATTAACATCTTGATTCACCCTAAATATTACAACAGATTCCACCCAAAAAAAAGAAAAAGACCGAAAAAAAGCAGGTAAGTGGTGGGTCTGACTCCATTATACCTTTGTTCTTTGTCTTCACTGGATCATGTTTGTCTTTTGAGTTTGTCATGCTTTGTTGATGATCAGCTTTGTTCTATGGGATTGGGGAATATTTATATTATCCTAGAATTAGAATCAGACAGTACTTATGAATTGTGTGAAGGTGGGTTTTATGAACTGTGTTTTCGAGATGGAAGAGGGGAGGGAGAAGAAGGTAGAGATCAGTTTTCGGAAGAAGGGAGAGAAAGAAGGGAGATGCAGTAATGGCATTTTTTATTCTATTAACTCAACTATCTGGATGCCACGTCAAGCGGGAAGTCCCAGCGGGAAGCTCAAGCGGTGGGTTTAGCATTTTCCTTTTATTTGTGTATGATGATCTCTAGCAGTAATATTATTTTAAGTTTTGTTATTCATTATCCACACGTTACATACCACACTTATTTTTATTTTTTTCTTTTATTTCACCTAAAATTAATTGAGTTATTCTATTAATCATCCAACACTACACATTTGGTAAGAAAAAAAATAAAATATAAAATATAAGAAAATTATATGTGGTGCTTTGTGTGAGAATGATAAATATAATTTTTCTTGTTTTTGAGTGTGGTCAAGTTGGGGTTGATGCAAAAGAGCTGTACGTACAATGATTATATACATATATATATATATATAGACCTCTGGATTCATACCAATCGTGTCACTTAATTTGCTTTGAGTGGTGCAAATTATACGAGGTATTTTTTTTTTTTTAAATCAATTATACGAGGTATTGGTTTTAGGCAACATAGTCTTGTGACAGGTTCTGGGTTCCATATTGCTCAGCTTAGAATTACTAGCATATTAACGCCAAGAAAATCATAAAATTAAAAGAATATGTATGCGCATTTCTCTTCCTATTTTATTAATATTGCTTAATGCTAACGGCTACAAAATTTAAACTCAACTACAAAGACCTGACTAGATACACTCCTCCAAATATAAAAACCCCGTCTCTGTAGAGAGAAAGAAACAGCGACTCGGAAGAATCGAGATGACGATGCACGATGGGAATAACGGCTACGGAAACGGGGTGTTGATTTCGGCATCGATGACGGCGACGTCTATCTTCATGACTTCATCCGCGACGAATGCGCAATCTCAGGGGCTGAAGACGTACTTCAAGAACCGAGAGGGACGGTACAAGCTGCTCCATTACCAGAGTACTCACTCCCCTGTTCTTCCCCTCCCTTATTCCCAAGGCAAATCCGTTTCACAGGTTGGGATTTCTTTTTATTTTTCTTCTCTTCTTGATGTTTCTGTTTTGGTCTTTCTTGTCCTCTGCAACAGTCTAGAGGTGTTTCTGACTACCCGAGATATTAACTTCTCTATTTGAACAAAAAGCAAGTCATTTTTTTCACCGATAGCAGCAAGGAAATGGGTTCGGAACTAGTTATTCCTTTTAGTTTTTCGTTTGAACAATACTTGTGAAAAAGGTATTTCGTTCAAACAAAATATAGATGAAGCTATGGGTTCGGAACATCAGAGATTAATTTTAAATAATTTTGCTGGTGGGATCCTTGCGCTTTGTGATGGACTCGAATTTATGTGTAATTAGTACAGTGTTGCTTGTAATCTAACAGTATGCTTTTAATGACTTCCATTATAATTGTGCTTCTAGTAGTGAAGAAAGACAGGTTTTTGTTAAATGTTCTGTAAGACCAAAGCAGACTTGCAGATTAGTTCTGCAGTTTTGCTTTCCATTCCTTCGCTTCTATCCGTAAAAAAACTGACTTGCTTTGTGTTTAAATTTGAGAGTAACCTATGGATTTTTAATCTCAGCCCTTTTTTTTAAAAGCAAGTAACGTGGCAACAATAACAGGAGGTCACCTATTAATATGCCACTGCCGAATCCATTTGTAGCATCTGCATTTTGATTTTCTTGATCGAATGTGCTATTAAAGAGAGCATACAAAAGCTGTATAATTAACTGGGATTATTGCTTAGCAGTATGTATTTTTTTATAGGCTTGTTTGTAAATTTTGCAATTTCTGTGCCGCTTTCCTTTACCATCGCCATTTCATGCTTTGATCAAGTTGGAGTTCTTGGCTTTAGACTATTTTACAGATAAAATGGTTTCTAATAAAAAGCAGGGTTTCGCCGAGGTTTATTTAGCCCGGCCCACTTGGTTATCTGCAGTGTGAAAGAAACGATATTCTTAGAGATTCATATAGCCACGAGCTATTCTGCATTTGACACTGCTACCTATACTATCATCGCCATAAAAGCCATCCCGTCCAAGGACGCCGCCACCGCTATTAGCCTACACATTCTGTAACCAGCAAGCAAAACCCAGGCATGTTTTACCATTATTTGGTATTATGGCAGATTTGCAATTCACCAAAATTAGAGTATAAACAAGAACATAAATGACAACGTTTTAGACCCAAAGGTACCCTAATCTAAAGCTGCTTTCATCTACACATACTATCATTATCTTTAACTTGGTTATTTGATTATCTAAACTGCATCTTACCCATCATGTCCGGTTTACCCACTTCAGTCCCCATAATGGCAACAATGACAGCAACAACGTGCTAAACAGAAGACACGATCCCATGTTCCTTGGTGTCGTAAGATACTTGTGGTCCCAATCACTAACAGGCAAGCAATGCTTAAAAACTACTAGTGGTTAATATTCTTCGGTAGGTTCTTGGTAGTTTTCTCTTCTGGTAAAGACTCTTGTATTTTGTGATGGATCAAGTAGTTTTCACATGCTAGACCTTACTTGCCACATATGAGTGTAGGCTACATATTTAGGTGAAGTTGAATCTCTGGGCCAAAGTGTTGCAGTTTGTGTAAGTCCGAGCTAAGTTAAGTTTGTCATAACTATAAACATCATTTACTTGCATAAAATGAGTATTGTAGATGTACTTCAAAGAATAAAATGAACATTTTAGATGTTGAGAACCTTCCTAACTGGTTCAAACTTATGAGTTCCTTTCTTCACTCCAATCTTGTTATTAATTAGTTGCTCTTCAGTTACCCATATCCTTTCTATCGTATAATGTGTGCTTCTTATTGGAACAGAGTTGTATTATTTAATTTTCTTGCTTTCTCAGCTCTTCTGAAAATGCAAAGTATAAGATATTCCATCTTGAGGGATGTGAGGGTGGAGGGTATCTGCTGAAAGTTGGTTATTAGCTGATAATTGGAATTGTGCTCAAGCAATTGAGTGGCAAGATGTGCTCATAAACTACAACCAGCCCTGATCAAAGAATGGACTGAGTGCTTGAACTGGTTAAGAAATTTGATAAAATCGATGCCTCTAAAGTAATTTGATAGTTGTCCTCCAAAGTTATTGTAGATTGTGTTATGTTTCCCTGCTAAATTTTTGCGGAAAGAACAAATCACAAATTCTACTGTAATGCTATTGTCTTTTTGTATATTGAACAATCCTGCTTGTTGGATAATAAATGTTTTTCACAAAACTTAACCCATGATCAAAGAAAATTAATGTTTTTTCCAGTCAAATACTTTAATAGGTTACTGATACATCTGATTTTCAAAAAGACTTGAGCCTGTACAGCTTGGACAGGGTAGAGCTTGCTATGGCTTTTGAGCAAGAATTCTCCATTCTATATAAGCTTACTTGCTGTGCTGATGTTGCATAGTACATAGTTTCTGGAGTTGAGAAAAATGTTGTGGAGAATTCCTAATGTTGTTGAGAAAAATGTCCCTTCAAGTTTTTACTCAAGGATTTGTCTTCTATGGTTTCTTGACGTTAGTTGGGTGCAAATTTTTGTGGGGTCAATCTGTCTGTTCGTATGTAATTCTCTTATTGAAACTGCAATTCAATAATTCTCTTGTTTACTTGTCTTGTTACCAACTAAATGCCTACCATATCATTGACCACTCCCCTTAACGCATGCTTGCAGTGGTCTATAAGTCAAATGCTGGAACCTAATGCTTCCTGCCCTGTAAGAATGGATGCTGTTCCCAACAGATGGTACCATTATTATTTTTTGTTTCCTGACAGAAGCTGATCTCAGGGCTAGTTCTTTGATAATTTAAATACTTTAATTGAACATGTTTTTTCCAAGCTCTCTCTTTGTGGCANTATTGTGCTCAAGCAATTGAGTGGCAAGATGTGCTCATAAACTACAACCAGCCCTGATCAAAGAATGGACTGAGTGCTTGAACTGGTTAAGAAATTTGATAAAATCGATGCCTCTAAAGTAATTGATAGTTGTCCTCCAAAGTTATTGTAGATTGTGTTATGTTTCCCTGCTAAATTTTTGCGGAAAGAACAAATCACAAATTCTACTGTAATGCTATTGTCTTTTTGTATATTGAACAATCCTGCTTGTTGGATAATAAATGTTTTTCACAAAACTTAACCCATGATCAAAGAAAATTAATGTTTTTTCCAGTCAAATACTTTAATAGGTTACTGATACATCTGATTTTCAAAAAGACTTGAGCCTGTACAGCTTGGACAGGGTAGAGCTTGCTATGGCTTTTGAGCAAGAATTCTCCATTCTATATAAGCTTACTTGCTGTGCTGATGTTGCATAGTACATAGTTTCTGGAGTTGAGAAAAATGTTGTGGAGAATTCCTAATGTTGTTGAGAAAAATGTCCCTTCAAGTTTTTACTCAAGGATTTGTCTTCTATGGTTTCTTGACGTTAGTTGGGTGCAAATTTTTGTGGGGTCAATCTCTCTGTTCGTATGTAATTCTCTTATTGAAACTGCAATTCAATAATTCTCTTGTTTACTTGTCTGCTTACCAACTAAATGCCTACCATATCATTGACCACTCCCCTTAACGCATGCTTGCAGTGGTCTATAAGTCAAATGCTGGAACCTAATGCTTCCTGCCCTGTAAGAATGGATGCTGTTCCCAACAGATGGTAGCATTATTATTTTTTGTTTCCTGACAGAAGCTGATCTCAGGGCTAGTTCTTTGATAATTTAAATACTTTAATTGAACATGTTTTTTCCAAGCTCTCTCTTTGTGGCAAAGTCACCTGCTCGTCTAACAATATTCTTGCCTCGCAAGAAACTGGCTCATGCACAAGCAGCAAGATAAAAGAGGGTGGTATCTCAAAACTAATCTCTTTTGAACGATTTTGGTTTTGCTTAATTCTTGAGTTGCAGTGTTGCAGTCTCGCGGATTCTGTACCGAAGAAAAAGGTCTTGCTCCAACGGCATTGGTGGTACCTCCAAAGAGTGTACCAAAGGAGAACCAACCCCAAGGAGATAAGGTGATTAACTCCGATGAAGAGGAGGATAACTGTGCCNAAAGATCTTGCTCCAACGGCATTGGTGGTACCTCCAAAGAGTGTACCAAAGGAGAACCAACCCCAAGGAGATAAGGTGATTAACTCCGATGAAGAGGAGGATAACTGTGCCTTAGATTTTGTTTTATAGTAACCCTTTTGCTTGATGATTTTCAATATTATTCATTTTCTTCATCTGGTGTAAATTAAACTCACACTGCTTATGGATGCAAAAATAATTCTCAACTATTCAACAGAGCATCAACGAGGCTGATGTTCGAATTAGGAGTAGTTGAGAGGGGCGAGCTAGACTCGCTTTCTGTCTCTACTATTTATGCAGCCAGACATTAATGTTAAGATGAGGCAATATCTTATAATCTTATGCTAGAGACCCTCTCCAGTATAATAAATATTTTATAATGACTATATAACCAAAAAAAAAAAAATTGTCTAGTAGTTTTTGTCTACGAAAGCTTTATTTAGGAGAGAACTCCATTTAGTAGAATTTACTTGATGCTTTCATGAGTTCGTTCTAGTTTTNGATGTTAAGATGAGGCAATATCTTATAATCTTATGCTAGAGACCCTCTCCAGTATAATAAATATTTTATAATGACTATATAACCAAAAAAAAAAAATTGTCTAGTAGTTTTTGTCTACGAAAGCTTTATTTAGGAGAGAACTCCATTTAGTAGAATTTACTTGATGCTTTCATGAGTTCGTTCTAGTTTTTTGAAAAAAGAAATTTCTTCCCTTATTTGTGTTTAAAATAGCTGGTAAGTGACTTTGTTTTCTGAAAGGGTGTCTCCATCGAAGATCTTCTGTTGGTGCAATAGAGGTACGTATTTATTTATTCCTTTTGTTATCAAATAACGCATATTTTTGTCAAATCTTATGATGACACAAATTGCCAATGTACACCAATCAAAATATAATACATAAAATAGGAAAAAAAAGTAAACAAAACAAACACCATAAATCCACAACCATGAACACTATTCAAAACAACAAACTCCACCGCATGGACTCATGGAATCACCACCACCACAAACAATACTCAAAATCAAAGTACACTACTATAGCCACACCACCACCACAACAAATAATATTCATAGCTTCAAAACAAAAATCAACAACCCAAATAATATTTAAATCTACAAATCTATTTAAAACTCCACTATTGAAATACAATGAAACCAACAACACCTGTCCATCATAAAGGTACAACTAAAGCTTTATTCTCTTGATATGTATTTAACATCAGATTAACACCACTTGCCTAATAATCTGATTCACATAATGTTGGCACTTGGATGATACGACTGAGGATTATCATGGTCTAGTAGAGTTAGTTTTTTAATTCTCATACAATATGATTGTACAATAAATTAGAGGTTGCAATTTAATACCACCATCAGAAAAGAATACAAAGAGTGAAGATTCTCAAAGGTGTGAAAGTCTCTCGTTGAAGATCCTTCAGTGCAATCAAGGTATGAGATTCTTTATTTCACTATATTTTAAAAAAAAAATTGATAGTTTTTTTCTATATTCTTATATTGGTGTCATATAGACTATACTAGTTTTCATATTATTTACTTTTCCACTCAACTCTTATGATGACACTCACTAGTGCTTAGGTATTTATTTTGGAGTAAGCAATTTACATTATCGCACATGCAGGACATAATACTATGATTAAAGTGAGTTATTTTATAAACTTTTATACAAATATGACTTAGGAGATCAAATGGCCCGCAAAGGCCCGCAATTTCACATTGCTTTAAAAGGTACAACTTTGAGCGTTTAATACTTTTGATTAACTCGCCAATCCTTCCTAATTTTTTTATAGAACATATTTATCGTTAATCTTTTTTCTACTTTTTTTTTTTTTTTTTTCTCATTCTCTTCATGACTCGCCTCTTCATCTCCCTTTCTCTTCACCCATTTCACTATTTCCTCTTCTTCCCCCTTCTCCCTTCCTCCTCCACTTCTTCTTCTCCTTATCTTCATCCCTCGTCTTCTTCCTCTTCCTCTTGGTCTTCTTCTTTTAATCAAATCATCTCTTGACTCAAATTACCGATGTACTCAAAAGTATAAAGTCAAATTACCAATGTATCAAGTCAAAATATGATACAAAAAGTACAAAAAAAAAATAATAAAAACCATCGTCACAATTCCACAATCATGAATAATTTTCAAAATAACAAAATCCACCATCATGGATCCATGGCATCACAACCACAAACAATTCTCAATAGCAAAGTATACTACTATAGACACATAACCACCACAATAATTAATATTCACCGCTACAAAATCAATACCAACACTAAATAATATTTCAAGCTACAAATCTACTTAAAACTTTACTATTGAAGTACGACGAATCCAACACCACCAGTCCAGAATATTGAATTTACATAATGTTCCTCTTTGACGATACAATTGAGGATTAGCATGGTCTTACTAGAGTTAATATTTTAATCCTCAAACAATATACGTGTACAATTGATTAGATTTTGTTACAATATAATACTTATGGAGCGGGCTATGGATTTAGTGGGTTCTTTATTGTCAAAAAAGAATACTTAGAGTGGAGATTGCTAAAAGTATGAAACTCTCTCGTTGAAGATTTGACAACGCAATCAAGGTATGATATGCTTTTATTACGTTATATTTTAATAATAATATTCTTATATTGATGCCATATAGACTATATTAGTTGTTTTAGGGGGTCTTCACCATCAGAAATGAGTACTTAGAGTGAATATTGCCAAAACTCTAAAACTCTCTCATTGATTATAGTTTGGTTCAATCAAGGTATGAGATTCTTTTTTCTCTTCCTCATCCTCGTCCTTTTCTTCTTCCTCTTCCTCTTCCTCTTCTTTGTACTTCTCATTTCTTTGTTGAAAGGGTGGACTAATCCCGTTTAAGATCTCCTCTTTCGGTGAAATAGATGTATGGATTTATTTATTCCACTATGTTTCTTTTAATGCCGATCTCAAACAATGCATTCTTATTTTTCAGTCAAATCTTTTTATGGCTGAAATTATCAATGTACACCAAACAACTTATGATACAAAATGTAGAAAAGAATCAAACCAACCCCACAAATCCACACTCATAAACAATATTCAAAACAACAAGTCCACCACCATGAGTCCATTTCATCACCACCACCAGAACAATACCCAAAATCAAAGTATACCTCTATGGCCACACCATTAACACAACAAATAATATTCATAGCTTCAAAATCAACACTAACATCATAAATAATATTTAAAACTATAAACCACCACTATTGAAGTATAACGAATCCAACACCACCTACACAGTATAAGGTACAAATCTACAAAAGCCTATTCTCTCAATGTGGATTCAAGGTTTAAGATTCTTTATTAAGCTATATTTTAATAATATTCTTATATTGATGTCAACTATAGTAGTTGTTTTATTGGGTTCTTCACTGTCAGAAATGAATTCTTAAAGTAGAGATTGCTAAAAGTCTAAAACTCTCATCAAAGATCTTTCGATGCAATCAAGTATGAAATTCTTTGTTACGCACTGTTTTAATAATATTTTTATGATAGGTTTTTTTCTCTATATTCTTATATTGGTGTCATATAGACTATTATAGTTGTTTTCGTGTTCTTTCATTTTTCACTCAATTCCTATGATGACTCTCATTGGTGTTTAGATATTTATTTTGGAGTACGCAATTTGCATTATCACTCGTGTTGAATATTAATATTATGATTCAGGTGAGTTTATCTATAAATGTTTATATAAATATGACACAAATTTTTGAATAGAAATAGCTTTGGAAGTCAAATGACTATAGCCTTTTATTGCCCCACAATGACTTACTTCTTTGCCTCTTCCTTTCCTTCTCTTTGCCCTTTTTCCTTCTTCCTCATCTTCTTCGTCTTCTCCTCATCTTCCTCTGCTTCCTTGTCTTATTCATCTTTCTCATCCTCCTCCTCCCTTCTCCTCTTCTTATACTTCATCTTTCTCTTTTTGTACTTCATTTTTTTGTTGAAAGGGTGGAACAATCTCGTTTAAGATCTTCTTTCGGTGCAATGTAGGTATGGATTTATTATTTCCATTATGCATTAATGATCTTTTAATGTCGGTATCAAACAACACATTCTTATTTTTTAGTTAAATCGTTTGATGGCTCATATTAGCAATGTACACACTAAACAAACGATGATACAAAACAAAACATAGACAAAACGAATACCACAAATCTTTGACCATGAACAATCTTCAAAAACTACAAGCAACCACCGTGGTTCCACAACATCACCACCACAACAAACAATACCCAATATCAAAGTACACCACTATGGTCACACCACCACCACAACTAATAATATTAATAGCTGCAAAATCAACGCCAACATTATAAATAATATTTAAAGCTAGAAATCTATTTAAAGTTACTATTGAAGTACAACGAATCCAACACCAACTGCACAGCATAACCAACAAATCTACTAAAACTTATTCTCTTGATATGTATTTAAGGTGACTTCAACACCACCTACTTAACATATCAAATTCATGTAATGTTTACTCCACTTGGATGATACAATTGTGAATTAGCATGGTCTAGTAGAGTTTTAGTTTCTTAATTGTCATACAATATGAGTGTACAATGAATTAGAGATCGTAATGTAATACTTTACGGAGTGGGTTGTCAGTTTAGAGGGTTCTCCATTGTTAGAAATGAGCACTTAGAGTGGAGATTGCTAGAATTGTGAAACTCTCTCGTTGAAGATATTTTAGTGCTATTAAGGTATGATATTCTTTATTATGTGCTATGTTTTTTATAATATTCTTATATTAATGCCATATATGCTAGTTTTTTTTAAGGGGTTCTTTACCATTGGAAAACAATACTTACAGTGGAGATTGCCAAAAGTCTAAAATTCTCTCATCCAAGATCTCCCGGTGCAATCAAGGTACGAGGTTGTTTATTATGCTAGGTTTTAATAATATTCTTTTGATAGGCTTTCTTTCTATATTCTTATTTTGGTGTGATGTGTAGACTATGATTGTTGTTTTCGTGTTCATTAGTTTTTACTAAACTCTTATGATGGCTCTCACTGGTACTTAGATATTTATTTCGGAGTATGCAATTTGATTATCGCTCATGCAGAATATAATACTATGATTGAGGTGAATTTATCTATAAATATTTATATAAATATTGCACATATCTTTGAATAGAAATAACTTAGGAGGTCAATGGTTATAGCCTTTTCTTCCCCCACAATTGCTCACTTCTTCACATCGTCCTCCTTCTCTTCACCCTTTTCCCTTTTCCTCTTTCTCGCCCTCCTCTTCCTCTTCCTCTTTCTCTTCCCCTTCCTCTTTCTCTTATTCTTATCTTATTATTCTTCTTCTTCCTCTTCCTCTTCTTCTACTTCTTCTTTCTACTTGTACTTCTTATTTCTTTGTTGAAAGGGTGGAACAATCCCATTCAAGATCTTCTTTCGGTGCAATACATGTATAGATTTATTTATTCCATTATGCTTTAACGATCATTTAATATTGATTTCAAACAACGCATTCTTATTTTTTAGTCAAATCTTTTGATGGCTCAAATTAGTAATGTACAGCAAACAAACTATGATACAAAAAATAGAAAAAGAAAACATAGACAAAAACAAATACCAGCAATTCACATTCATGAATAATATTCAAAACATGGTTTCACAGCATCATCACCACCACAAACAATACCTAATATCAAAGTACACCATTATGGTCACGCCACTACAACAACAAATAGTGTTAATAGATTCAAAATCAACGCCAACACCATAAATAATATTTAAAGCTAGAAATATATTTAAACTCTACTATTAAAGTATGACGAATCCAACACCACGTGCAAATCTACTAAAGCTTATTCTCTCGATATGTATTTAAGGTGACCTCAACACCACCTGCCCACAATATTAAAATCACATAATGTTTACTCCACTTGGATGTACAACTGTTGATTAGCATGGTCTAGTAGAGTTTTAGTTTCTTAATCATCATAGAATATGAGTATACAATGAATTAGTGGTTGTAATGTAATATTTACGGAGCGGGCTATGGATTTATTGGGTTTTCCACTGTTCGAAAAGAACACTTAGCGTGGAGAATTCCAAAATTATAAAACTCTCACGTTGAAGATCTTTAATTGTAATCAGGGTATGATATTCCTTATTACACTATATTTTAAAAATATTCTTATACTGATGTCATATATCTGCTAGTTGTTTTACGGGATTGTTTATAGTCGGAAAAAGAATACTTAGACTAGAGATTGCCAAAAATCTAAAACTTTCTCGTTGAAGATCTTTCCGTGCAATCAAGGTATGAGTTTCTTTATTACACAATATTTTAATAATATTTTTTTGATAGGTTCTTTTTCTCTATATTCTTATATTGGTGTGATATATAGTCTATATTAGTTATTTTTGTGTTTTTTATTTTTTTACTCAACTCTTATGATGACTCTCTCGTTGAAGATCTTTTAGTGTGATCAAGGTATGATATTCTTTTACTACACTAAAATTTAATAATATTTTAATATTTATACCATATAGACTATGTTAGTTGTTTTACAGGATTCCTTACCGTTGGAAAAGAATACTTAGAGTAGACATTGTTAGAAGTCTAAAAAACTCTCTCGTCTAAGATCTTTTGGTGCTATCAAGGTATGAGACTCTTTATTACGCTAGGTTTTAATAATATTCTTTTGATAGGGTTTTTTCTATATTATTATATTGGTATCATATAGACTCAACTCTTATGATGGTTCTGACTAGTGCTTAGGAGTACGCAATTTGCATTCCTCATGCAGAATATAATACTATGATTGAGGTGAGTTTATCTATAAACATTTATATAAATATGGCACATATTTATGAATAGAAATAGTTTACGAGGTCAATGGCTATAAAACCTTTTATTGACCCACAACGACACACTTCGTCACCTCTTCCTCCTTCTCCTCACCCTTTTCCCTTTGTTCCTTTTTCATCCTCGTCTTTCTCTTCTCCTCATGAAGTCTTTCTCATCCTCCTCTTCATCTTCCTCTTATTCGTATTCGTATTTGTATTCTTCTTCCTCTTCCTCTTTTTCTAGTTCTTCTTTGGGCGCAATACATGTATAGATTTATTATATATTCCTTTATGCTTTAATGATCATTTATTCTTGATATCAAACATCGTTCTTATTTTTTACTCAAATCTTTTGATGGCTCAAATTAGCAATGTACACCAAACAAACCATGATATAAAAGTAGAAAAAAAAAACATAGACAAAACAAATAGAAAATCCACAACCATGAACAATATTCAAAACAACAAACTCACTGCCATGGTTCCATAACATCACCACCAACACAAACAATATCGAATATCAAAGTACATCACTATGGTCACACCTCCACCACAACAAATAATATTAATAGCTTCAAAATCAAAGCCAACACCATAAATAATATTTAAAGTTAGAAATCTATTTAAAACTCTAGCATTGAATTACGATGAATCCACTTGGATGATACAACTATGGATTAGCATGGTCTAGTGGAGTTTTAGTTTCTTAATCGTCCTACAATATGAGTGTACAATGAATTAGAAGTTGTAACGTAATACTTACAAAGCGGGCTATGGATTTAGAGGGAGATTTACAAAAGTCTGGAACTCTCATCTTGAAGATCTTTCAGTGCGATCAAGGTATGATATTCTTTATTACGCTATATGTTTTAATAATATTATTATATTGATGCCATATAGACTATACTAGTTATTTTATAGCTTTCTTTATAGTTGAAATAGAATACTTAGAGTGGAGATTGCCAAAAGTCTAAAACTCTCTCGTCCAAGATCTTCCAGTGCAATCAGGGTATGAGGTTCTTTATTACACTACATTTTAATAATATTGTTTTGATAGGATTTTTTTCTATATTCATATATTGGTGTGATATATAGACTATGGTAGTTGTTTTCGTGTTCTTTACTTTTTCACTCAACTCTTATGATGGCTCTCACTGATACTTAGATATTTATTTTGGAGTACGCAATTTGCATTATCCCTCATGCAGAATATAATATACTATGATTGAGGTGAGTTTATTTATAAAAAATTGTATAAATAGCACATATTTATGAATAGAAATAGCTTTGGAGGTCAATGTTATTGCCTTTTATTGACCCACGACGGTTGCTTGTTCACCTCCTCCTCAGGACCTTCTTGTCCTCACCCTTTTCCCTTTTTTTCATTTTCTTCCTTCTGTTCCTCTTCTCCTCATCTTCTTTCCTTTCTTGCCTTCTTCATCTTTTTCATCCTCCTCTTCCTCGTCATCTTTTCCGTACTCTTATTCTTATTCTTCGTCTTCTTCTTGTTCCTCTTCCTCTTCTTTTACTTTTTTCTTTGTTGAAAGGGTGGAACAATCATGTTTAAGATCTTCTTTTGGTGCAATACATTCATTGTGTATAGATTTATTTATTCCATTATGCTTTAATGATCCTTTAATCTTGATATCAAACAACGTGCATGTTCTTATTTCTATTCAAATCTTTTGATGGCTCAAATTAACAATGCACACCAAACAAGCAATGATACAAAAAATAGAAAAAAAGAAAAATATAGACAAAATGAATAACACAAATCCACAACCATGAAATATATGCAAAACAACAAACTCACCGCCATGGTTCCACAACATCACCATAGCACAAACAATACCCAATATCAAAAGTACACCACTATGGTCACACCACCACCACAATAAATAATACTAATAGCTTCAAATTCAACGCCAGCCCAACAGATAATATTTAAAAGTTAGAAAACTATTTAAACTTTTACTAGAATTACGTCGAATCCAACACCCTACCCAGCATAACCAACAAATCTTCTAAAGCTTATTCTTTTGTATTTAAGCTGACTTCAATATCACCTACTGATTGAGCTGCATTATTGCATATTTTACACATTTAAAACCAATAAATTTTAATTGTTTTATTATTTTATCATTGGTTTTAGATGAAAAAATTGATTAAGAGGCATAAATCCAAGTTATGAATTAAATTGATTAAAAGCATAGTTTATGCTTGATTTTATAACTTGTGATTTATTTGGACAATAATTTCTCATGCACAGCACACTTTTAATATTTTATTTTCATCTCTTGTTTAATTTTATTTGTTTTAGTTCCTTATCTTATTTTATTTTATTTTATTTGTCTAAGTTTAATTTTTATTTTTATTTAATTTTGCTTGTCTAATTTTTATTTTATTCTATTTTATTTTATTTTTATTTTATTTTATTTTATTTTCTGTGCTGGCAAAACGACATGTTTTGGTCTGCTGACCAAAACGACATGTCGTTTTGCGCTAACTTTGTTTCTGCCGTCTGAGCTAAACGACGTGCCGTTTTGTCTAAAATCAAAACGACGTGCCGTTTTATCATTGATTTCACCGTTTAAGACTAAACGACGTGCCGTTTTGTCAACAGACGAAAACGACACGTCGTCGAGCTCGTCTTCAACCTCTCGACCCTCCGCCTCGATGAACAGTGCAGACCACTCCAACCGTGCGCAGCCGCCACCGTGGGCCGTCCTCGGCCCACCTGAAACCACCAGCAGCACCAGAAAATGCCGGCGGTCATCTCCTCCACCCCATGCACGGCCAAGAACAGCCCGGCGCCACGGCTGAACCGTCTGATCTCCTCGGCTCTGCACCAACCTCCACGGCGCTGCCCAGTGCACTTCCACCGCCCAGTACCGTCTCAACCACCCACAATCGAGTCCAGCATCCTTCAGTGCAGCCATAGTAGCCACCGTGAGCCACGACACACGACCTCCATCCTCCACCCCATGCACGTACCTCGGCTTCCCAGCAACTCCACTCCATGCACGCTACATGCAA
>QEOT01003615.1:2537-30951 GCA_003123785.1 Pterocarya stenoptera | reverse complement strand
TTGGAGAAATTTACTCTCAAGAACACTAAGAGAATGCTTGAGGAAGTTGTGTGAGAAAGTTAGGGGAGAATGGGGTATTTGTAGGACTCAATGGGAAGAGTGGGGGAGTCAGGGAGTGCATGGTTTGCTGAAATGAAGTGAGTGTGATTGGTTTGTGTGGGTGGTGGAGTCCTTGATTGCACTTTCAGGTTTTTCATGGCTTGGTAAGTTGAATAGTGGCCTAAGGCTTCATAATTATACTATGGTAAAGTGCTAGAAGGTGTCCATAGGTGCAGGGGGTTGTATTGGTTTAGAATTCTAAGACAAAAAATCACAAAGAAGCCATGGCCAACGATTTTGGTTGCCTTCCCAGGTGGGTAAAGAGGTATGGCGGTGGTCACTTGATTGGGTTTGAGCAGAAAATGAAGGAAGGGGTTTGGTTGCACAAGTTTCAATCAAAGTGATCTTCATCACCATTCCATTTGCCAATCGGTTTTGATGCTCATGGAAGGGGATTGGCCCAACATAAAATTGAGTGCTTTGAAGTGCTTCCTTAGGGTGAAATGCGAAGAGCTTGTGTGGCATGAGGGGGTGGCCAAATTAGGTGCAAAAAATTCTTGAAAGAACAAGGGTACTTGGTTAGGACAAAACTTCATTTTCTAGGTGAAATAGTTGTGATTTTGGCTTGGCTTATGAAATTTATTTTTGGTAAACTCTTAGGTCTGGTTTTAGGTGACATAATGAGGTTTAAATGGTGTGGAAAATATTCATGAAAGCTTGTGGAAGAGGCGTGGCTTTGGTAGCTTGTTGAAGGGCTGCATGACTTTGCACCAAAGGTGGCGATTGGTGGGTTGTGGTGTCATTGACATGCATTTTCCTCAAGTGACGCTGGTTAGGTTGGTTCGAACCTTCAATGATTGTCTAAGAGTAATGCAAAAAAGTGCAAAAGACAAAAATTTCAAATCTAAATTATGAAGAAAATGGTTTCAAAAAAACTATGCAAGTCATGATGCTTGAGTTTAGGGGTGCTTATCCAGGTTCCAACTCGGGTATACCCGGACCGGAACCCGGATTCCAAACCCGGACCAGGTTGGTCCGGGCTAGACTCGGGCCGAAACCCGGATGGATCTGGATTTTCGTGTTACGAAAATCCAGGTTCTAGGTTGTACTCGGAGATATATTTTTTTAAGTAAAAGCCTTTATTTTATTTTATTTTTTCTAAAATGTCAGAAAGGCATAATGTTTGTGTTCTAAAAATACTAAATACATGTAAAAAAAAAAAATTTCAATATTCATCTATGCATGCATCACAATGCAATCCACTACATATTACATTATTTGTTATTTATACATTACATTACAAAATACAAAATTACAATATATGAATTACAAAATCAGTAGCATGTCCATTAATGATTTAATCTCACACCGAATAGNAAAAAAAAAAAAAAAAAGTTTCAAGTCAAAAAGTGTTCAAGAATGAAATAAATATTTCATTCAATCTACGATGTAGTCATCATGCTTCTCAAAGAACATTTTCCACAAAAACGAGCGGAAACCCACCCTTTGACTAATAGGTTGCACAAGTTCTTTTATCAAGCCAAACAATACAGTACTAAATGACTTGGTGGAATACACAAAAGTGAACTTTTTATAACATACTTGAATTTTAACATAACCCTGAGTTATTATGGTTAGCAAGGGTAGTAATAAGTAAATGAACTACTTAAAACAAGCAGAGAGGGAAAGAATGCAACAGAGAGGGAAATATGTAATGGCACTTATCCAGACCTCACATGATCCACCAAGCAGTATAATGTAATATTGTTGTATTCGGCAATCACAAAGTGGATGACTGTGAAGACATTTTATCATTTACAAAGTCCCACAAATTTATTAGGTGAAACTAGACTACCTAAATGATATCATGAAAGCCTTCATGGTAATATTGACAATTCCTTTTAGGATGTGTTTGTAGCATTACTCTTTCTTACACTTCACATCAACTATAACATGGCCATCACATGATATTATACAGATAACAACGTTTTACTAAACTCTGTTATAATCTACTCTGCTACTCCATTCTTTAAGATAATCTACAAAGCATACCTTTGAAATATAAGTACAATAGCTAAATATTGCTCCTAGTGATCGACTCTCCAGGAAGCCTAAGCTCTTCATTGTATGCAGGGATTAACAGAGATATATACTTCTCTGATGGATCAGAAATATGGGTGCAAGGAACTTGAAACAGTCCATCCAAAACTCAGAATCACCAAAAACCACTACAGACGTCAGTTATAATTATCCAAAAAAAAATTGCTACCAAAATGACCTCTTAACATGAATAAATCTTGCCAAGTATTGCTTCAAAACTACATTATATAAATAAAAAGACCTAGAGGATCTTATAATTCTTGAAACATGTTTTTTTTTTTTTCCAATTTTCTTTTGGGCAAGTGAAAAAAAAGGGCTACAGAAAACTAATGTAACAAAGAAATCAGTGTCCATTTAAAGAGGCAATCAACTCATATTTTTAATATAATTCAAGTATTAATGGAAGGACTAAAATTCTATAAGAAAATGGGTTCAACATCATCTAAAACTTATGCCCACGATCTAGATCACAGAAAGCAAGCCAAGACCAGAAAAAATAGCAGATCTAGCAAAATATCAAAATGAAAAACTAGATTTATGTTAAGAATAGTTAGGCTATAAACAACTAATTAACTTGTTAACTCTCTTAGCAGTGGCCATTAAAAAGACCTAAGGCCAAATGCGAAACCGTAATCTTCTGTAGAAAGGGCGCGTTATCTAGGCCATTTTACTAGCAAAATAACAAAAAAAATCCATATCTATCAAACTAACAGCATATACTTTATACCCATGTTTAACAAAATAACACAAAAAACCAAGATCTTACCTGAACAAAATCTATACAAGCATTAGCATTTCATTGTCGTCATTCCAAGGTATCTGACGACGCAAGATAGAGAGGGTGAGAAGAAAGAGAGATCTATCAAAGATTCTTCCATTCAAACATTTTCATCAAAATAGACCCAAATCAACAAAGCTACACATTCTCTCTGTCCTCACTCTCTTAACAATATGAATATCAAAATAATAACAAATCTTCATTATATATATGTATCAGATATAACAGATCTAAATAGATCTTCCAAATAATAATAACCCACGGCTCTAGCATTTTGTAGCTAAATAGATCTAAACAGATACTCCTCAAACATTCAAACAGATCTAACCCATAAAAATACATTCAAACAGATCTAACCCATAAAAATACTCCTTAAACATTCAAACATTCTAAAAAAAAAAACCCAAAACAACAAAGAGAGAACAAAACAGAGGGAAGAAAGAAAACATACCCAGACGTTCGGCATTGCAGAAAGCAGAGAGAGTGATTTTGGGATGGCCTAGGGCATCACAGACTCAAACACAGATGCAGACGCAGGCCCAGAGCAGAGCGAGAGATAGAGTAGATGAGAGAAAGGAATCGGGGGGAGGGAGGCGTAGGGCATCTCACTTCGCATAGGAGGGAGAGGGAGAGAGGGAGAGAGAGAGAGAGAGAGAGAGAGAGAGAGATGAGAGTTGAGTGTGATTCGGGGAGGGGGCGCTAGGGCATCAATTTTACGATGATTTTATATCGAAACCCAGGTACCGTGTTTAAAACCAGTATTCGGATGTCAAAAACAACATCTGGGCCGGATGGGCCCAAGTTTTAAAAAGCGGGTACCAGCTCGGGTTTATTCCAGGCTGGAACCCGTAATCGGAACCTGGTTACCAGGTTCCAGACCAGGTCGGAAAAAAATCCAGCCCAGATGAACAGTCTTACTTAAGTTATTATTTATGGGTGAGATGAATAGTAATCTTAACTCAAGTTAGAAGCCTTACCATGGTTGAAAGAGAACCCTAAGGCATGTGGTTTAAGCTTGGGTAGAATGGAAACCAATGGTATGGTGTATATGGGTCCCATTTGGAAAAGTGAAATGAAATACAAGGTTTGGGCTTCGAGTGTTGGGTTCTTATTGGGCCATATGAACAAGCCTTTGCTGTGGGCCTAAAAGTGGGCTTATCCATGGGCTTCATGTCCAGATTTATTGGGCCTTTCCTTGGCCTCAATAGTCTACTAGGTTGGGTCCTAACTTTGGATCTTTTCTAAATTGGGCCAATAGCCTTGGATCTTACTAAGTTGGGACCAATAGTCTTATATCCACTAAGTTGGGCCGAATGTCTTGTGTCCATCAAGTGGGGACTAAAGTCTTATGTCTCCTAAGTTGGGCCTAAGATCTTAGTGTCTATCATTAGCCCATCTCATCTTAGTAAGCCAAGGCCCTTATTAAACCACTCTTGGGCCTTCTCCAATCCATCTAGTATTTTAACCAAATCACTTAGCCTATCAAGGTGGCAAGTTTCCCATATGCTATGTGTCATTCTTCCATTGGTCTCTTGTCACATTTCCTCAAAATGTGTCATTCTTCCATTGGCCTCTTATCACATTTTTTCAAAACTAATTAAGCACTAAAATTCTCTAAAATAATACTACTAATCCAAGGTTATAAGCTCTTTGCCAACTCAAATTCCAAAAATTTCCTTTTTCTCAAGTAACCTAACTTCTACTTAGCTAAGTTCATGGCTACTAGGATCAAGGCCTAAGGTGTTTTTAAGTGAGGTGTTACATTATGTGACCTAAAAGTATCACTTCATGAAGCCAGAACTCATACTTACTGAGCTTGACAAACACATTCTAGTCCTTAAGTATGGTCAGAGCCATACTTAGATGATTTCTCTGCTCATCCTCACTATCTGAGTAGATTAGGATATCATCAATGAATACGACAACAAAACTATCTATATAGGGTTTAAATATTTTTTTTACCATGTCCATGAATGCGGCTGGAGCATTAGTTAACCCAAAGGACAATAAAAAACTTCTAGTGGCCGTACCTATCCTAAAGACAGTTTTCTACACATCCTGTTTCTTAACCTTCAGTTGATGATATCCTGATCGCAAATTGATCTTTGAAAATATTGCTGCTCCAAGCAGTTGATCCAGCAAATCGTTAATCCTTGGTAACGGATACTTGTTCTTGATCGTCATTTTGTTCAGCTCTGTAACGCCTGTCCTTGGGGTGGACCTTTTTGAAAATATTTTAGAAAATACGATGGGAATTACTGTTCGATTTAAAACCTTTTACAGTCCTTCCCAGGATGCAAGACTCTACGTTATAAAATAAAAAGTGCTTTTATAATAAAAGAGTTTTGGAGTGGGAAATAAAATTCTTTAAAATAAAAAGACCTTTTCGTACATTTAAAACCTTCATGCCTAGATCTCCGTACTCTTTCCCTTTGGCTGTGTCCCTCCTGGGCGTATTGCCCATTTAGTTTCTTGTGAGGGAAGGGGCACACATAAAAACTAAAATGAGTCGAATACTCAGTAAGCATTACTTCATACCATTAAAATATATCAACGTAGGTTTTCACTCATGCATTCATCATTCATACATACTATACGTACATGCATATATGCTTTCATTTGGAAATATCATTGACGGGGTTTTTCCTTCCTTAAACATGGTTTTCTTTTCTTTAAAACGTTTCTCCCGTCAGTGCCTTCATTTCTTAAAGAATGCCGTGCATTCATACATACATTACTTTTCTTTTCACTTTCATAGGCCGGTGCACGTCGTTACGCCCCGCGTGCTGGGGTTAGCGGCTTTTTAGGCCGATGGATTCGCCCGTGGCCACGGGTTGGAAATCCCTTTCCGTTAGGGTGCAGCACTGGGTGCACTACCAGATACTACTGCCCAGCATTGCAATCTGCCCATTCATTCATTGGGTACCCCTTCCTTTCATTCATATGGCCATTATGTGGTTTCATACATTCATTAATGCCACATGCCGTTCTTTTCATTCATTCATTCACGTCAGCTCTAAAGAGCTGAGACTTTCATTCATTTCATTTCATGGGTATGGGCATTCATTCTTTTCTTTCTTTTTCTTTTCATGCTTTCATGGAAAAAAATCTTTTCATGGGAAAACATTCTTTTCGTTTAAAAGCATGGCTTAAACATCATCTTTCATGGCATCGTTTAAAACATCAGTTCTCAAGGACCAGTTTTAAAACACTTTCTTCGAGTCTCTTAAAGTATCGGTCTGAAGCTCGAGGCATGGCCCTCAAAGCTTCCTTTCTTTTCTTTAGAAAATACATATAATAGTTACGTCGTATAGTCATCCATTCACATGCATACAATTAATACTTTTGGGTGCGTAAAAAGGGGCTTTCATAGAGGGACCGTACATACGTATACCTTCAATACTTAGCATGCTTTCTTTAAAAACATCTTTCATGTCCTTTCTTAAAGCATCTTTCATGGGAAAAATATTTCTCTTTCCTTTTCTTACATACTTTAGGAAAAACTCTAGAAGAGCATGAACGTAATACTTACCTGGACTCCATGCTACTTTCATATCATGCAGTCTATTCAGCGCGTGTCAGATGGCACCTACATGCATACATAACCTTACATTATTCTCTATCTAGTGCATAAATAGCTAAACTAGAAATAGAGCTATCCTTTACTTAAAACACTCTCCTTCTATCCCGTGCTCTTTCACGTTCCTTACTATGGTAAAACCCTTGGAGACCCATTACGATCTCTACTTCTTTCAACCTTGATGTTCTACTTCGAGTGCCTACTCGCTAAGGTGAACTCATGATTCCCCTTAGGATTAAGACACTAGGACCTCTGTCTCGTTCTTCTCATTTACCACTTTCCGACGCATGACTTAGACTAACTAAGTCATGCATCCCATTCTTAGACGATACCCTCATCATTACCCTCATGTACCTTAGCTTACTTTACTTCTCATGATCATCCATACTCATCACATGGCTCCAAGCCACTCTGAGGCTTGAGCACCGTGTAACCATGCTTAGGACAGATTACCCATTACATATAATCCATCCGGCACGTGCGTCTAACCAAACAACACACATACCTTACTCCTTTATCCCTTAAGACCATCATTTAATACATTGGTCACGAACTCGTATGGCGAACGCTATACTCCGTTACCAACCTTCTTATAATCTGGCTAGCACGATCCTTCATGCTAGTCGTACCTCATGACAGTTCATCCCAACACTTGACACGATGGGACCCTGTTCATGAATACACCTTACGTCACGCCACATAGCTCGACACTAAATCCCAAGCTATACCATGACCCTGTCACGTCACCTCACATGCATCCTAACCCATCACAGCACAGCTTCATGATTGACCACATCATTTCATGACGTAGCCCAATCATGCTTCCACTGCACTGCTCTAATACTTCTTGGCCACTTAGCATATACTCATGGCCATAAGCCAACTACACGGCTACGCTCATCGCCGTAGACTACAGCCGTATCACTACTACGGCACATACCACAACACCTTACGTCACGCCATATAGTTCGAGACCATTCCCAAGTTACACCGTGACCTTGTCACGTCACTTCTGACATTCCGCTATGTCACTTATACATCAATCTCCAACTCATCACGAGTACGGCTCCTCACGTACTCCCGTCACATCGTGACATCTCGTCACGTTCCCGCTACATCACTCTTACGTTAACTCTTCACCCATCGAAAGCACGACTTCTTAATCGACCACGTCACTTAGTGACGTTGCCCAGTCATGCTTTCGCTGCGCTACTCTGATATTCTTCTTAGACACTTCTCATTTACTTCCGACCATAAGCCAGTTACATGGCGACACTCGTCGCCTCGGACTACAGGTCATATCTCACACTTCGGGACACAGTTCCACAGTTCCCGACACCATACCTCAAGCCCTTCGGCCATCAACTATGCAATCACCTTTATCTTCGCGACACGCCATACGGTATATCGCTACACCTCATGGAGTACTCTCCTCATGTACTCCCTTGACAGGATTACGCCACATCACCACTGTGGCACTCACGCCATATGGTGCGTCACTCCATTACAATGGAGTACACCCCACGTGTACTCCTTTCACAGAACTACGCTATGTCACCGCTATGGCGTACACGCCATACGGTGCATCACTCAATTACAATGGAGTACACTCCTCGTGTACTCCATTCACGACGCTCCGCCACATCACCAATACAGCACACATGCCGTACGGTGCATCGTTTCCCAACATGGAGTACACTCCACGTGTACTCTATCCAAGATATTATGCCACGTTATCGTTATGGCATACACGCCATACGGTACACCATCTCACCACATGCAGTACACTCCTCGCGTACTCCATTCATGGCACTACGCCACGTCACCGTTATGGCACACACGCCATACGGTGCCTCGTCTCATTACACAGAGTACACTCCACGTGTACTCCTTACACGGCACTAGGCCACGCCACTACTACTGCACATACGCTACCACCACACTTCACAGCACAGTCCACAACACTACACAGCACACTTTCCAACTACGTTCAACACTTCATCACATCACGTCACATCGCCACTACACAACGAATCCTATAATACTAGCAGCACAGTCCACAACCTATAATACTAACAGCACAGTCTACAACCTAGTCAACTAGCCAGCATCTAACATTTAATATAAAAAGTGAGGGATAGAGATTTATACCATCGACGGGATAACCCGTGCGTCGCTCACTAGCCGTCACAGCGATAACGTCGAAAGGAACGTACGGGGTGGCTACACCACATACAGTGGCTATTTAAGCGTTTGGATAGCTAGGTGTGGTCTTGGAAGGGCCTAAGTTGGCCTTGATGATGTTAGAAAGGGAGCGCATCGCGGCGGATCTCGCCGTGTACAGTGGCAGTCAGTCACTCACAGTGACTGTCCATCACGTGCAGTGATCAACCCACCACGTAAAGTGGTGGTTTGGGCTTGGGCTAGGCTAAGGGAGGTTGCTGGTGGAGCCGTGGAGGCTCGGTGGTGGTCGGCACAGTGGCCTACAGTGGCTGGCCGTGCACTGTGAGGGAGGAGAGGCCGTGGGAGAGTGAGAGAGAAAGTGTGGGGTCGTGGGTGGCAAATCGGGGCCCTGGGTAGTCCGGTTGGCTTCGTGGTGGTCTGAGGATGCCGGAGAGGGTGGTCACACGCCGTGGGTATGGCTATACCCGTGCAAGAGAGAGGTGCACTCCGTGGGAGCAACCGGCGGGGAGATGGAGGCAAGGTCACTGGAAGGTGATGGCCGGTGGCTGGAGGAGCTACTGTGGTGGTGGTGGCGCCGGAGGACGGCGCACGGCGGTGTAGGAGCCATCAAGCCTGTTCTGGTTGTGCATGGCCGTGGGAGAGGAGGGGCGGTGGTGTGGGCGATGAGGCTCGCCGACGCACGGCTGCGCCGGGCTGGGAGCTGGAGCCGTTCGAGCGAGAGAGAGGGCTGCACCGTGCAGTGCAAGCCGAGAGGGAGGAGAGAGAAAGGGGAGGGAAAAGTGAGGAAGAAAGAGAGAGGGGTTGGGGTTTATACTAAAACCCGTTCTCTGGGGGTCTATTAAATGGTCTATGATGACCCTTAAACACTGATTTGAAAACACATAAATATTTATTTAATTAAAAGCATTGAGATGAATAAAGATAGAATATTATTTAAAATAATATTCCCTCATCATTTATGAAATGATGAAGTCTTACTTAAAATATTTAAAAGAATAAAACTATTAATTTAATTAAAGATTCCATCATTATTTAGATCACATAATATTTTAAATAATTGGAATCATTTATATAAAATGATTCCCACAATTATAATATTTTTAGAGCTCTTCAAAGATATTATAATTGAGTTATTTAAAATATTTTTTAGTTAAATAATAATAGGAATCTTTCATTTAAAATACACATAACTTTAAAACACAAATATAACTTTAGAAATCACGTAGTATTTTTAAAAACAAGCCATCGAGGTCTGGCACGCATAACGGGACTCTTAGACACTAGAGGGGAGGAGCGGACAGGCTATCACATCTGACGTAATTGCTTACGTTAAAAGAAGGAAGGAAGGAGCAGGGTGTTACAAGCTCTTTGTAGTCTATGCACATCCTCATAGATCCATCATTCTTCTTTACGAATAGCATAGGTGCTCCCCATGGCGAAGAATTGGGGCTAATAAAACCCTTTTCTAATAGTTCCTCCAACTGCACCTTGAGCTCTTTCAACTCAACAGAGGCCATACGATACAACGCCTTAAGAGTTGGAGCTGTTGCAGGTTTCAACTCTATCTCGGACTCTGTTTCTCTATTCGGCGGTAATCCAAGTAACTCGTCATTGAAAACTTCGGAAACGTATTCAACTATGGGTATCCCACAAATTTCTTCACTCTCCAATGTTTTCTCCACAGTCATTAATAGAAATGCTAAAACTCCATCCTCGATGCACTTCCTGACCTACAAAGTCGAAATCACTGGAGGGGTGGCCTTAACTGGCGCTCCGTAACTCATCTTGTCTTCACTTGGGGGTTCAAATACAACTTCTCACTTTCGATAATCTATCTTAGTAGAGTGCTTGAATAGCCAATCCATCCCAAGGTTAGGTCGAACTCCATCTGACTGCATACTAGTAGGTCGAACTCCAAGGGACAATCCTTAACTAAATGGGTACAAGCTACTGTATTCCTGTTAGGAATCATCACTACAACCCATCAAGGTAATAGCTTATTTCTCAAACTACAAATCCATGCAAATGCTGCAGACACAAAGGATTGCGACGCACCCGAATCGAATAGAGCACAAGTCGTGAACCTTAATAGGTTGACATTTCATAATAATATATAATGTGATACTATTATTAATACTAACCCTATCATTCAAGCTAACAACAATGCACAAAAAATTAAGTAAATACTGATCTGGATCGCCAGACCTCTTTGTTATTGTAGCACCTGGGTCCAGTAGTAAGACATTTTTTCTAAAATTTTTATTTTTGGATTTATATGTAGGAAGAGCCCAATTAATTTTTCAAGTATTATTTTTTGAGAACCAGTCGAGCCCTATAATTCATTAAAAAAAAAATCCAAACCTCGTACAACCAAAAACCCAAGGCCCACACCCATTTGTTTTAAACCGTGAAAACCAACTATCAGTTTATGATCAATTTTCCCCACCTCGCACGACTCTTCTCCCATGTACGTGCACATCTCTTTTTTGTTTTCATTTGTTCATCAATCACATATATAAATACACCTTATACGCTTTCATGCATTGTTGCCCCCTTCAAGTCCTAGGGTTACAACAGCCCCTGCTTTATCTTCAGCAAGCCGCAGCCCCCATGGAATCCCATGCACGACAGCTCAGCCAGTCCCACCTTTAGGCCAACCCTCCACGTTGTGGAAAGCCTATGCCACAGCCTCCACCCCACGTAAACTTCTACCCAGATCCGCACCACTACAAGCCTATACCAGAAGCAACCTTGCCGCAACACCTCATCACAATCACCACAAGAGAACCTAGACCAACCATCATTTTTCTTGCCATACACAGATCTGCCTTGCACCACCACTAGCCACCGAGACTACCTTCCTAAACAACCTGGCCGTGAATCAGTAACTCTCGACGCATGCCCAACGGTTTTAGCCACCACGTCGCAGTCGCCTCCACCTTACAACGTCAAGATCCTCCACAAAGCTGCCTTATGCCACCGTCGCCCAACCATGGATAATCACCAAAGGTAACAACCTATTCTGCTGCTCCGAAAACAGAGCACTCCCACAACAGGAAACCACCACCACTACATCTCGGGAGAGCCACCGCACGCTGCCAACCCCACCCCCACGTCACCACCTACATAGAAATTTCCGTCAGGCCCTTTACGCCACCCCAAACCACTGACAACTCTGGATAATATCCCACTCCTCCTCATGCAATGATCACACTCTCCCTCCGTACTCTCTCTCTCTCTCATTAGTGCCTAGCCGGTGAGCTCACCACTGTCGACCTCTACCCAACCCATTGCTCCACTGCATTCTCCCTTCCCATTCGGTAAGACTCAACCGTATCAACCCTACTTGTTTCCATATTTTTCAAACAGGAACAATTTTGTTGCCTTGCCGTAAGGCTTCTTTGATGCAGGAGGTTTTCATGACAATTACGTTTTTTTTTTTTTTTTTTTTTTTGCGCTTTTAATTGTAAAACAGAATTCTGAAATTGGGTTGTTTTACTCTGGGCCACATGGGCATGTTTTCTACTGGGCCCTTTTTGTTTTATTTTTGGGTGTGTTAGGTTAAGTTATTTTTGAAGTTAAATGTTTTTGGATTGGGTTCAGGTTCTAAATTATTTTTGGCCGTATAATATTTTGTTACTGCAAGTTTTCATTTTTTTTTTTAATTGGGTTAGGTTAGATTTCTTAAATGAACTGAGGTTTGGGTTGAAATTAGATTAAGTATATTGAATGGATATTTGTGGATTTGGAAAATGTTGATATTTTAGGAATTATAAGAATTTTAGGTTTTGATAATTTAAAATAGATTAATTTAGTATTTCAGGTTTAAATATTGAAATATGTGGATTGAAAATTTACGGAAGTTACGTCACTATTTGTTATAGGTGATTGATTTCATTCAGCACTATTGTGAAGAAATTTTAAAAAGCTAAGAAGTTCAGGTAAGCAGGGTTCCTATACTAGACTTTGTATAAAAATAAAAAGCACTGAGGTTGATTTTTGAAAAATATACATGTTTGGTTATGAAAAGAAATTTGAATTACCTTAGTTATTTGTTCTGCATTACTCATAAGATTCTATTTAAAAATAAAGTATTTTCTGGCATGACTGGTGTAGACATGAATTATTTTGGCATTTTATTTTTGAACTGTGCAAAAGAGAGCGAATATGAAATTTTGTGCATAAAAGATGTTTTTTGTGATCTGATTATATTCTGTTCTGAAAATATTTTGTACTCTGATATGATGTGATTTCTGAAAACCTCTGGCATAACATTTTGTTTCTATTACATTCTGACCTTACAACGGGTGTAAAACTGTGACCTCTGTTCGGGTTGGTACCAACTTTTCTGTTTTCGGTGCACCCATTTTGAAAGCAAAGTGGTTTTCTGCATGGTCTTTCCTGTGTGCACACTCAGGGCTCCAACAATAATAAGGAAAAAATTCACATTCTGTTTCTGCTAGGTTGGCCGCCGGGGTTTGCACAACCCTACCACGGGGGTTAAACATGATCTTTATTTTGATATGATAAGAAAAGATGTGATAATTCAGTTTATCTATGCCAAAGGGATTTTGATTATGAATATTTTAAACTTTCGCTCTGATATTTTGATAACATGTTCTAACTTTGCATTCTAAAAGTAAATATTTTGATTATGCATTCTGAAAGAAAATGTTTTGTTCTGCATTCTGAAAGAAAGTATTTTGTTATGCATTCTGAATTCTGTAAATGCTCATATTTACATGCTAGTATATATTTTTTGCTTACTGGGTTGTTAATAACTCACCCCTTATCTACAAACATTTTCCAGATGATCTTCATGGTTCTGCAGGAGAACAAGAGTAGACAGTGTTAGAGAGGTTTGATGTTCATCGAGGAATAAGTACCCGAGGCTACAAGTGCTTATTTGAGAGTCATAGTTAGTAAATGGATTATTCTCAATTATTTTGACATGATGAGTTAAAGATATTTTTAAGTTTTTGAGGAGTTTCTAATTTATTTTATTGAAAATTTCTTTGTTGGACTTATGAAGAACATGGATATTTGGGTTGAACAAATAAATTAATATTTTATTGAGTTTTCTGGATTTTATAGTTGTGGTATTGGAATTGATATTAAGTAGTAAGAGCTAACTCTCCAAACCTCCAGGATCGGGGTTTTACAGTTATGTTTTTCCTATCGCATCTACGTTTACCAACTCCTAGTAGGTCTCTATTCTGTGGCAAGCTACCTGGCTACAGATCCTTGGCTGAAGTCCTGCAAGAAAATTTTGTGACTACATCATTTTTGTAGAAATTAGGTAAGTTGAAAACCTCCCCAAAGCCATAAACTTGGCAGCATACTTCTCCACAGTTAAACTAGCTTGAGTTAAAGATGCGAACTTCTGCACCTTCTATTGTTTGACAAAATCTAGGAAGAATCTATTGTCAAACTCTTCTTTGAACCTCTCCCATGTCAAAGCAGCGAGGGTTCCTAGTTCCCTTATCAGATGCTGCCTTCGGGGTATCCTACCAAATTCTAGCTTCTCCTTAGAATAGGTATCCAGCATATGGAACATTTTGGTCCTCAGTGCATCCACATATCTCCTACGTCCTTTTGAGATCTATAATACATTTCTCTACCCTAAGAGGTCCTTCATTACCCAAAAAATTCGAGTAACGGTCTATCAAAAACTTCTCATACGAACAACCCCTAACTTCGGGTATGGGTGCGTGCACTTATTGCTGTTCCTAATGTCTGAGCACGTTAGTTAGCAAACATATTGTTTTAATGAATCCTTGTTCCCTATCCATTGTGGATTCTTATTCTCTTAATTGATATCCCCTCTAGGGTTTCGAGGTATCCTACCACGAGTCATGTGTCACTTCCTGAAACACATGGGCATGTGTATCAAAACCACGTACTAGCTTTAACACCCCGTCCCCGAAGGTCCAGAGAGTTAGCTCTTGTAACCTAAAACCATCTCCCATAACATACTTATATACTCCAAATTTTCTGTAAAATATAAATTTATTTATTCAAAACCAAAAATATATATTCCTCCACCAAGACTGGAGACATCAAATAAATACTTCAATGAAATAATTTATAATCTCTGCAATGATTCAAAAATTTCCATGACTCAAAATACCAAAATAACATTATATAATTTTTCTACTTAATAAAAATCTCCAATAAATACTTGTACCCTTTGGCACTTATTCCTATACTACCATCAAATATTGCTAACACTTCCTACTCTTGACTTCCAGCTGAGACATCAAAATTATTTAAAAAATATTGTGAAGATAAGGGGTGAGTTATCAACAACTCAGTAAGCAGATAACATATACTAATATGTAAACATTATCATTTATCGAGTGCAGAATGCAGAATAAAACATTTACTTTCAGAATGCAGAATCAGAATATTTGCTTTCAGAATGCGTAATCAAAACTTGTTATCAAAATATCAGAGCTAAACTTCCATAAACATTCTTATTCAAAAATAAAATCCTTTGGCATATTATAATCTAAGACATTATCTTCATATCAGATCAGAATATCACACGGGACAGAGACCATGTTTAACCCTCGTGGTAAGCTTATAAACCACCATTATACCCGTGGCAGAGCCGTATACCACCATTATCACTCGTGGCAAGGCCGTATACCACTATTATCACCAGAGGCAGGGCCTAAACTAAACAGAACCAAAAACAAAATCAGAAAGTCATGCCAAAGGTTTTCAGATATCACATCATATCAAAGCAGAGTACTGAACAGAATTAGATCACTTCACATATTCAAAAACATATTCGGAACATCTTCGCATTACATGCACAAATTTTCATAAATCTCATATTCACTCTTTTTGCATAGTTTAGAAAACAGAATTTAAAAATAAGCTCATGTCTACATCAGTTAGGACAAAACTTCATTCTTATACCAACTTCATGCGTATGCAGAATACATATCTGAGGCTGTTATCAAGTTTCTTTTCAAAACAAACATGCATATTTTCAAACTCAACCCCAGATATTTTCTTTTATGCAAAGTCTAGTATGGGAGCCCCACTTCCTGGACTTTTTAGCTTTTCAGAATCTTTCTCACAACAGTGCCAACCAAATATTAATCTTCACCTATAAAATAGTGGTGACTGTCAATGTTGCACAATGGCTTTATGGTTGAGGAAAGCGACGACCCCAATGCTACACCTACGCTCGTTGGAGAGAACCTAGAGGCACTGGTTGTGAAACCGTGCTTCTCCTTAGCCTGGCCTCAGATGGGCTGTAGTAGTAGTGGGACTGTCCCACAGTGGTGCATTGGCTTTGATGTGGAGGAGCTGTCGTGCATAGTGGTTCAAAGGGTTGGCAACAAGAAAGGCGGGTTCTTTGCTGCTGTGCGGCCATGGAGGCTAGAGTTGTGGCTGGGTCGATGGTGGATTTTTCGTGATCATTGTTGCTTGAAGCTTGATGTGGTGCCTGGTTGCAACGAGTACGTGTGGCAAGAATGGTTTACGGTGGCCTTGCTGCAAGTTAAGGTTAGGCTACAGTGCTGACACAATGAATAGCTAGGGAGTGGTGATTTACGGTTGAGGAAATGGAAGGGGCTTACGGGTTGTGATCTGCTACATGTGGGGGGGGCTGTTTTGTAGTGCTTGGCCTGGAGGTGGGATTGGCTGAGTTTCCATGCATGAGATTCCATGGAGGCTACGACTTGCTAAAGTTAAAGCAAGGGTTGCTGTAACCCTAGGGCTTGAAGGAGACCACGAGTGCATGAAGGAGAAACGTACAGATCTATATATATATATATATCTATAAAGCTGGAAACCTTAGAGAAAGAGGAGACGTACATGCGTGGGTGTGCTAGAGTCATGCATGATTGGGGGTTAAAAAAAATAACTGAACGTTGGTTGGTTCCCATGAGATTGGATTTCAGGGCATACAAGGTTTGGGCTTTTTTCCCAAGTTATGAGCATCAACTCAACCTCTAAAAAATTAATCCAACTTGACCAAAAATCTTCTCGACCCATAAAAAGACTTTTAACCTAATTATCAAACCGAAATAAAAATCATATTCTATCAAAACAAAGATTTTAGGCTCATAGTCTATTCCAAAAAAAATACTCAAACACTCAATTGGGCTTTGCATACGCATAAGCCCAAAAATATTTAAAAAGAAGACTCGGGCTGGGCCCGGGTGTTACACTAGCTCTTATACTTCAAGAAATTCAAGCCTAACAAAGACTAAAATTCCAATCCTATTATTTGATGCAATTCTTAAGGACATGTGATTTTAACCTAGAGACATATTGCTTTGATACTATCCTATGACACTCCTAGATTCCACTTGGGATCGATTTGACATTTGAAGCGTAAGGACTTGCAACACAAGGTTATTCGCCCCCGTTCATGAATGATAAAGATGCAATGTACCTAGTATGCATCTAGAAATATGCAATATTCACAACAAATAATTTTGTTTCCTTTGAGCAATACTATAAACCAAACTAATAACATCTCGAATGATTTTGAAACATATTACATAAAACATGAAAGTGATTCATATCCATAATTATAGCATAAGTCCAAAACATATGTAATCTCAGAGGTATGAAAGACAGAGCTCCATAAGTACATTCACCAAAATAAAATTGTTGGGCTAGTCCATCAAGCAACTCGTGTAACTCGACTAAGGACGTCATAATGCTATCTACAAACCGAATCATGGAGACCATGAGCTTCGCGTTGCGTCGACGTTGCCTAATCGACCTCCCCAATCGGCTAGGCTCCGCTCTATCTCTTGATTCTGGCACATTGCCTACCATTCAAGAAGAATGGTAGTTTGGATTACCACGGTGAGATTTGAGTGCAAATCTCAACAAATTAACAGGAAACTTTAACGTACAGTTTATAGATGCATGCATGGCAGTGAAGGCACAAATGCATAATAATAATCACAAATAAGCATGATGTGGCTTGAGATATAACATGTCATAAATTGACATATAAACATGTTAGCTACACTCGATAAAAGAATCAGACCAAGATCTTTCTAGTAGCTCGGTCAAAAACACCAAAATAACAAGCATTGTCAAGTTTACTACTCAGAAAGACCTTTCCAAGCTTAAAATAACTTTTTACTAATCAAATAGCTATAAATATATATATAAATATATATCCAAAGGAACTAGACTTAAAGAGGAGAAACTCTTGTGAAGGAAAATTTGTGAGAAAATACTTTAAAAAAGCTTTAAAAAGTGCGTGAAAAAAGGACTCTGGAAAACTATCCAAACTAATCTTGGACTACCTATTTCCTTCAAGAAAAGTGTTGGAAAGGGATGAAATGAAAGGGAATGGACTTGGAAGCTTCTAACAAAACTGAGAGGTGATGAGAGGGCTATGAATGCCACTTAAGTAATGGTTGTGTAAGCCAAAACAGGGGGTAAAACCAGCCCATGGTTTTCTACCCTTGGACTTCTGAGTGAGGGGGTGGTGATGAGGTGGCCTTGCCCTTCACATCAAGTAACACTTAGGGCTGCTTTGAGAAGTGTTTGGTCGGCCATGGTAAGGAAAAACTTCCTCCACAAGCCTTGCAAAGGTTACTCAATTTCGTGGGTCTTAATGGGCCTTAATTGAATGGGCCTCAATTTGGGGTTTAAAGAAGGTTTGGCAAGGGTTTGGGATGCTATCAAGACCAAATCCATTTTTTTTTGTTTAATAAAATTTTTAAGGTTTAAAGGATTGAGTAATGATGCCATAACATGAATTGATGTAGTTAATAGCATGTAGAAATGATTTAATCAAGTGATTAGACATTAAGATAGAAACCAGATCCATTTAGGGTTTGAAAGCAAATTTGGGTTTGGGGAAACCATTTAGGATTTTGGTTTCAACCAAGCTTTTGTGATTTCAATTGGATTCCAAGTGTTTAAGGTTTCTCTAGGGTTGAAACCATTTTTGGTTTGGCACAAATTGGATGGTTGGATGGAATAGTATTTTATTTGGGTGGCATGATTACAATGCTTGATTTCCTTCACATTTCCATCTCATGGCTCCTTTGGATGCCAAGTGTCCAATACTATTCATCAAGTGTGGCTAAGATCTTACCAAGTGTCCAAATAAAACTTCCCTAACCTAATTTGGACATTCCATACTATGATTTTGAAAACACTATACTTTGTGCTATTATCGAGGTTACTATTCACTCCAAAACAATGAAAAATAACTTTGTATTGTAAAATCCTAAGTAATCATACTAACCTTAGATTGCAAATCATTTATCTAATTTTGGCTCTGAAGTGCCTGGAAATAATCAAAACACGTTTTCGAATAAGCATTTCGTTTGAAAATCGAAAATGAATTTATTCCATTAAATCCCAAATATTAAAAAGAAATTAATAGTGCAAACCATATCTCATTCTGACACTTCTAGGTACCTCAAATAAATAAAATTATACTTATGGAATGATAGTGAGTTATAACACTGACTATGCTGACAGACTAAAACCTATGCGATTGAGTCGATTCGTGAAAACTTTAGGATTTTCATGAGATTCCTAAAACCTAAATAAATTCATCCCTTGAATTTCTAGTACGTTGTTACATCTGTTGACAGTACTTTGTCAATCCAGAAAACTTCATATCAGTTTAAATACTCCAACGTGAATAATGAATATCTACTAGGATATTGCTCTATCCTAACACTTGGAGTCGTCATAAACTTAAAAGACTCAATTGACTGAAAAGTACTATTTTTCGTGATGAACTCCATACTCATGACATGACATAGCATGAAATGAAATGACAGATGCATGGCATGACATGACGTGACATGTAAGTATGACTAACAACATGGCGCGCGACAATTAAACATGGCATGATAGAATATAACATGTAACAAATAATCTCATACTTGAAAATAAAACATGACATGACGTAATATAACATGTAATAGATAATTTTGTACTTGAGAATAAAACATGGTATAACATAACTTAACATGTATATATAAAACCTAACCAACGTGAATGATGGTTTCTTACCACCATATATACACAAGTACCATAAAAGTAAATTAGAGGCCAACTTATAGTGATAGTTGCGTGGCGTAATAAAACGCGAAATAACAAGAACTGTAAGGAAATATTTCTAAAGGTTAGAGACTCCTCACTGTCATACTTAGAAATATAGAAACACTTACTCATGGCAAAATTATCATTTTACCCATCTATTGTGAGAAATGACCAGTTTGCCCCTAATTTAAGGATTTCACATCCTAACTTCAAAACTCACCAAAACATATATTCTTCATGTAATTTTTTTTTTTCTAAATCAGAGTATCTAAGCAGAAAAATTTAAAACACAATATATCTATAAGAACCAAGCATAGGCCGAAACATACAAATGCTAAAATCCTTAATTTTATTACAATTCTTTCAAACTCTAACTTTCTTGCTAAAACTGAATCATGCAACATACATAAATCATATCATATGCTTTAATATCATGCTAGGGCATTCACAAAACACATAATAAAAATCACAATCTTTTGCATGCCAAAACATCAATTTTTTTTACCATAAAGAACAACTCTTGATGTTCTTGGTCTCTCCTTCTTCAAATCAACTCCAAGAATTTCAAAGTTCAAAAACATATTCTTAACATGTTCATAAATCAATCCTAAGGATTATCATACTGAAGCAAATAAATAAAAGACCATAAAAGTCACAAAATATCATCCAACACAATTGGTTTGCACATTTACTCTAAAACTGAGTACTACATGTTTTTGGTTTTTTATCAAACCACTAGATATGAATTTTCCATGAAGTAAACCATCAAGAAACAACATCATATGCTTCATATTCAAGTCCTAAAATTGATCTAAGAATTAAAATCAAGATCACATAGCAAAAATTGCATAGAAACACAACACAAATTGTGAGCCTCAAGTTTGTGTACTAACCTGACCTTGGCATTCATAAAATTCATTTCCTCAAGATCACAACCATAAATCCTCAAAATAACTTCCTAACACATTGATCAAAGTCCTAAGAACAAAATATGTGAATATCAGGACATAGGAGAATGCTTCCATAACAAAAGATCTAAGCTTTCTTGAAACAAAAATTATTTTTATACCTCTAGTTTCCAACTTGTTAGAATCATACAAAACTCCTAATAAAAACTTTCAACATGTCACAAATCCACATCAAACTTTCATGTGAACATGTTAAATTTAAAACATAAAAATATTGGACCAAGATCTTGCCAAGAACTTCATAAAAAATAAAAAAATTAAAGAATAATGCATTGTCCAGATTATCACCGAGTATGATTTTGTATGCTTAAATAGAATTTTCACCAAACAAACATCCACAAAATGTCACAAAATATATATTAGTGGAAACTAGATATAAATAAGAATAACTTATATGAGATATTTTTGTGAAAATCTACTTACAAAGGTTTCAAAAAATTCAAGCAAGAATGTTTAGAAAAACTATCTCAAGTCTCTCATTGAGTTCTCTCTAAGAAAGTGAATCAAAAGCGACAAAAGCCTAAGGGACAAGCTATGGATGACTCATATACTGTTGGAGGGGCAGAGAGGGGATGTGAGGATGACCATTTGGTGATGTGTTGTCAGCCAAAACCATGGGCAAAATCATGGACTACTGCACACAATTTTCTGCCTTGAAGCTGCCGTGTGATGGGGTTGGTGGTGAGGTGGCTGATTGCCCTCCCATCAACCACTATTTAGGGCTGACTTGGGCAATGAAAGTACGTCATGGTAGTGGACAAATATCCTCAAGAAACTTTGCATAGGTGAATTTTTCCGGTGGGCTTTAATGGACCTAAACTGATTGGGCCTCATTTGGGATTTTGATAGGGTTTTGTTTGGAATTTTAGTTTATAACAGGCCCAAATCTAGTTTTGCTTAGCGCAATAAAAATACTATAGTATAAAATAATGGATTAGAGTGTAATAACATGAGCCACATTTAGGGTTTGAAAAACTATTTAGGATTTCGGCTTCCACAAGACATTTGGGGTTTCAATTGGATCTCAAATATTTGGAGTTTCACTAGATTTGAAAATCCTCTTTGATTTAACACAAAATTGATGGTTGGATGGAATAAAGTGTTTATTCAAAAAATGTACTTTTGAGATTAGATGACACTCCACCCTAAAAAGGAGTGAGGTTTTAGAGGTCTTTTGTCAATTTGACTTGTTATAACTCTTTTATGTCCCACTGAGTCGAAAATGCTCCTCCTAGACCTGCTCTCTCTCCCAAACCTCATAGCATTCATATTCCAAGCACTAAGTATTACTTGCCTGCTCACATGTGTCAATCCCCCTTCTGTCTCCCACTACCAAAAGACTTGGAGACCCATTTATGTCATTAGCTCCTTACCTAAGGCAAACTTCACGTCACTTCCTTGAACTAACTTAAGGAAATCTCGAGCTCGGCTCCAAGACTCAAAAAGAAAAACTACACAACAAGTGTTTGGCTTAGGTGGCATGATCACAATACTTATTTTCCTTCATATCCTTCACATTTCCATCTCATGGTTCTTCTTGGTGCAAAGTGTCCTCTACTATTCACCAAGTGTGGCTAAGATCTTGTAAAGTGTCCAAATAAGACTTCTCTAGACTAATTTGGACAATTCATACTACGATTTGAAAATTATTGGATTGAGTGCTAACACAGGTGTTACTATTCACTCCGAAAATGGTAAAAATAACTTTGCAACATAAAGTCCTAAATAATCTTACGAAACTAGGAGTGCAATGCGTTTCGCGAATTTCAACTCCTAAGCGCCTCGAACAACTATCATTCAGAAAATAAAAATTGTATCATTGCACTATAAAATTCTAAATATTCATCTGAGACTAATGGCGCAAACTCAATCCTATACTCTTAAGTACCTCAAATAAATAAAATCGTATTGCTGTCACCAAAGTGGGTGAGAAACTGACTAAGCTTACAAATTAAAACCTACGAGATTGTTCGATTCATGAAACCTTCCTGGAGTTTTCACGAAATTCCTATAGCCTAAAAAAATTTCATCCACTGAATTTCTGGTGAGTTGTTACTACAAGAACTCCAAAATCATGTGTTCATGCATATTCATCAAATACTCACTCAAATCCTAGTTTCATGGCTCTAAACATAACTAGATACATAGATCTAATTCTTATCAAAAGGGGTTTTGAAGATACATCCACCAAAGCATACTTTTGAACTCAAAAGAATCAAATTTTCCAAAGGACACTCATGTTAGTTTCAGTTTCACTAAACCTAATTAGCGGATGCAAATCTTTTGGATGAAATCACTAGTCACAACCTCAAACCAATGATGGATACACTATACATGATACTAACATCATTAGAACCAAATTCATCAAAATGACCTAAGACTATATGGCATTAAAAAAACAAAACTCCATCCCAACAGCATGTGCTAGCCGAAAACACCATATTCCCATATCACCAATATTCAACTATTCAATCTTAGTAAAATTATTCCAACACCCAACCATCTTGTTCCTAACTTAGGATTATACATAATAGAAGGGAAGAGGTTGAGGAAAACAACTTACCAAGCTTGATCACCAAGAGAAAAGTGCCTAACTCCTTCCTTGCTTCTCACTCGGTTTCGTTCTCAAAGTGCTAAGTGTGAGTTGTGTCAATTGTGTGCAAGTGAGGAGGGCTCATGTGGTGTGGGAAACAAAAAGGGAGTGAGGGAGAGGTTGTTTGAACCTGTCATGGCATGGTATGGAGTTGATGGGAGGGTTACATGTTGACTTGGATAAAATCCTAGGTGGGTGGTGCTTAGCCGATTGCATGGGGGCAAAGATGGGTGATTTTTGCTTGAGTGTGGGAGGGTTTTTGGGCTGACATGGAAGTAGATGGCAGGGCATGGAAGTGTTCATTCATGGGTAGCATTGCCTATGGATGGAGTCAAAGAGTGGAGGCAAATCGGTTGGTGGATTTTCCCTAGCACCCTATGGCTAACTTTTTGGGTTTGGTTAGGGTTTCAAGTCCAAATCTAATGGGACTAGTCCTTGGGTGGTACATGGTGTGAAGAGAAATGTGTGTGTAAGAGAAGTGAATGGAGGGTGTGGGAGGTTGCTGGCAATTGGAACTAGCTCAAGGGTGAAAAGAATGGCGCAAACCGATGGGCATGGGGGCCTTGAAGTGTCTCGGTTTTGGGCTTCAATTTGAATCCAATTAAGGGATGTTCATAGGTTATACAATGGTGTAAGAGAGAGAGCCATGTGTTGTGTAAGAAATGTAAATGGAGGGTGTAATGGTTTCTTGTACAAATTATCCAAGACAAGTGGGAATGGAGGGGTGTAAGCCGATGGGCATGGAGGGCTTAAGGGGTTCAGTTGCTTTCGGGCTTTGGGGTTTCAATCCACAAATGGTGGCTGGCCAAGAATGTACAATGTGTAAGTGGAAGGGTATGGTGGATGTAAGACAGGCATGGGCATATAAGAGAGCATGGAGTTGGCTTGTTTCACACTTAAACTCCTTACACGTGTACTAAGCTTGAATGTGTAAATTGAGGTCCAAATGGAGGGTGGTGATGGTGCCAAGTGTCCATGAGGTTCTGCTGATTTAGACATCCTACATAGAGATGTGGAAGCTGGTTGATGACGTGGCACGCTAGATGCCACATGGTGCTCTCCAATTGACCCATTTGGCACTCAAAAAGTACGAAACTTTTTATTGCACCATAAAATCCTAAAAATCCATACGAATCTAATGGTGTAATCCATTTCATCTAATTATGATCCTAAGTGCCTCAAAAAATTCCAAAAGGCATTTTGTTCCCATTAAAATGGTGTAATCTAATGGTGTAATCCATTTTGTTCCCTTAGCGGATCATAATGCGACTACGCTAACGAGTCGAAACCTAACTAATCCTTAATCTATTAAATCTCTTCTAAATCTCCACGGCATACTAAATATCCAATTAAAAAAAAACTTCCGTCAAATTTCTTTCGGGCGTTACAGTATTAATTACATGAATCTCACTAGATATCCTGAAATGTTCATATAATCGAATATCTAACACTGTATCAAAGCCATTTCTTATTGGTCTCTATCCAATCCCACGTGTTTCCCATCATTCTTACTTTCTTTAGGACATAATTCTAACAGTTGTGTGTTATAAATTTTGCTTTCCTCTTTTAATAACATATAAAATTTAATTAAATCAATCATGAAGGACAATTTCCCAAAAGACCATACCTCTCTATCCTTCTTTCATAAATGTTAAGCTTTGCTAGTCAGTTTTAAAAGCTAAAATTTCTCTTTATTTCGCTAGCCCAACGTGGGTGGTTTTGTTTATAATTTTTTGCTGAATGATTAGCCAAATAAGCTTTCAGCTAACCAACGTGGTTGATCTTGATATATTCCAATGTAATATACGCTTTCAATAGAGATGAAATCCCATCGAGCTGATCTATGGCATAATTAAAACATAATATTTTATCAAATTAAACGACCTTAAATTTGTTGTGTTCTCTCTTTTTGGTCCTCTAACAATGGTATATAGATGCTAATCGTTATTAAGACAATCAGCCAAGCGTCATGGTTCAATTGTTATACACGAGAGAGAGAGAGCGCACAAGACCTCTTTCACGAATTAAAATGGCTATACAACATTACACACAATAGTTCGACATAATAGATGTCAACATTGAAGCTAAAAGCTAAATTTCTATAGGAAAAATGGAGTTCAAACACAGGTTTTAAAGGGCTTGAAACCATGCACCACTTCCAACAGACTTGACCGGCAAAGTAGGCAGCATACCTTTTTATGCAAGTGCAGCTTTCGACATTTATTTGGAAACAAAACGCATGCCTACTCCAGTTCGTTCCTGTCAAAGCCAGCATGTTTGGACACCTGCGTTATGCAGACGTGAGAGCTTAACTATCAGATAATTACAGTATGAAATTACCATAACTAACGTATGTTGAAACTCAACTTAAAAAATTGATTTGCAAAATCTTTAAAAAAAAAAAAAAGCAATTAAATACTAAAATGACTCCTCGATTTTACCATACTAGCTTGATTCCCCACGCAAAAAATGTATCAAGTTTAAGTGAGTAAACGAATGCTAGAACACCATAATATGCATGTCTATAATAGTCTAACAATAACTCATGTCAAAGTGAAAATCGTAGCCTAGTAGGACACAACTGAACAATCAAAAGAGTCTAACAACACATGTCCAAGCAAGGGAAATAGTTCGACAGCATACACCAACATAGATGTTTAGGCCAAGTTTTTTTATTGTCTACGACGACCCATTAAAACCAGAACCCAAAATACTGTAAATGCAACTACTCAGCCTTCATGACATTATCATGGATGGAAACAAGTAGGGCTGTGCATCCGGATCCGGATATTCAGGAGGATCCAGATCTGGCTTTTTAAAAGCGGGCTGATATCCGCCCGGATAAACTAGATTGAAACCTGGGCGGATGGATCTGGATACCGGATATCTGGATTTTTTTTCAGAAAAATTATGTTTTTAGTTTTTACCACTTTTACAAAAAAACCCCATACCCAAATCTAAAACAAAAATAAACTAGAGATTACAAAAATAAAAATAAAAAACCAAACCAAACGCAGATCCAATCCAAAAAGAATGGAAGAAAAAGTTTAATGAACACAATTGCAGCATCTAGAGAGATTAATAGCAAGAAAAAATCGAAAATAGACTAGAGATTAGGAAAAAAAAAACAAAAACAAAATCAAACCAAACCCAGATTCAGATCTACAAACACAGAATCTCAGATCTACAAACACAAACTTAGAGAGAGAGAGAGAGAGAGCTCACGAAGAAATAGATGTAGATAGGCTTCAGATGAAGCACGTACAAACCCTAAGAGAGAGACAAGGATTGTGTATGCTGCAATTTCAAGATAGTTAAAAGAAAGGAAACAAAGCAGAATGAGAGAGAGAGAGAGAGAGAGGAAATCGAGAAGTGAGAGTCTGAGAGAGAAGGAAATGAAAAAGTTACCTTTTTACTTTTGTTTTGGGGAAGAGGTAACCTACGGGTTACTAACTTTTGCCTTTTGGGTTACCACCTTACGGCTTCAGCCTTTTACAAAAGCCGATTACGGATATTATACCGGTTAAATACCATATCCGTAATCGATCCGAGCGGATATAATAATATTATATCCACCCGGATGCAATCCGGGCGGCTATCCGTCCGGATCATCCGAATTTCCAGATTTTTAACCGGACAGGAAAAAAAATCTGGTCCAGATACACACCCTTAGAAACAACGTTATAGCAATAACATGCATAGAGAGCAAAAGTGCTCGCCACCCAAGCGAGCGCCAAGGGAGGCAAAGTACTCATCCCCCAAGTGACGACCATGGGAGGTAAAGTGCTCACCACCTAAGCAAGCACCATGAAGGAGCATGAAGCTCGCCACCTCGGCGAGCAACGTGGAAAGGGAAAGTGCTCACCCCCCCAAGTGAGAACCAAGGGAAGCAAAGTGCTCGACACCCAGGCAAGCACCATGGGAGGCAAAGTGTTCGTACCCTAGGAGAGGATCATAGGAAGTAAAGTGCTCGCCACCTAAGCAAGAACTGTGGGATCAAAAGTGATCACCAACTCGACGAGAGCCATGGCAGGCAAAGTGCTCGTCACCTCGGCAAGCATCATGAAGGAGTGTGATGCTCACATCCTCAGCAAGCATTGTGGAGGGAATAGAGCTCGTCCCTTAGGCAAGCGCAATGGAAAACAAAAGTGCTCACCACATCGGTGAGCACCATGGGAGGAAAAGTGCTAGCCCCCGAGCGAGCACCGTGAATCATGAAGCTTGCCACCTCGATGAGCAATGCGGAAAGGGAAAGTGCTCGCCCTGGATGGAGAGCAACAAGGGAAGCAAAGTGCTCGTACCCCAGGCAAGAGCACCATGGGAAGCAAAGTGCACACCGCCCAGGCGAGCACTGCGAGAACAAAAGTGCTCACCACCTCTGTGAGAGCACAAGTGCTCATCACTTTGGCGAGCATTGTGAAGGAGTATTAAGCTCGCCCCCTCGGCTTGTGAAGAGGTAAAGTACTCACCCCCGAGACGAGCACAATGGAGAGCAAAAATACTCGCCACCTAGGTGAGCACCATGAGAGGCAAAAGTACTTGCCATTTCGGCGAGAACCATGAAGGAGCATGAAGCTCAACACCTCACCGAGCATCGTAGAAAGGGAAACTGCTCACCAAGCAAGTGAGCACTATAGAGAGCATAAGGAATCACCACCTTGGCGAACACCATGGGAGGCAAAGTGCTCACCCCCCAAAAAAGCACCTTGGAGAGTAAAAGTGTTTGCCACCCAAGTGAGCACCGTTGATACAGTGGTCTATCCCTAGGTCGATCTAAACCCATGTTGAAAGTCAACAGCGTATAGTATGAACAAACAGTGAACGTTTTACACCTCTGGGACTTCCACAACATCCTATCCTCATCATTACCACCAAGCCTCAAGTATAAAAAGCTTACAAAGGCTGAAATTTCATCAATCTCCCAATCCTAAACAGCTCTAGCTAAGCAAATATCCCACTGAATCGAGCCATTAGACAACAAAGCAAATCAGATACAACAGCAAATCAATCTAAAGCCAAATGAAAGATAGCTGAAAACGCACTATTGAGGGCTTGATCACCACATCAAATGTCGAACCAAAAATGGATCCTAGATCCCTCTCCAACAGCATAACTAA
>QEOT01003614.1:69326-148734 GCA_003123785.1 Pterocarya stenoptera | reverse complement strand
TCTTTATAAGCTCATGATATGCCAAAGTTCAATGGCTTAAAACATTAAAAATTAAGAGAAAGAAAGAGAAAAAACACAAATCCATCTATCAAATAACCATTTCTGTTGCAATATCTTACCACATGTTAGATTAGTAAAAATATCTTACAATGTGTTGAGATTGAATCTACACGACCCTTTTTCTATCAGTAAATAAGGATTTTATTGATGAGAAATATGCATAGCCCAAGAAAAGCCCTTTTTTATGATGAATAGATTGAATGTGCAACTAATAATCAATCATACCAGAAGAGCTGAACCCCTTATGGAGCGCCATGCAATATACTAATTAGTTTGTTTTCAAATTATTTTGTTTATGTTTATTGAAACCCTTGAACCTCAGGGGCAATATACCTGTTCCAACCAACAGGAGGGAAGGGTTCTAACGTTAACAATAATACCATCAAGAAAAACAACCACAAGAACGACAAGAAAGCAGGTGCAGAAAAAAAAAATTACCAGTGGCAGTTGCAATAGAATAGCTCTGTCCACAAAACTTGCACCTCCGACTTTTCCCATCTGGAGCTGTCTCAAAAAACTTGAGATAAACTGATGTCATCGTCTTCTTTCTCGGTTTTGCTGAAGTAATAGCATTTCCCTTTTCTGAAGAACCCAATCCAATATCTATCGGATCAATGCTTGGAATGAGTGGCATATCCATCACGGATTTTGGTTCCATATCTACATCATGAAGCAAGAAATGAAAAAATATTCATAGATTCGCCCGTTATTCATTAATAAGAGTACGATATCAGCTTATCAGAAACTCAAATATAACATCAGGAGATCTACTATGTTATTTGCGGTCAATGATCATTCAAAAACAAATATTGGGTTGCGACCCTTGTGCTCTTAATAAAATTGATTGACTTATTAAAAAAAGCAGTATGTCTGAGATCAGTAGACCCTTGAAAGCAATAACACTCAAGTTGACTGATAAACACATTAACATGTAAAGGACAGTTACAACCCTAGGTCTCGAATATAAGACCATAAGGAATGTCATTGTAACCCAGTTAAACTGCGAAGAAAAGCACTTTCATAACCCCATAAGTTAGATTTTGTACCAAAGAAAATGGGAATATTTTATTGATTCATCCCTACCTTGCCCAATTCCTATCAAGAATGTCATATATGATTTAACTACAGAACAAGACTGATTCTTGAATCTTATATCCATGTACTCCTCACGTCTAAAGGCAGCAAACTATAAAACGAACACCCTGAATTTTCTTGATCTACTCATCAGTAGCAATTACCAAATATAAGAAGCAAAAGAAACTTGGCTTAAAAACCCCTGGAAACAGTTGATATTATAATACACAAAGGCATACAACTGATCTAAGAGTAGTTTCTTCACTGCTTGCATAAGGTAATTCAGCATTTAAGTAGTAATTGTCAAGTCGCCATCCACCATATTAAGAAAGTTGATCGACATCAATATCTTCCTTTATTTGTTTTTATAAGTATCTTCCTTGTTTTTAGTAGCTCAATATATTCCTCCTATCAGGTGTCCCAGGGTTAGAGTGCTAATATGATTACGCCTGCATAAGAGGCACAGCTTCAATCGGCTCCTCCTACCCTTTTTTTTTCAGGGGAAAAAAAGTATCTTAATATGTTTGAGAAGTTAACTTTTTCCTAATTTTGCATAACATTGCAAATCGAACTTATACAGAGTATATACAATTCATCACAAATAAAATGCATCACCAGCATCTCACTTTTACTCTTTAGTATGCAGTGGCACAACCCAAAAGAAAAAGACTTCTCTTTTCACGAGTTACAAAATATAAGCAGGATTATATATTGAATTCCAATACCTCTGAAAGGCTTCAATGCATTATTTGAACTCCAATCCATCCGGTTCCCTGCCTTAGCACCGACAGCTCCTGTCTGAAAGATATTTTAAGCACCATTTAAGCTTTAATTTCTAAAGAAGTGGCGAGTCCACAGTAGCTGTATATACTTGTAATCTTTCTTACCTTAAAATTAATTAGAAATGGGAACTCTGCGTACGAAATTCTCCCCAATTCAAGCTGTCAGTGCTAAGAAACAAAATCTGAACAAAAAGAAGAAATTCAACAAAAAGGAAAACGCAACGAAATAGGAAATAGTAAAAAGTTTTGGGTTTTCTTTTTCAACGCGAGTAATTCACCATGAAGGACTGAATTGAGGCGTAGACTGGACTTCTTACGATAACAGAGTGACAAAAAACACTCAGAGAGAGGGAAATGGAGGGAAGAAGGACNTAAAATTAATTAGAAATGGGAACTCTGCGTACGAAATTCTCCCCAATTCAAGCTGTCAGTGCTAAGAAACAAAATCTGAACAAAAAGAAGAAATTCAACAAAAAGGTAAACGCAACGAAATAGGAAATAGTAAAAAGTTTTGGGTTTTCTTTTTCAACGCGAGTAATTCACCATGAAGGACTGAATTGAGGCGTAGACTGGACTTCTTACGATAACAGAGTGACAAAAAACACTCAGAGAGAGGGAAATGGAGGGAAGAAGGAAGGCGAAAAAAGTTGGGTCGGCGGCGCAAGATCAGAGCCGGATCTGAGCCCCCGAGCCGAGAGAGAAGCAAAACAGGATGAGCTTTTTTGAGTTTGCTATGGAGAGAAGAGAAGAGAAGAGGCTATTTTCCAGCCGAGAGGCTTACAGATCTGTTAGCTCAACTCGCCACACGCTCGGCCTTTGGCGTAGCGTTGCTCGAGCTAGACCGAGACGCCGCCGTTTTAAAGAGTGTTTTGGGGGGCTGAGTCGAGAGGCTCGGCTGCTACCGCTGCTGCTGCTGGGTTTTGTAGTGTGTAGTCTTCTTATTGTCGAGTTGATGCTGAGTCGAGCTGTGTCGAGTTGAGCCCCAACCAAAGGGCAAAGGCCCAGCAGCTAGCTTCGCTTTTTCGGCTCTATTACCCATCCATCAAAAAGTCTCCCCCAATCCATTTTCAAATCTAACGTTCAACATATGAACATAATACCCCTTTTTTATTTATTTATTTTCTTATTTCTTATTATTTTGAAACTTTTATTCCTGTCTAGTAAATTCTTTCGCAAAATATGAAAGAGTCGTTCAATTCATAAGCTAATAGAAAATAAATTATTCAAATTATTAACATAAAACGATTTAATTTGTAAAATTTTAATTTATAAATTTAAAAAAATAATCTATTTGCACACTTTGAAATTATCAAAGTATTTTCACTTTGATTTTATTTTTAAAACTGTTAGAATCCCACAATAAATAGTGTATTGACGTACTAACATATGTGCAAAGGGTTTTACTATACATTAGTCATTATTCACCCGCATATCCCACACCCGACAGTTTTTTTTTTTTTTTATATAGAATGTGAGGTGTTTTTTCTAAAGTGTAAAGTAATAAATAGTGACTAATGAGAATAATTATTTATGTACAAATAACATAACTCAAAAAGTATATAATAAGTTTAGGATATGTTAATCTTTTCAAATTGTTATATTTTATGCAATGTACACCCTAAAAGTTAATGTGAATTATAGTATCCACTCTAATCTTATGTGAAGTGTTATAACCTATTATCACAACTTTTGCTCCAAATTCTAAAAGTTGGCAAATTAGTTGCAACCTAAACTACCCAATATTTATTTTAAAAAAACTACCCAATATTGATTGAAATATGACCGTTAAAACTATGCTACATTTGCTATTTCACATCGACTTTAATGGTCAATTCATCTTTACCAGTGGTGTAGATGTCGGATTCTGTCATTTATGGTGCTAATTATTAGTTTTGGTAGTTTAAGATCACGCAACTTGAAAAAAAGTACTTTAGAATTCAGGGGTGTAAAATGTAATTTCCCATACAAAAAAAGATAGTATATTAAGAAAAAATGCAAAAGGTTGATAAGTTTTAGATACAGTTTGGATAGTGAGTTGAGATGAAAATTGAAAGTTGAATAAAATATTGTTAGAATATTATTTTTTAATATTATTATTGTTTTAGAATTTGAAAAAATTAAATTTTTTATTATATTTTATGTGAAAATTTAGAAAAATTGTAATGATAAAATGAGAAGAGATGAAACATTTCTTATATCCAAACGAAGCCACTTATCTGGATGATTTTATGACCTTGTTCCAATCTTGCCCCTTGAAGAGATGAGAAAGAAAGAGAATAATCTCAAATATTAAATTAAAAAAAAATCAAATTTTTAATTCTTTGAAGATTATATATACATAATTAGCAAAAAGGGGTTTTGGATTTGGTTTTGGTCTCAATGTCTCCATATTAGTTATGGATTTGGGTTGGGGTACTTAATTTGGTTTCATTTTTATTACGTTTGGTGAGATTTGGTTTATATTATATTCTGATTATTTTATTATATATTGATTAAAAATTATATCTTAAAATTAGTATTTTAAATAAATATTAATATAGTGAGGCTATATACTATACTCTTATATATCTTATTTCCATCGTTAATGTAAAATTGCCCATTAACCTCATTAAGTACCATTGAATCAATTTTTAATTTTTAAATTAACAAATTCAATAGCTGATCGATAATGCTACGTCAATATAATAAATGCTTGAGCGAATGACTTCGAGGAATATCCCAACATGCTCACAAGATGTACCATAAGAATAAGATCAACAAATTTGAGGAGTGAAAGTTTCGAAAATTAATGAAATCATCGATAATGTTACATCAACATAAAAGTAGGATAATGATAGCTGAACAACATCGGAGGTGGGCAGACATCACTTAAAAAAAAAAAATTAAAAATTAAAAAAAAAAAAAATCCTATTTTCATTTTAATTTGAAAATGGAGAAAGAGAATATGAGCTTCTTATCTATCAGAAGGGGCGGGTTTACTAAGCATTAGTTAATATTCATTCTCAAATCCTATACTTATAACTTTTTCATAAAGTGTGTGAGTGTTTTTCATAAGATATAGAAGTATTTTCATAGAGTGTGAGGTCCTGTGGGTGAGGAATGGTGAATACTGCTCGACGATAAGAATTTTTCAAATCAGAAAATGTAGAGCATAGATTAAAAAAACAACTACATGATGTACACTTCCAATTTTCATTTGTAGTTTGTCATGTTTTGTAAGAATATGCAGACAAAAGCTCTTATGCTCAAAGAATTTCCTTTAATGAGGAAAGTGGGGCTGAATCAACTCAACCATGCATATATATATATATATATATATATATATATTTCCTTTTGAGATAATTTACATTGAGCCAGCTCCAGTACTTCCAGAAACATGATTATGATCTTCTCCTTGACCTCCAAATAATTGCTGAAGGGTTTGGGCAAATTCTGTATGGAATTTTTGGTGAAGAAATATCTGGGACAGTTGTACTGCACTCCATTTACAAACAGCTTGGACCAGTTAATTAATTACATCATGAAATTAAACATTGTCAAACACTAAATCCAACATCATGTTAATTTATTTTACAATATCTTAATTAATAAATACTTATAACCTTAATTTTGTTTCTCCAAAGTAAATGCATGGTTGAAATTTACTGCATCAATGATATATATTCCAATATTTCCAACTTTTGGCATTTAATTTAAAACATGATGAGGAGTAATACCCCTCAAGTATTTATTGTGCATTTAATTCTACCTTAAAAATTTATACAAATAGCACTGATTTTTGTGTATTCACTTTATATATCTATTTCTTTTCTTATTTGAGTTAAATTCGGGCATGAAGTTGAAAGATTCTTTTTCCAAAACATATAGGCATATGTTTGGGTCTTTCGGGTTAGGGAAATGATTTGTGCAATCCTATGATGTGCAAGCTTAGCATACTCCTATTGAAAAAATAGGCAAATTTGGATAACCAACCGGTAAAAACATACTTTATAATGGTGGAGCTCATGAGTTTTTCAAACGGAGTATATGTGAGACTTGTACACCTTAAAACTATATCTAGCATTACATGATAACTCTTCGGGTTAAATGTAAAACTTGGTCAGTAGGAAGTCATTAACTCTGTTTGATCTTTGAACTCATTTACAATTGAAAAACATATGTTACCTAAAACAAAAGGAAACACAAGCCATGAGTTATGATTTGTTGAAAAACATTTGAAATGTGTCCCATATACAAATATATAAGATGTTTAAAGAACACATGAAACTTGTTGGATATTGTTCATAAACATTCCTCATGATCTACAAATCATTAAATCAAAGCCAATTTTAATACTTGTGATAGTACATTTTCTCATGATGATCAGTAGGCCAAACAAACAAACAACAAAAGTGCTACATTAATCTCATTGGAAAACATGAGAAATTAGGGTTCTAGAGGAATAATATATAATAATTCTTACTGTAAGCTGGCAATCTCTATCTGCGAAAAGTCCATATTATTTAAACTGTCTAGTTTTAGTACTGCACTACTCCTCTTCGTCCTTAACGTCGGTTCTGTTGAATTAGCTGTTGCTTGTTTGATGGCAAGCACTCTGCAATCCAACCTACTTCCAGTATTATTGCCGTCCGACATTGCCAACCTATACCACAATTTGTTTGAGCTTAATTATATCTGCATTTATGCTGTCTAATTATCCAAAGAGCTAGGGCATTTTATAATTCTGATCCTCAGATCATCCAAAATGATAAAAAGAGGTGAGAAATATATAATTTTCCATGATTTTAATTTGAGCTATTATACTTGGTCATTTTTATTCTAGATTTTGTAAGCACCCATGTTAAAGACGTGTTTCGCACACCGGGTACTGGCCTTACTTTTTATCTCGTGTTTGAGGCCCTAGTATCCCATATGGGACACCACGTTATCGTCTTTAATTCGGCATGGCTTCTCGACAAGTAGTATAAAAGCCAAACGTCATGTTAGAATTCGGGATTTTTATGCTCTCTTGCTTATTAGAATTCTTTTCAAGGAACAAAAATCTAACTTAGGCATCAGAGGTGACCCTTCAATCCCAAGTCCCTCATCTTCTTTGTAGTGCAGTTAACTAAGCCAGTACTTGGTGCGCGAAACACGTCATTAACAACCTCCGCTTATGTTTGTTGCCGATATAGTATATTTTAAAGAATCTTACTGCTTAAGTGGTAGAAATATTATGAAACGGGTTAAAATTTGTTGAATTAATTTATGATTAGAGATGATAAAATTTAGAACCAAGAATAACATTATTCAATGGGAAGCTGCTCACACAAAACGAGCCAATACGAGTGGATACGTACCAATATGATATGGGCAGTGGCCACAAGTCTCGGAAAGGTGAACTGTCCCGAAAGTGACGCATTACAAAATGGTAAACAGTTTTGTGTGAGAAACTACCTAATTAAACAACCCCATCTCAATGTTGACCTGTGACCATTTCCTGCAGAACTTTCCCGGAAAGCCCGCCTTTTCAATTCTAAAAAGCTCAAGTTTTCTGGGTTTTTTTTCCAGGAATATTGCTATATGCAGGTGATCAAATAATTTAATTAATATATAAATATATTTGTCTTCTAAATCATTAATCGTACCATTATCATTCCAATATCTCTAACAATGAATTCGACATGAAAACTTACTTGTAAAGAAAGCTTTGGTCATGGAGTCCGACCACAAGCGTCGAAGCTCCGATCTCTCTAACCATGGCTGAAATCTTCGCACCCTCTTGGTCACCTTCCGTCACAACAATCTCAATATTTGTTTGTAAAACAACCTACGATTGACGAATGATCAATGATCAATATATATACACATATATATATGTATGTGGTCAACAATTCATGAAATGAACATCACGATTCATAACTAAGAAAAAAGGGCGGAGGGAATTAATAATTAAGGTGGTTACGTTGGGGAAGTTGTTGCAGATGATGTCTTTGAAAGAGAGGGCGAGTTGGAAGCCTTTTAAGCGGAGGAGACGAGATTTGGTCTTGGTTTTGGATGTAGAGGAGGAGGAAGAAGAAGAAGAAGAGGGGAAGATGTGGAGAAGAGTGATTAAATCGCCGCAGCGAATGAGGTTTTGCAGAGCCCACTTGAGGGCCGTTCTTGCTGCCTCCTCTTCTTCCACTAGTACCACTATTTTCCTAACATCCATTCTCTCTCTCTCTCTCTCTCTCTCTCTCTCTCTCTTTAGGATTCTATGCTGATTCTCTCAAGCTCCATCTTACTTTTGTAAGTCATAATTCTCTCGAGAGTTTATTCACATATGATGGGCTAGCTCTCATGTCAATATTCAACGATGATTGATTGTTTTGAGTAAACTCTCTCTCTCTCTCTCTCTCTCTCTCACACACACACACACACAGAGCCAAATTAGGATCTTAAAAAAATGGGTAGGTTAATATTAATTGTGGTGCAAGATTGTTGAAGAAAAAAGTTATAAACTTTGGATGCGTATACTCAAACCTAGCTAGACAGCTTACTTTGAGTAAGAACAATTGTTTTTTGACAAGTACTTGTCCCATTGTCCCAAAGTCTTCCCAGTATATTTGGGATCCTTATTGGGGTGCTCGTAAAAATTAAAATAAAATAAACTCATAAAAAAAGGTAAAAAAGTATTAGGTATATGTATGGGTGCAAATCCTCTCTTCGTACGTATAATAAAAAAAAGTAGATGTTGATGCATTTTTCGGTCTTGGCTGGAGCACGACGATGCGATTGATTGGCCCACGACAGTGGCTTGAGCATCGATATGGTGTCCTTCCATCCATCCACGAAATTAAACAATAAATGAGATATAAAGGAGAGATGGACGCATAGATTTAGCGGTTTAGCATAAAGCATACTAGCTAGGTTTGGTCCATTTTGGTAATCCTTTTCTAGTGGACTGAGCTTGGTCCATTTTATCCTTAATAGTAGAGATCATAATAAATATGTTACTAATGTGGGTATTGCAAAAGAAAGCAACATAACGGTGAGGAAAGAAAAGAGAAATGATATTTATAATTATAGAGTGTGCAAGTATCGTATTTTTTTTAAAAAAGTGAATAAATATAGGATACATAAAAAATTAATTTTTTAATAGTAAACTCCATTCTTTTTCAAAATAAGTGTGACGTTTACACAACACATGACTGTATTTAGCATTACTCGGAAATAAAATTATTGTGGATAACATATTCACAAAGAGAAATGATATTTACAATTGTGGGATGTGCAAACGCTGCGCAATTTCTTTGAAAAAAGTGAATAAATATGAGACTTACATGAAAAAAAAAAATAATTTTTAATAGTAGATCATCTCTTTTTTAAAAGGATTGTGCGACACTTGCACACTCTACGACTGTCTCTAGCATTACTCATTGACAAATTTGAAAAAAAAAATGTACTAGCTTTTATTTTTTCCTTGTCATTTTCACTTTAACAGAAAAGGATAAATATTTCTAAGAAAGCTTACATACTAAATTATATAGTTTCCACAAGTTACGTAATTGATGCATTTTCCAAAACATATTCTATGTCATTTAAATAATTTTCAAATTACTTTAAGGCACATCTAGTGATGACTTATAATAGAAGAAAGAAAGAAAAGAAGTACAGAAAAGGCTGCTACGATGTATTAGAGGGAAGAGTGCGCATGATTGCTTATTAGGTTAAAAGAAGTACAAGATTTGCGCACAAATTTAAGATAAAGAGAATTACACAATAACATAGTTTAATATGATACGTTATATATCTTTATATTGAAAAGAGTTTGACAATCTGACGGATCACATTAAATCATTTGTTATTGTATAAAATTTGTGTACAAACAAAATATTTCTTTAACACAAACAATAAAATAATAATTTGGTGCATATTGTAGTATCATCTTAAAAAGAGAAATAAAAATAACAAATACAATCATCAATTTCTTAACATTGTTTCAAATTTTCAATTGACAAGTGGATATGCTCGTCGATCATGGTTTGAATCCACCAATTGAGCCTTACAAAAACGTTGTTTGGTTAGACAAAATCAAGTATTTTTTAAATAAAACTAAACATTTTTTTTTTATATATATATAGGAAAAGAACTTCTTTGTATCCCCTCCTCTTTCTTAAGCCTACTGGATAGCCTTTTGGGCCTAAGCCCAAGTCCAGGTCAATAAAGTCATAAGTCGACAACTCAGCCCATTAAGATAATATAATGATAACCACTCTCAAACTTCGAATAAGTTGTCGTTTGCTAATCGCTCCAAAAGGGAAGTTCATATATCTATCCAGTCGTTCGAATTTTAAATAAGTGATCAGGCAATTGCTACACCTAAAAGGGGATACTGTGGGTTCTATTTATACCTGCTCAGGTTTGACAACGAGATCATCTTCTATTCTTAAGAGATCTCTATTATCTTTTCTGACTTAAACATTAGAGTTGTTTCTATACACCCTAAAGCCTCTTCTATCTTTGGTCTTAAGTGATTGCGTGTGTGGCAATGTAAAACACATCCATATCAATTAAAAAAATTTATATATTTCAATTTCTCGTCTAATTACACAATCATTAACAAAACAGAAGAGTCAATATGACTTTACAAACTCCAAAATAAAAATATTTTAAAATTTTTTTTAATGAAACAACTTTTTAACTCCACCATCCACCTTCACAAATTTTAATATAAAACTTGTTTTCAAATAAAATATTTTATTTAAAATTTTCTTTTTAATTTCCCAATATCCATAAACAATATATCCCAAAAACATTATCCAGTTTTTCCTAACCAAACATACTCTATGATTTAAAAAATAAAAATCAATCAAAGATCATCTCAACCGTTGATTGGAATCTAACATTCAATAATAATAATTAAACTGTTGATAAGAAAAACAAGTGTTCGAACAACAACCCGTATTTGTTTTTTTTTTTTTATATATATATACTTAAAAGGGGAAAAAAACTCGGTTGTGGAACGTCATTGGCCGACTCAAATAATAAATATATAAATTTTTTAATTAAAAAAATGATGTGCATCAATGGCTGTCCTGCGCTGTCGTTTAGCCTCTTAAAAGTACATTTCTTTTTAGTCAGACAATGAGGGGGGCTTAATCACAATGGCCGTGTCGCGAGGGAGGTTTGCGTTTTGAATAATTGCGTGACTAATGCTTCCCTTGTCGTTTTGAATAATGTCTTTTGTTCTTCAGTCTCAATCCTTTGAAACAGCTTTGCTCAAAGTGATTCTCACGACAATAAACAAATATATTTTATAGAAAAGAAAACTTAAAAATTGGTGTTAGATTTACTCAATAACAAAAGTAATTGTTAAGTACGTGTTTCACAACTTCACACACACGATCACCTGCAACCAAAGAGGTGTGTGGCTGGGGGGTTCAGGCGAAAGCCTCCGATACCTAAGTCAATAATAATAACAAAGAATTTCTCTCTAGCCAAAGAATCAGATACATTCCATTGTCATACCTAAGATGGTATAAATAGAGTCCACGATGTTTCTGTTGCTAATCAATAACTATCTCATCTGTTATTTGAAATTCAAATCTCAAGATGTTGGGGGCTTAGCCTATTCCCAATAAACCGATGGCTTCTCTTACCCGAAGCTCTCAAGCTGTTATTCTTTCAGTATTTGAGACGGACTGAGCTCTCCGTTGATTGGCTATTGGGCTGAGTTGTAATTCAAGCCCATGATACGGCCCGATGGGTCTTTGGGAATATTAAGCTCCTTCCAGTTACCTCGCAAAGTCTCATCACGCGCAGCATGATGGGACTTGTAATTATAGTATCTCTTCGTTGTCTAGGCTTTCCATAATTTCATACCTGCTTGACAGAACGTTGTTTCATCTTCACGCCCTTAAACATACTTCCCTTAACCGTCGTGGGTCTTTATTATCTTCAAGCACTCTTTTGTTTGTTTTACTTCCCTCCTTTTGGCTTCCTTCACTCTTGTTTCAAGCGCTCTGCTACCTTTCTACTTCTCTCCTTATTCCTTGTGAATCCATGGCCTCCTCTAAAGGCAACCCCATGTCCTCATCTCGTGGTGCTGGTTCTTTACGACCCCAAGATTCTCTTACTCACCCTAAGGGGGCAACCGCTAACCTCGCTATGGAGGGGGGATATGCTCTTCGTTCGATTTTCGACAGCCATCGATGATCCTCCACTGTTTCCTATCGTGAATTAGACACCGCAAGGGATAGCTTCAACATCCTAGACTCGGTGGCTTTGGGTCTACCTGACCAACATTGTGGAGCTGTCAAAGTAAGAGGTATGGTCATTTCTATCGCTTTATATATGACCATGTATGTGATAGGGCTCCATTTTCCCTTTGTACAACCTGTTCGTGATGTGTTACATGTTTTGGGGCTTGCTCCAGCCCAACTTGTGCCTAGCGCCTGACGGATTCTGATGGCTTGTTGCATTCTTTGGCTGCAAGTGCTGGTGCCCACGGGTGATGAATATCCTAACCTCATGGCTCACAAATTCCTTTCCTTACATGAGTTCAGACGCTTGGATGGGAACCTCTATAGTTTTAGGGCTCACAATAAATTGGTACAGTTAAAATGCAAGTATTCTCACGCAGAAATTTTTCTTCATATCGGGTGATGGTTGGGAGTTTCCTATAGATGAGGCCTTGAATCAAGAGTTCCCCATTAAGGCTTCATGGTCTCTAGTTCCCGATGGGCACGAGTTCGAGATTCTCCTCTCTACCTGAGATGCGACTCGCATTCAATTGGTACAGGCTTGGGTAAAAAAGAACGCCAAATCCATCTGGTCAGATGTCATTTTGACCCCCTCTAACATTGATAGGTTCTTGATGGTGCCCAGCAGGGCACACATTTTCAGTTGCGAATTTTTGGGCGCCCCATTGTCGGCGATTGGTTTGAAAAGAGGCTCACTGCCCACGACAGAGGGAAAGAAAAAGAAGATGGCCCATTTGGTTGTGGCGGCCTCAGATGAGTCCAGTTCTACCAGGGGTGGGCCCTCGCCACCACCCTTGGCGAGTGGCGGAGGAAAATCATATCATCCCCCAATGCCTTCGACCGACTCTCTCGACAAGTTTAGGCTTAATCCAAGGTTGATCTTGAGTTAGTGATAGAGGTTGAGGCTGCTTCGTCATCCAATGTTCCCCTAAAGTCGCTTAGCAGACAGGCGACCACGGATGAAGGCGACAACATTGTGACCTTAAACCTAGAGTTCCTCAATGTACCTTATACTATGCCGAGCAACTTTCCTCCTTTTGATGCTTTTGGGGAATCCTTTCGAGTCGAGGACGTTGAAGATCTATTGGCGGAGGCTACAACCACTTTTTTGGCTCGCCACTCGCCTCGACTATCTAGGGTGGGGTCACCCCCAAGATGCCCTTCGTCTTTCCAATTATATCTCCTACCAATGGAAGTAGGATGTTAATCCCCTCCTCGCCCTTCAGCATTTCTCCCGCCAGGGGTGGTGAACCCTCTTTGACTTCCCAGCAATAAATCCTCTCACCAATCCTCTTGGGGTATCACCTGCTAGGAAGGGTGACATAGAGCTACCTCCCAATCAACAAGCGGGAATGAGCACAAGCACTCCAGCTCCCCTTTTTCATAATCCTCCCACCGTTTCGCCTACGCATGTTCATAATACTCCTGCCCCGGCGGGTTTACTAGAGTTTCCTTTAGAGTCCCTGATCCCCAGGGTTTGTCTGGTTCTTGCCCAACTAGTTCCTTTAGAGTCCCCGAAACTTGTGCCACAGCGGGTTTTACTGGAATTTCCTTTAGAGTCCCTGATCCCCAGGTCAGGTTCTCGCCCAGCTAGTTCTAGAAAATAGTCCTTTTACTCCGTCGTTTGTAACCTTCGAAGAATCGTTTCACCTGTAAGTTCCCTTGCCCTAAGTTTTTTGTTTTTCCTTTCCTGCTGCTTTTGACTTGGTTGGGTTTGGTTTTCCTTTTCTTGCTGCTTTTGACTTGGTTGGGTTTTTTAGGGAGTTGATCACCTGGCGGCCACTTTGTCTAGAGGTGCTATCTGCACCATACGGTACAGGGTAGCCCCCTCCTCGCCCCCCACCCCACATGCTGAGGGGCAGGGCAGACTCTCAATCCGCCCCACCCGCCGCCCACTTCAATAAGGACTATAGTCCACTATGCCCAAAAATTAAGTGATCAAAAATACATTTTTGGAACCAAAAATGTAAATTTAAATTTGTAAATATGACTAATTTAAAAACTATGTAATTTTTAAATTTTCCAGTGCATATTTTGTGTAAGTTGTAGTGTAGTAGGGTGACCCTTTTATAGATTTTCTTCACAATACAAGTCTCACACTTAAGCAATATGAGACTCTTGTATTGTCTTGTCAATCTATATAAGGATCACCCTACTAGACTACAACTTACACAAAATTGTAGATCTATTATTGCTCTTTTCCAACTTATGATTTAGTCAATAGCATATCTATTATATATATGCACACCAATCTCAAATTCTCAATACACAGAGCAAAAAAGGTGTAGATCAATAGCTAATAATCAAATACACGTAGTGACGTTAAAGAGGATCTATAGACTACGACAAAGGAACGTCAGACTAACAGATGCTAAGACACAAGCTGCGGCGGTGGAATGTCATCGTCGCGCAGACAATGGAGCAACAAGAGCTGCGACATTGTAGAGGAAGAGACTCACGAATCCACAATTCACGACGGGATGGCATCGTCACTGCAAGCCAAGACTCATGATTCACGACAATGTAACTAGCGACACGATGGAGCTGCGACGTTTTGGAGGTAGCGTCGTCGGAGTGTGGACTGTGGAGATCAATGGAGGGTTTTTCACTTGCTGAGACTGAGATGATTTCGAAAGGGGAAGAGGGAGAATCAGGAAAGAAATAGGGAAAATAAGAAAAAGTAGGTAAATTACGGATATGCCATGGGATTCAACAAAATTACAAAAAAACCATTGTATGTTCAGTTTCAGACCGAAATAGTCATTGCGACCAGAATGGACCGAAACGAGCCGAAACTACCAGAATTGAACAGGCATGAAATATAAAGCTACACAGTTCTGGTTACTATTCCGGAACAGTAAATTCCAACCATTTTGGTCGAAACGGAACGATTTTCAAAACTTTGCGCTTGACACTTGCTCGAGCGAATAACCCAATTTTGCCATAGTAGGGTTTCCAGCGCTATTTCTCTCTCTCTATATATATATCTAATGTTTTGTTCTCCTGATCATTTTAGTTGATCAGTGAGTGTCAGATTGAACACACAGAGAAAGAGAGAGGCAAGAGGCATGAGAGCATATTGTGAGAGAAAAAGCCCTAGAGAAAAAGAGAGTGAAGATTTTATGTATAGAGTGGTGCTATTGTAACTCACTGTGTCATTGTAATATCCTTTAGAATAAAATTTCATGCATCTTTTGGACGTAGGCACATTGCCGAATCACGTTAAATACTATGTGTCATGTGTGTGCTTGGTTCCTGTATTTTCACATTTTTCACTGTCTATCTCGATATCGTTGTGTGTGGATGTGGTTGCTCTAGTGTTTACCACAACAAAATTCTATCAATTATAGAATATAGGGAATCAAGCATGTGCTCCATGCTAGGAAGCAGCCAGTACCAAAAGGCTTAGACAATCTCCTAAGCAAAAGACATGTATTTAGAGATTAGTCGCTACAACTTCCAAGTTTTTTCAAATAATATCCAATAGCAAATTAACAAATAAAAGAAGTGAAAGTAGTTAGAAATTATGAACAAGTGGAACATATTGGGCTATACTCATCTCCAACATATTCATTCATTGTTGGAAATGAATGAATATATATATATGTCCATGCTTCATGACTAATCTCTGTTTTGGAAATATCAACTTGATAAAGAAGAAGAAAAAAGGAAAATAATTGGGATATGGACACAACTTCATGGCCGAGCAACTAGATAGACACATATTTGACATTGTTCATTTACTGTTCACGAACGATAAATGAAAAGTGAAAAATAAGTTTCGATCAGCAGCCATTTCCAAAATATCTTGAATAGTAATTGTTCATTCCAATTTCAGTCAAATTGGCAAGAAATAAGAAAAATGTAATCAATTGGGCTTGGCCACTTTGTGGTGGAGGGAAACATTAATGGTTAAGTTAATTCAGTGAAGATCTTTCTTGGTATTCGAGCTTTATAATCTTTAGAAAAAATAATCATCTTTTACTTATACTGTTGGAATGGTGGCTTAATTTCGTATTTAAAACGTCATTCCAAAGACTTAGCTTGACTGTGGCTCGAGCGAACTTCAAACAGATTGTTCGCTCGGCAGGGTGCTGGAGCGAACTTTAGATTGATTATTCGCTCAACTTCCACTTGATAGTCCACTCATGTAAATGTTCAGAAAACCTAATTCTTGCACCTTTTCATATATAAACATATTTTCGTAAAGAGAAAAAGTGCGAGTAGCGGCTAGAAAGAGATAGATATCATTTTGTGAGATTCGGGAGCTCATTGGGTGTATTGAGGCTTTTGGGATTGAGGAATGATTTTTCATTGCTTTCTTATACTCCATCTTTGTGATAGTGAATTGCTTGAGATCAACTTTACTAGTAGACGTAAGCTATTGTTCGAGCCGAACCACTTCAATTTTAGTGTTCTTTGCATGATTGTCGAATCTTGTTATTTGCTTCTGTTAATCTATTTCAAAATCATCTCTAGATATTTAGTTAATCCTAACAAATTGGTATCAGAGCGCCAGACTCTGTGGAAGATCTTTGTTCTTGAGAGATGGCTTCGATGAAATTTGATGTAGAGAAGTTTGATGGTCAAAATGGTTTCAGCTTGTGGCGCATCAAGATGAAGGCCTTTACGACAACAAGGGTTGGCGAAAGTCTTGGAGGAGAAAGTGTCAGATGAACCTTCTACATCAACACAGGAAGAGGAAGAGAAAGCTCATAGTTCAATTTTGTTATCTCTTTTTTATGGAGTCTTGCATGAAGTGGCCGACGAAGAAACGATCGCGAGTCTTTGGAGGAAATTGGAGAGTTTGTATTTGAAGAAGTCACTTACCAACCATTTTTATTTGAAGCAACGGTTGTACACTTTCCGAATGAAAGAAGGTACTCCTATGTCCGATCATATAGATGAATTTAATAAAATTATTATGGATCTAAAGAACATTGATATTAAACTTGACGAGGAAGATCAAGTTTTAATTTTGTTGTGTTCGTTGCCTATGTCATTTGATAACTTTGTGAACCCGATGTTGTATGCTAGAGATACCATCTCCTTGGCGAATATAAAATCTGATTTGAATTGTAAGAAGTTAAGAACAATTAGGTGTACAAGACACGGATAATCAAGTTGATAGCTTGGTTGTGAAATGTTCCTCTAGTGGTAGATCTAGTGGAAAAGGTTCAAATCAGGGTGGGAGTAATTCCAGTGGCAGCTCTAGATTTAACAAGAAAAATATAATGTTACTATTGTCACAAATTTGGTTATTACAGGAATGAGTATCCGAGATTGAAGAACAAAGTAGAAGGTACAAGTTTCTTTAATGTTGTTAGTGTTGTTGAAAAAACTAACAACTCTGATGTTGTCCTAATAGTCAGCGGCTCTAAAGGTCGTTTTGGTGACACGTGGGTCATGGACTCAGCTTGTACATTTCATATGTGTCCCAGGAGAGATTGGTTCACTACCTATGAATCAATCGACGTTGATTTTGTTTTGGTTGAGAATGATATGGCTCTTGAGATTGTTGGGATTGGTTCAATCAAGATTAATATAATAATGGAACCGTTAGAACTTTTTCTAACGTTCGGCATATTCAATTGTGAAAGAAAAATGTTATATCTTTGGGCACTCTTGACTCATTTGGTTATCAGTATACAGCTGAAGGTGGAGTCATTCGAGTCTACAATAGCTCCTCGGTTGTAATGAAAAGAAATAAGATAGATTGTGTTTATTTTCTATTTGGTGAGACAGTGATTGGTGTAGCTACAAGATTATCTTCAGACGTTCCAGATTCAGGTATTACTCGTTTATGGCACATGTGATTGGCACATATGGGTGAACGAGCATGGTTATTTGAGTAGGCAACTTTTTGTTTTTGTGTAATCAGAAGACAAGGAAGCTTGATTTTTTTTTTGTGTTAGCATTGTATCTTTGTGAAACAGTGCAAAATCAAGTTTACTGCAATGTATTTGTTCTAATCTTTGGGGTACATCTTGTGCAAGGTGATACCATGTTCTTACTCATATTGCTTGGTGACTATTTTGAGAAAAGAGTGGACTTATTTTTCTTAAGCAATGAGTGACGTGTTTGATGAGTTCAAACATTTCTGACTGGTAAGAAGGTAGAGCGATTTTAGATACTGTACAATTGGGTCCACTCCACAAAAATGAGGTAGCTAAACAGAATGAATCAAACTCTTGTATGAGAGCCCGTAGTATGCTTCTTGGAATGCCGGCTTGTCTAAAGATTGGATGAAGTGGTCAACACAGTTTGCTATTGGGTAAACCTTTCCCCTTCCACAGCTTTTGAGTTGTTGTTTTCATAGGAGATGAGAGCAGAGTTATGACAAGAAGGTGGAGTTGCTGGGAGAGGCACAAAAGGAATGTAGGTGGCACTCTAGATCATGCTATTGAAAATGAGCAAGATTCTAATTTTGGCATTGGCACACAACAAGAGCAAGTATATAGTGTCATCTGGTAAATAGAGGAGGTAGTTTGGCCACCTTCAGGATATGCTCATGTAGACTTTGTGGTGTACATACTTTGGCAGAGAATATTGGTTATTAGCCTTATGTGTGCGTGTATTTAGAAGTCGTTGTTCAAGTAAGCAGTATGTATAGTGGTGTGTTACTTTTGTGTGGAGGTTAAATCTTTTAATTAGGACCAAGCTTGTGATTTGGTTAAGTTGTCTATGGAGATGAAGAATTTTGGATAGGAATGGGTTTTTCAAGAGATAGGTGTTGTGCATCTTGTTTGGAATTTATGGGGAGTAATCTTTGGTGGGCATCTTTGATGTCTTTGTTGTCGAATGACGAAATTCGATTTGGTGGAATTCATTTTGTTCAGACTTAAAGGAATTCAAGCCAAAGTGGATATTTGTTAGAATGATGGCTTGATTTTCTATTGAAAATGTCATTCCATAGACTTGACTTGATTGTGGCTCGACCCTGCCTCGACCTTAGTTAAATAGATTATTCGCTCGACAATCCGATTGAGCGAATGTTTAGAAAACCTAGTTCTTGTGCTATTTTATATATAAATATATTTTTGTAAAGAGAAAAAGTGCGATTAGGGGCCAGAAAGAAAGGGAACTCATTTTGTGAGATTTGAGATCTCATTGGGTGTACTGGGGCTTTCGGGATTGAGGAGTGATTTGTGATTGCTCTCTTGTCCATCTTTGTGATAGTGAATTCCTTGGAATCGACTCCTTCAATGGAAATATGTTATTGTTCAAGCCGAACTACTTAAATTTTGGTATTCTTTACGTGATTGTCAAATTTAGCTATTTACTTCCGTTAATATATTTCAAAGTCATCTCTAGATATTCAGTTAATCCTAACAGATACCGTAATATTTAAAGAGAGTTGAGCAGCTTTATATATTGTGGTTGGGAAGTTGAGTAGTTGTGAGTGATTCATTGTAAACCGGAGCCCATATCCAACTTTACTCTCAAGATATTTTCTTGCAGAATAATTCTACTCTTAGGCCACTTAAGTCTCAACCACCACACCTTTTTTTCTTATCAAAATGATTCGTTTTGAAGACTACTCCCCATGTTTTCCACCTTTTCCCCCACATCTCCCATCCAGATTCACCCCTCCGTTGTTTCCATACCAACCCCAACTACAATGCGGCGGAATCAATCCATTTCAGCTTGTTTGCCTAGATCACATCGAATGACACATAAATTTGGCCAATCCTCCTATTGCTTCACCCTAGCTTTTACATAATGAATCAAATAAGAATGAACAAACAGGAAAAAAAAATTGCTACATTCAAAAGCAAGATCGAAAGAGAAATGCATAATCTTTTAGGCAACTTATTATAATCCTTGGACTCCATCTACTCAACAATATCCGAAGCAAATGTTTGCATTAATCAACTATTACCAAGTAAAAAAAAAAAAAAAAAGAAGAAGAAGACATTTGTACACTCAATATTTCATTGTTAAGGAACAAAATTGAGGTGCACTTACATCGTCCAAGAATTTTTGGTCACTGCTACTTAAGAAGTGTAAGTTACAATGAACCCAAAAGCCACCCCACTAGATAAAAAATGAAGGCGGGCAATAAAAGGAAAACTAGAGACAAAAAAAAAAAAGAGAGAGGAATAACGATGTTGTCAACGGGTTAGGAAGAAAGGGATGGTGTCGACGGGAGAAGGGAGTGGGTATTCTCAGATCTGTTAGGGCTTTTCTTGAAGGATGGTGTCGACGGGAGAAGGGGATTCGGTTGGGTTAGGGAGGGAGTGTTTCTCAGATCTCTTGGTGTATGTCTTAAGGGGTGTCGACAGGTTTGTCACAGGCGGCAAAGGGATGGAGGGAGGGATTTCGTGGTAGATTTTTCAGTCCCCTATCTGGTTTCTCAAGGGGTGTCGACAAGGAAAAACGATTCGGTTTTGGAAGGGGGGAGAGGGATTCGGCAGAGGGAGGGGGAAGGGGTGAGCAGGGTCGACAAGGGAGTGGTTTTGGGAGGGGTGAGACGAAGGATTCGGCAGGGAGAAGGGGGAGAGCAAAGAGGGATTAAAACATTTTTAAGAAATCAAGTTTGCCAGCTCAGTTGGTGTGTAGTGTTGGAGACTAAACCGGCCTAAGAGTAGAATTACTCCTTCTTGCAAATCTTTGACTGGTTCAAGTAATAATTGTTCTTTTTTAATGAGCTGACCTTCAGTGAGTCCATTTTCCTTGTTGATTCTCATTATTTAGCCCAACAGTAATATTCATCTTCCTCATATTGGATTAGTTTGTGATAATATATTAAGGGGAACGCTGATTGAGACTTTTCTACAATTTTTTGATTCAAACACTTTGAGTAAAGCATGTAGGCCTCATTACATTAAATACTTGTGGATAAAGTGGACCCCAATATTTTAATGTAGTTGAATCTACATACTACGTGTATATATATCTCTCCGAATTGTAGAAAATGTTTAAATCCAAATTGTAGAAAATCTTGATAATCTCTTGAAGGATAATGGTCTCATGATATTCCCTGATTATCTTAAATTATGAATGCCTCTTATTTTGGCTGGGAGGAGCTAAGGGGCCAAGTATTTGCCATGCATATAGTATGGTAATGGACTACAGTAATACCTGAGTAGATGTTCTAATTAATCCAAAGATTATTTTGATTTCGTTAATAAAAAGAAAAATTAACTAGAGACTACAGTCACATTCTTCATAAAAAAAAAAAAAATCACCATTTCAACTCGAACTGAAGGAGGAAGTTGCAATATGAGATTGATGTGTGCTACTTGACTTTGAGCTTTGTTACACAATTTCTCCTTTGAGCTTTGTGTATACCATTCCTAACCATTCAAATACAAAGCCTAATAGATCTATAATTCAATTAATAAAATAGAACTGTTATAGTTACAAAGAGATTCTATAAAAATAAACTCACAAATTGACGTGACTTTATATGATATGTTATATCTACTTTATAATAAAAGTAATTTTACAATCGAATATACCGCATTAAACCACATTAGTTCGTGAGTTTACGTTTGTAGAGTCTCTTTATGATTAAATCATTTCTCTTAATAAAAACAGAAGTGATACGTTCATAAAAGTAAATTCACAAATTGAAGTGTCTTTATATGATATATTATATGTATTTTATAATATAATGTTCCACATCAAACCATGTTTGTGTGATAATTAACTTTTATAAGATTTTTTTGTAGATGAAATACTTTCCTAATAAAAATAATAACTTGGAATCTCATCATGTTATCATAGATAGGACTATAAAGAGATGTTTGGATCTTGGGAATTTTTATAGTATAGAAAGAAATATTTATGAATAGAGTATTAGAATATAGGGATATGTTACTTAGCATGTCAAAAGTGACCGAAAAGTAGAGAAATTGTTTTCATGATTTTTCTCATTTATATAAAATCCAAAAAGCGAAAAAAAAAAAAAGTTTGGGTACACTTTGATCACATTTGTCATACTAAGATAATTTTCCTACAATTTCTTTTATTTTTTTGTTATTTTTGCTAAAAAAAAAAAAGGTGGGAGAGAGAGTGGCATTGTCCTTTTAGGCTCAAAGGTGCTTAAGCCCAACTGCCACTAGGGTTTAAGCTCAAAAGTTTTTCAGAAAGAAATGGCGAACTCCATGGGTACGCTCTCACGAAGGTTATGGCGCTCTGTGTTCTCAAACTCCATGTCTTCTTCCCATTACCTCCCCGCTAAGTCCATGTGCACTACCGGGACCGGTCACCTATCGTCCGACGAAGCCGCCTCCGAGTCGGAACCAGATTCAGTCCCCCCATTACCGCAGCAACCTTCCCCATCCCAAGAATCCGACCCACAACAACGCATGGTCTATGACCGACCCCTTGAGAACGGCCTCGACGTCGGCATCTATAAGGTACATTCGCTCACGCCGTTTCACAAAATTTTTCCTCCTCCTCCCCCCCCCCCTTCCTTCGCTGTAAATCTTTGGTATTTGCTTGATTGATGGGATTGGGATTGATTACGTTTGAGGGATTTCTGTAGGCGATAGTGGTGGGGCAAGTGGGTCAGAGTCCGTTTCAGAAAAAACTGAGAAGTGGGAGGACGGTGACGATGTTATCGGTGGGGACGGGCGGGATTCGCAACAATCGGAGGCCGTTGGATAATGAGGATCCCAGGGAGTACGCCAATCGGTGCGCAGTTCAGTGGCATCGGGTTTCAGTTTATCCCGAGAAGTTGGGCGGAGTTGTCATGAAGCATGTTGTGCCCGGGTGAGCTTTTTGGTCTACCCATTTTTTCTTCATTATTAGTTTATGCTGTACACACAAATTTTTAAGCAATCTCTTTATTCTACATGATGGTTCTTTTGGTAGGATTGCTTTGTACATTGGGTGTTTGTAGTGGTTCATAATATGATTTCCTATACCAGCGTGCTGACTAGCTGATTTTATTTTCTATTATATTAGTGGGACTAAAGTATGAGACATTGGAATTCTGAAATTTAAATGTAATCTCTCTAGTGTTGGAGGCATTCGAAATTATAAATAAAAGCATGTAATGAACTTGATAGTATGCCGCAACCCTTTCATCTTTACTTAAACTTATGGCCAATAATGCATCGGAACCAAAAGTGTACTGGCCCTTTGGATTTTTAATAAAAGATTCAATAAGTTATGGCCAATAAAGGAGTTTTCAAGATAGAGTCATTCTTGGAGATTGCTTTGTATCAAAGATTGGGCCATTTATGGTGGTTGATATGGCATCATTTGCATAACATCTTTAAGTTTGAATTGCCCTCTGACTTTTTAAATTGCACATTTTGTCCTAACCAAACAAAAAATTAGTGGTAGGTAGGTGATGCTGAGGAAATTATGTGTTTGCATTCCACATATTATGTTAAGGCATTTTCATTATTCAGGAGCAGCTTGAATTTTGGGTTGGTCTTGAAGGAAAATTGAGTTTGAGTGGTTGGAAAGAAGGATATTTGAGTGTTTTTTAGCTCTGTCTATGGATTTCAAGTGTGGTAATTTTACTTAAAGGGTACAACTGTCACAGAAGTCTATGATTTTGGATTCTGACCCACCATTGTAGACGGAAAAGATTTAACAACTGAATCTTGATGTTGCTGTTCATACAATTAATTACCTCTTTACTGCCACATTGATAAATTCAAAAATTTTTACTGCTAACTCGCAAAACCATAATAGCTGAATTTGCCAAAAATAATAGTTTATTAAACCAAATATTCACTGGCCTACCCCTTTACTTAACCAACTAGGTCTTGGCTGTTCTCCTTTGGTTGATGACTTGAGGTTTTCCAGAGCTGATAGGCAATCTACTCCTGTTGCCTGTCCAATATTTTTTTCTGCTTCTAAGGCCTCTTGTACTTGACCTCCATTGATGCAAGGCACTTTTGCTTCTTGTTTTGGATCACTATGTGTGGAGCACTTAACCAAAGTATGTTGGTAACACTTTGCTTGATTTGCTCATTATAGTTTCCGTGATGGTGTCTAATTAAATTGACTTTGTTCAAAACTATTCATAATCTGCTTGTTTTGGGGTATCTTTTATCATGGTCTTATGCATGACCTGCTGCCCCGAATCTTGTACTTTTGTTTACCCATGACTTTATTTCAAATCATTTCTATGTCCGATTGCAATAATATTGATATTTTATTTATTGCAGTACGATTCTGTATTTGGAGGGGAATCTGGAGACCAAAATCTTCACTGATCCGACAACTGGTTTTGTTCGACGTATAAGAGAGATTGCCATTCGTCGAAATGGTATATACATTACTTTATTATCTTTATTGAATCTTCTCAAGGAAACAGGATACATAGTAAATTATGCAGCCTGACATGAGATGCATCATATATGTTTTTGTTTCATATTATAAAGTAATTTTGGTTTAAAGACAATTGTGCTTAGTGCAAGATCAATCGAATACATATTTTTTATTGTAGAGGACATGCCCCCATCTCTACAAACCTAATTCTCTGGTTTTTGATTGTCAAAAGTCAATGAGCTATCTCAAAGTGTTAAGCCTTTTGGCCCCTTGGAGAGATATCGAGGCCCATGAGAGTGTCACTAGTATTATTTGGATCATGACTAACCTCAAATACCCTTCTACATTAGTATTATTTGTTTTAACTCTTCGAAGTGGTAAATGTTCCCTTGTCCTTTATAGAGGTTTTGAAAACTTGCTATGCTTAGGTAAAGTGATCTCAACCTATCTCAAATCAATCATTGATGGGGCCCACTACTTTTTCAACTTCCCATAAAAAGTTAAACCCGATTTCCAGATGTGTACTTGTCTAAAAAAGAAAATATTTTCTGAGGTGTGTAACTAGCTTGGATGCGAGTGAAAATGATGAATTTTAATTCTGCTCACCAGCAATTAACATTCCCTAGAACATATTCTTTTCTATTTGATGCACAAATATGATTGACATGCTGAAAAACATGCAATATCCTAGTGCTCACCCATGCAGAAGTCATCATGGACAGTTTTGCCTGGATTTGACTTCCTAGAGATCACCATTGCCTACCAGCTTTTATTTTTCACCAAACATTCATACAAGTCTAGATGGTAGAAACTTCTGCCAAAAGATGAAAAAACAAAAAAGAAGCTTCTCCATTATATATGATGGATGCTTATTTTGTGGATTTTGCAGGTCGCGTTGTATTCGTAGGTAATGGTGGTGATGCACAGAAACCTTCACAGTCAGAATTGAAAAGTGTTGGCTATTACTAGAAACCATCACAATCGGAAATGGTTACAAGCGGATGAAGGCAGAAACTTGTAGGAAACGCTTTATTGCTGTACTGCTCTATTTGGCCTTATGCCCTCACCCAATAGCACGTCCGTTTTGGGAGGCAGTATTGGGAATTAGTTTTGTAATCTTCACTTTCGAATTGTAAGGGTGGATGTAGAACCATGTTGACATGAAGTTGAAGCTGAATCACCACCACCTTTGTAGGGAATGCACATAAAAAAGACATTCATGCAAACAAAACTTGAATGTTGGTTTGATGTTGGCCTTTCCATTTGGGTTCTTGGAAAAATAGAAGTTCACAAATCTTGCAGGATGTTACGATGAATGTCTTTGTTTTTGTTTGGTTTATTTGGTCAATCCCATTAAAATTTTCTTAATCACACAATTCTTGAGCTGCACAGTAGGGACTCCTTTCCAAATCAAAGGATGCCCCACTTAAGGTCTCTCTTAGCTGATGGTGTGTATTAGCTGCCATAAAATTTTAGACGTTCATGAACACATTTTGATTGGCTTTATACCTTTCTTATCCACGAAAACTCTTCTCTGAATATAAGAGAGAGAGAGAGAGAGAGAGAGAGATTGACTCTGTACAACAACAAAACAGTTCCAGTAGTAGTGAAGATACAAACCTAAAAGAAAGACTCCGGAGAAAACAGGAAAGTTAAGAAACCCCAAATTCTTGCAATGCTCCTCACCTATGATGCCATTTATCACCGCCTCCACAAGTTAAAAACATAACTCACATCTTTTCCTGTTTGAAACAATGTTGCAAATTCTCGAGAGAGCTTGTTGTTGGTAGTAAGGGTGTTGGGTGGGCACGTACCCGACCCACTGGGCACATCCATCCGCATTATCATCAGGCCATATAGTGACAAGGCCTAGGCTGGAGCTGCTAGATTCAATAATCTTGTTAGTGGAGCTACAGGTATAAGCTACAGAAGAAAGTAGTTTGTTAAAATCATACTGAATTATGTCCAATATGGTGGGGAGAGAATTTATAGTATAATGGTGTGGTCGCCGAACTTTCAAAGGGAAAGCAGTTTGTTGGGTGAAAGTCCCATAGATGAATGACAGAGGCCGTATGAAAAGTGCCCAAAGAACTTGGCTGTAAGTGAGCATCATTGCGAAGGATCCTTCAAAACCACGGCCAAAATTGAAGCTCACGGAAAGGGAAGCTGGAGATTGGTCAATAAAAGGTTGGAACAGACCGGAACTGGACCATCGGAGTCGCATCGACTTTAGTTGTGGGAAGAGTCTTTGAAGAAATGGTGGTGCAGAAAGGATTGGACAGATGAAGACAGTTAATGAGAGAGTATTCGTTCTCCAAATTTTAGGTGAGTTTACTGAACAGACTGTTTCTGAGAGTTTCATATTTATTCTTTACCTCAGTTCGAGTTTTGCCTCGTTAACAGTTTGAAATGCAGAAGTTTTAGATTTGAGAAACTTCAAGTTCGGCCTCCAGTGGGGCTTATTGCATACCATTTGGATTCACGGTAGTCAGTGAGAACATAAGCTAACAACATGTATAAGAAGAGTTTATTGGGATCTAAAATTTAATGGTTAACCCAATACACTCACCGTTATGCATGTGGTTGTTTTCTCTCCGTACAGCTTATTGTATCCTGGGTTCCTAAGGTGTGATCATTGTTGAGCTTGAGCAATTTTAAGTGAATTTAGGGAGATTATGGGTTCTTGAAATATTTAGAGATAGAAACCAAGGCGTTTACACTATCAAGGGAAGCGAAGTTTTTGTACATTACTGAGAGGAGTAGGAGGATGGTTAAGGAGATGAGTTTAGGAATCCCCACGGTGTAGTGGTTTGCAAAGTCATTGGAGGATTGCCTGAAGGGTGAAAAGAAAAAAGTTTACTCAACAGCAAGGGAGGGTTCCAGAAGCTTCATTCTGCAAAGGTGTTCAAATGTTCGAGGCCGTTAAATGGCCCTAGTGGAGTATGGTGGTGGTGGCTGACGAAGCTTCATCCTCATACCTGAAGAGTTGGGAGGTAAGGGTTGGAGGAAAATGACATAGGCATTGTAGGAGGCTGTTATGGAGAAAGGACAAGAATTTCATGACAGAGGTGTCGTATCGCGAAGGCTAATGGTGGAGGTGAACCATAGAGCAGGTTGTATAGAGAGGCTCTGGTGCAGCAGAAGGTTCCAAACCATGGACTGATGCAACAGATTGTGAGAACAGGGTTGGCAAGGCTCCACTCACCTCTGGAAAAGTAGGTGCACAATGGAGAGGTGGAGGTGGCAAGCCTATTGTGGGTTTGGTAGAGGAAGATGTGCATAGTACATTGCTGGTAATGCAATCGTAGTTGTTGGATTTGCAGGATAAGGTAGCAATTCTAATACGGTGCATTAAGGAGGGGCATAATGGGCCTAATGAGATGGGCTTGGGCAACGAAAGGGGCATGGGAAATAAGGATTGGCCAAGCTCTATGCAAATCAACCTGGGTCCAAACCAAGCTAATCTGGGTGGAACGAGGCTAGGGCTAAACCAACGGAAGGTTGGGCCAAACCCAAATTCAATGGGCCACGTTGAAGGGGTGAAAAATAAGGAAAATGGTAAGGCCGAAGCCCAACCTGTGTGGAAGGTTAGGGTGGGTGGAGAGGCAGGAATCAGCCAACCTTGTCGAAGAAGGTGCTGGGTATCTATCGGAGTCAAGCGACACCTATCGGAGCAGCTCTTCGATGGTGATGGAGGTTCTGCGTGACAGAGTTGACACAATTGAGGTGTCGAGGACCATAGATCAAGAGACACTCAACCCACCAAGACCACTCAACTCATCGACAGTGGCTCAGAGGGTGATCGAGGAGCTACCAACAGTCGATCTAGAAGGGGATCTCAACACTATCTCATCGGCAGACATGGGATTTTTGGCACAACCCACAAAGACAATGCCGATGGACAGCAAGGAGGAGGCTCAGGTGCCCTCTTCTCCAGCGAAAGCCTTTAGGCAGTCTCAACACACAGAGAAAAATGCCGGTGGGCAACAGGAAGGAAACTAAATATTATCTTCTTCAATGAGGGCTTCTAGGCAGTTTGAACTAGTCCAAGAGACGATTGAGGGGCAGTTAACATGAAGTACATGCTACAGTTGATACACAGGGAGGTTGAGGTGGACCCAGAGCCATTACGCACATTATCTCCCCTGCTTACACTGGTAGGTTCACCATCGGACTGGGTGGTTCAGAAAGTGAAGGATATCCAGGAGTGCGTGGGGATCTCCTGTAATGGGTTTGCAAAGAAATTTAGGGCATTGCTTATCACCATTGAGGAGGGGCGGATCCAATCCCCTAAATCTACTTCTAGGAAAAAGAGGGAACTGAAACGTCTTACTTGCTCAATCAATTTCGACAGAAGGGAAGGGAGCACTAGCAAGGGAAGATCCAAGGGCAAGGCTATTGTTCCCTATGAAGCCTAGAGTTTTTTCTTATTAGGGGTCTTAATGATCCCAACAAGCGGTTGCGAGTGAAGAGTCTCTTACGTCAATGGAAGTTGGTCATTTTTTGTTTGCAGGAAACGAATATGGAATTCATAGATCGTAGCTTTATCACTAGCATTTGGGGCTGTCCATTTGTGAGATGGGTGTTTCTTGCCTCAGTGGGAGTATACAAGGGTATCCTTATTATGTTGGACTCGAGGGTGTTGAGTCTATTGAGGAGTGTGTTGAAAATTGCATGGTAGCGTGTACGTTTAGAAACGTGGAGGATGGCTTTTGTTGGGCTTTTGTTGGTGTGTATGGGCCAAACATGGGCACACATAGGAAGGTCTTATGGGAGGAGTTAGTGGGTTTGGGTAGCTAGTGGAACTTACCATGGTGCATTGGTGGTAATTTTGATGTCACTAGATTTCCTAGTGAAAGATCGGGAGAAGTCCGGTTTAGCCAGGCAATGAATGAATTTTCTGAATTTATCTTTGATATATGGATCTAGTGGACTTACCACTTGTTGGTGGTGTGCACACTTAGTCTAATAATCGAGCGTGGTCTTGTTTAGACAGATTTTTGGTCTCCTTCATGGGAGGCACATTTCTCTACAGTGTTACATAAGAGAATGGATAGAGTTTGCTCGAATTATTTCTCCAATGTACTAGATTGTGGAGGCATTCAAAACAGTAAATGCTACTTTAAGTTTGAAAATATGTGGCTGAAATTTTAAGGCTTTGTGGATAAAGTGAGGTTGTGTTGGACCTCGTACTCTTTTGAGGGCTCACTCAGCTTTATATTGGCTGGAAGATTGAAAGCATTAAAGGGGAATTTGAAGAGGTGGAATGCTGAAGTCTTTGGGCATATTAATAATAACAAAAGAGGTCTCTTATATAGGATTTAAAGGCTTTGGAGGAAAGGGAGGTGAGTGCTCCTCTTTCCGAAGAAGACTCTTGCAGGAAACTAACTACCACTTCGGAGTTGGAGAAGGTGTTACTAATGGAGAAAATTTCATGGAGACAAAAGTCAAGAGCCCTTTGGTTGAAGGAAGAAGACTATTGTATGAAATTTTTCCATCGATTGGCTAATTCTCACCATAGGAATAATGCTATTGAGGTGCTTCAGGTTGCGGGACAGGTATATCCTAATCATGATGTTATTAAGAACCATATTGTTACTTACTATGAAGATTTACTTGTGAAAAACTCCCGTGGAGACACAAATTGGATGGTATGCCTTTTGAGAATCTTGATCAAGCTAGCTCTGTGTGGTTGGAGAGACCTTTTGAAGCAAAGGAGGTTCTTCGAATGCTTCGTGGGATGGCCAAGGACGAAGCGCCGAGGTCGGATGGGTTTTCAATGGCCTTCTATCATGAGTTTTGGGATGTGGTAAGGGAGGATATTATGCAGGTTTTCCAAGATCCATACACTTTTGGCAAATTTGGAAAAAGCATTAACTCATCCTTCATTGCTCTCATCCCTAAGAAAGTTGGACAGTGGAGGTGAAAGATTTTTGGCCTATTAGTCTCATTAATGAGGTGTATAAGATTATTGCAAATGTGCTTGCCAATCGCATAAGATTTTGAATAGTATTATAACAAAACCTCAAAACATGTTTGTGAAGGGGAGACAAATTTTGGATTCGGTGTTGATTACTAATGAATGCCCGGATTGTAGACTCAAGGAGGGTACACTCGATCTTTTGTGTAAGTTGGACATGGAGAAGGCCTATGACCACGTAAATTGGGACTTTTTGTGCTATCTACTCGAGAGATGTGGATTCAAGAAGAGATGGATTTCATGGACTCGGCAATGTATAACTACGGTTCGCTACTCGATTTTGGTGAATGAAGCACCAGAAGAATGTTTTAACAGCTCTAAGGGATTAAGACAATGGAATCCCCTCTCCCCTTTAGTTTTTATAATTGTTATGGATCCATTGAGTCGCATGTTGAGTGCACTTGTTAGTCGAGATTTTATTGCTGGATTTTTTGTGGGAGGGATTACCATATCTCACTTATTATTTGCTGATGACACGCTGCTGTTTTGTGAGCCAAACAATGTTCAAATGCAGTACCTGAAAGCTATATTGCTTTGTTTTGAAACGGTCTCAAGTCTGAAGGTAAATCTCTCAAAGTCTAAAATGGTTCTTGTGGGTGGTGTGAACAATATTCAAGGCTTGGCAACTATCTTGGGCTGTAAGATTGCTTCATTACTTTTGCACTATCTCAGTCTTCCTTTGGGGGCAGCGTTCAAGACAAAATCTATTTGGGATTGAGTGGTAGAAAAAATTGATGAAGATTGGCTATGTGGAAATAATTATATCTGTCCAAGGTGTCAATGATATCTATATATGGCAGTAAATATATATGGTTGTAAATAGCAGTAGTTGTGTATATATGTGTATAAGCGCCAACTTAAGTTTTATTTCCTTTCTTGTATAGCTTTCTTCTTTCCTATTTTATAGATGATTAGTAGGCTGTAATTAGGGCTTGGCAATTGATATAATATACGGAAACTCTCATTTGAGAGGCATTCAAGCAAACTTGACATGGTACCAGAGCCCTAGAATTTTCTGGGCAATTTTTTTTTCTCGGCAGATTACTTCCTTTGCTTGTGTCGGCAGTGTCTGTTTTCAGACTAGTGCTTTCTGGGTCCATCGACACAGACTAGTGTTTTATCTTGGTTCTTTGGCTTGTGTCGGCACTCTCTGCCTTCACTTTCTAGGTTAATTTTTTCTGGGCAACTCTGTAGACACAGTTGTTGGCACTCTTTGTTTTTTCGAGCAGTGTTTTTTTGACCTTTTTGGAGCTTTTGGTTAGTGGGTCAGTGGCTACTGGAAATTTCGGCAGGTTTTGTTTCATTGGAGAGGTTTTTTTTTTTTTGCCTCTTTTGGTGCACTCTTCTCGGGCTCTCTGTGTAAGCTTTTGCAGAGAGATTTTCTCAGGTTTTCGGTGCATTTTCTGGTAGTATTTTCTGGCAGTGGTTTTGGCATTTTCTGGTAGTATATCAGGTCAGTGTTCTTTGAGTTGTCTATCGGCAACAAATTTTTTTTTTCACTCCGTTTGATTTTGTGGTCATTATGTCAGGTGAAAATTCAATCATTCGATTTAATGGAAAGAATTATGGAAGCTGGGAATTTCAGTTTCGAATGTTTGTGAAAGGAAAGGAATTATGGGGTCACTTGGATGGGTCTTCTGTGGCCCCTACTGATCTCAAAGAACTTAGTTCTTGGTCCAGTAAGGATGCCAAGATTGTTTCTTGGCTATTAAGTTCTGTTGAACCACATATGGTCAACAATCTTCGATCATTTACTACTGCTAAGGAGATGTGGGACTATTTTAGGCGCGTATATTATCAAGACAATACTGCACGCAAATTTCAAGTTGAGTTAGATATTTCCAACTATAGACAAGGTAATCTCTCTATTGAACAGTTCTATGCTTGATTCTTGAATTTATGGAGTGAATATTCTGGGATAGTGTATTCTAAAGTTCCTAAGGAAGCCCTAGAAGCATTCCAAGTTGTTCATGCTGAGAGTCAAAGAGATCAATTCTTGATGAAACTAATACCTGAGTTTGAGACTGCACGAGCTGGTTTGATAAACCGTAATCCTGTTCCTTCCCTGGATGTGTGCTTGGGGGAATTATTGAGAGAAGAGCAGCGTCTTGCTACTCAACATGGACTCACTCAAGAAACTGTGACAACTGAGATGGTTAGTGTGGCATATGCTGCTCAAGGGAAAGGAAGATCCAAGATACAAATACAGTGCTATAGTTGCAAGGAATTTGGGCATATTGCAAAGCATTACAGCAGAAAATTCTGCAATTATTGCAAAAAGGAGGGCCATATTATTAAAGACTGTCACGTGCGACCTCAGAATCGACAGGGCCAAGGATTTCATACTGCTGCCCAGGCCAATTTAGCTGCTGTCCCTTTTGTTTCTGCTCCAGGGCAGCCACCTGCAGCTAGTTCTTCATCGACTCTTACACCCGAGATGGTCCAACAGTTGATTGTTTCCGCTTTCTCTGCGCTTGGTCTTCAAGGTAAAGGAAATTTCCTCACCTCTCCTTGGTTGGTTGATTCTGCAGCTTCCAATCATATGACTGGAAATGCCAATGTTTTACATGATGTTCATAAATATAAGGGTGACCAGCACATTCAAATAGCCAATGGTAATACTCTTCCTATCACTGCAATTGGAACTCTAGGGTCCTCTTTCAACAATGTATTTGTGTCACCTGAATTATCGATGAATTTAATTTCTGTTGGACAGCTTGTAGATAATAATTGTGAGATTCATTTTGATCGTAATGGTTGTTGTGTGCAGGATCAAGTGTCGGGGAACGTGATTGCGAAGGGGCCTAAAGTGGGACGTCTATTTCCTCTTCAGTTTTCCATTTCTAGTTTTGATTTATTTGCTTGTACTGCTGTTATTAATAATAGTGATGTTTGGCATAAAAAATTAGGGCATCCCAATTCTTCTTTTTTGAATCATCTTATGAAACAAGGTCATTTGGGGAATAAAAATTTTGTTTCTATTGTGTCTTCTTATTGTAGCTCTTGTAAACTTGATAAAAGCAAATCTTTACCTTTTCCTTTACATGGCAGTCGTGCTTCTACATGTTTTGAGATAATTCATACTAATGTCTGGGGGTTGAGTCCTGTTCTTTCACATGCTCAATACAAGTATTTTGTGACCTTCATTAATGACTATAGCCGTTTCACTTGGATATATTTTCTTCGATCAAAAGCTGATGTGTTTTCCACTTTTCAAGCTTTTGTTGTATTTGTTGAGACTCAATTTTCTGCTTGTATTAAAACACTTCGTTCTGATTCTGGGGGGGAATATGTCTCATGATTTTCAGGATTTTCTCAAAACTAAGGGTATTCTCTCCCAACGCTCATGTCCTTACATCCCTCAGCAGAATGGGGTCGCTGAGCGTAAGAATCGTCATCTTTTGGATGTTGTTCGTACTTTGTTGATTGAATCTTCTGTGCCTCCTCGTTTTTGGGTAGAAACCTTATCTACAGCTATGTATTTGATTAATCGTTTACCCTCTCCAAATTTGCAATTTGACTCTCCATATTCTCGTCTATTTGGTGTTGTTCCTGAGTATAATTCTCTTCATATATTTGGTTGTGTTTGTTTTGTTCACTTGCCATCCATTGAACGTTACAAGCTTCTGCTCAGGCTGCTCGGTGTGCTTTTCTTGGGTATAGTAATGTTCACAAAGGGTTTTTGTGTTATGATGCGGATGCTCACAAACTTCGTGTCTCTCGAAATGTGGTTTTCTTTGAAAATCAATATTTCTTCCAGTCTTGCGTTTCACATGATTCTACTTATGCTCAGTTGCCTATTTTTGATGATGTGTCTTTGTACTCTTGAACGTTTTAAGCCAGGGCTTGTGTATCAAAGACGTCTTCCACAGTCTCCGCTGCCCCTTCCTGTCACAGAACGACATCTGATCCCATCCCAACTGAACCTCGACGATCATCTCGAGTTTCACGTCCCCCGGACATGTATGGGTTCGTACATACTGCCCATCAGGCTACTCTTGATACTACTTCTGTGCCCAAGTCTTATTCTCAGGCTGCTGCTCAAGCTTCTTTGAGGCAAGCTATGCAAGATGAACTTCAAGCTCTTCAAGATAACCACACTTGGGACATCGTCCCATGTCCTGATGGAGTAAAACTCATTGGCTGCAAATGGGTGTACACTATTAAACTCCGGCCTGATGGTACTATTGACAGATATAAGGCTCGTTTAGTGGCTCTTGGAAATTGTCAGGAGTATGGCCTTGATTATGAAGAGACCTTTGCACCCGTTGTCAAGATGACTGCTGTACGTACTCTTCTAGCCATTGCTGCTTCCAAAGGCTGGTCTCTTAGGCAGATGGATGTAAAAAATGCGTTCTTACATGGGGATTTGAAGGAAGAAATCTATATGTCTCCTCCTCCTGGTATGTTCAGTTCATCCTCCACTGAGGTTTGTCGGTTGAAGCGGTCTTTGTATGGCTTAAAGTAGGCACCACGTGCATGGTTTGAGAAGTTTCGCACCACTCTTCTTGATTTTCATTTTACTCAAAGTCAGTTTGATTCTTCTCTCTTTATTTAGTGAACTGCCATTAGACTTGTTGTTCTTTTAGTATATGTCGATGATATAGTTATCACAGGTTCTGATTCTCACTTGATTGAGCGACTACAACAGCATCTCAAAACTACCTTTCATATGAAAGATCTTAGCCCACTTCAATATTTTCTTGGTCTTGAGATACATTCTTGCCCCAATGGTATGCTTTTGCATCAGCACAAGTATACCCAAGAGATTCTCACCTTGGCTGGGCTTCAATCTGGAAACTCAATTCTTACACCTCTGGAGGTCAATTTAAAGCTTTGTCGGGATGAGGGCGACTTATTATCTGATCCATCTCTATATCAGTAGTTAGTAAGGAGTTTAAATTACTTGACTATTACCCGACTTGATATTTCCTTTGCTGTCCAGCAAATTAGTCAGTTTATGCAGGCTCCTCGTCAATCTCATCTAGCAATAGTACGACTGATCATTCATTATCTCAAAGGTACATCTGGTAGAGGGTTATTCTTTTCTACTAAGAATTCCTTACAATTAACGGGTTACAGTGATGCTGATTGGGCTGGTTGTGTGGATACTCGTCGTTCAGTTACTGGTTGGTATATGTTTCTTGGTAAAGCTCTCATTTCTTGGAAAAGTAAGAAGCAGGATCGAGTATCCAAATCTTCTACCGAATCTGAGTATCGTGCTATGTCATCAGCATGTTCCGAGAGTGTGTGGCTTCGGGGTTTAATGAGTGAACTTGGTGTTCCACAACTTACTCCTACTCCTCTTCATGCAGATAACACCAATGCTATTCAGATTGCTGCCAATACTGTGTTCCATGAGTGTACCAAGCACATTAAAGTAGATTGTCATTCCATTCGTGAGGCATTTGATCATCATGTGATTACACTTCCTCACATTTCCACCGAACACCAAACTACTGACGTCTTTACCAAGGCTAGTCTCGCCACCGTCATCAATTCATGATTGACAAATTGATGCTTCTTGATCGACCTGCATCAATTTGAGGGGGGATGTCAATGATATCTATATATGGCAGTAAATATATATGGCTGTAAATAGCAGTAGTTGTATATATGTGTATAGGCGCCAACTTAAGTTTTATTTCCTTTCTTGTATTGCTTTATTCTTTCCTATTTTACAGATGATTAGTAGGCTGTAATTAGGGCTTGGCAGTTGATATAATATACGGAAACTCTCATTTGAGAGGAATTCAAGCAAACTTGACACAAGGATGGTAGATGGACTCTCATTAAGTGCTCTTATCTAATCTCCTTACTTATTTTCTATCCTTATTCCTGATACCCACAAGTGTGGCTTCTCGTATTGAGAAAAATTTCCATAATTTTTTTTGGGGAGGAATGGGGGATGAAACTAAATTCCATATTGTGGGTTGGGATAAAGTCTTGGGGGTGCTTAATGTAAGGATTTTCAACAAAACAGTTTTGGAAAAATGGTTGTGGAGGTATCATAGTGAAAGAGAGGGCAAGTGATAAAGTCTAAGTATGGGAGCATTGGTGCCCCCCGCGCCGGGAGGGGGGGGGGAGGGCTCTCCTTTTGGTAGGATGTGTGGTGCGGGGACATGGCTATTAAGTAGGTGTTTCCTATGCTTTACCAAATTGCTTGTGATAAAGAGGCTATTGTGGCTGATTTATTGGTATGCTTTAATGGTGGTGTTCATTGGAATGTGAGATTTTCAAGAGCAACTCAAGATTGGGAGCTGGACATGTTTACTAGCTTCTTTGATTCGTTATATGCTATGCCAATTGGCAATGAGATGAGGGATAGGTTGTTGTGGAATCCAAGTGGAAATAAAAAATTCTCGGTGCGCTCTTTTTATTCGGCTCTCTTAGGATTTTCTAATTATCATAGCTATCCTTGGAAGGCTATTTGGAAGTGCAAGATACTCCCAAAATTTCTTTCTTCGTTTGGATGGCATCTATTGGGCAGATTCTCACCTCAAATAATATGAGAAAACTGTGAAGTGGCCCGATGTTTATGGAATGAGGTCTTTAATAGGATAGGAGTGGCATGGGTCATGCCTGGAAAAGTTAGGGATATTATGTGCTGCTGGAATGGTATCGGGAGAAATGCACAAATTACTGTTGTGTGGAAAATGATCCCTCACTGCATTATGTGGTGCTTGTGGTTGGAGCGAAACAATAAGTGCTTGAAGATATGGAGCATTCTATGGATGAACTAAAATGATTTTTCTACAATACACTTCTTTCTTGGGCTTCGGCCATTATTTGTAACATGGACAACCTTCATGATTTGCTTGTAACTCTTACTAGTACTTAGCTGTAATCAAGCATGTTCTTTCTATACCACTAGTGTACTCAGGCAATGCCTCTTATATCAATAAAATTTACTCTTACCTATCAAAAAGAAAATTTAATGGTTTCTCAAATTCTGCTATTATTTGTAGTATGATATCGTCTTACTAACAATTCACACTCAAATAGATATATGTTTACCATCAACTTCTCTATGTTGAACAAGGTAGCCAATTTGACAGGCGATATAAGTACTCTTAGGGATGTTACTCACACCCTACGAGGCGGGGTAGCCCCCTCCCCACCCCCGCATGGGCATGGGGTGGTGGTTTCCCCTAGAACCCGCCCGTGCAAACAGGTTCGGGGTACCCATTCCGGGCACTGGGGTGAAGCACCCCATCTGTTTGCCTAAAAAATGGGTCATTGGCCCAGACCACGTTTTTTGGCTCAAAATGGTAGCCCAGAAACACATGTAATGGGCCAAAATTGGCTCAGGACCTGTTTCTAAGCCATTTTAGGCCCAGAAATTAACTAAAAAAAAATACAAAATCAAAAATAACAATAAATAATTTACAATAATAGAGATTATATACTTGTAAGTTGCAACTATTTACTAATAATTATAACTAAGCTATTACAATATTACAAATTGTACTATAGTAACAACATTACAATTAACTAATTAATTGAATTAACAGAATAATAACATTTCACCGGAATTTGGGAAGCCATGGTGGTAGAAAAGTCAATGAGCTGTGTTGATTGATATGAGATTGTGAGATCATAAGATCTGAAACGTTAATAATTTAAAAGGAAAAAAAATTAGAATTATAAAAAAGAAACAAAAATTAAAAATAAAAATATATATTAAAAATGTAAAAATTACAAACATTATAAAAGGACTAACCAAGATGAGATTGGGTCTCGATGAGATCATTGGGTCATTCGGATTAGGATTGGGCATATGACGAAGATTATAAAAGCTAAAAAAAATATTAACAAAATAATTAGATACCAAAAATTATATAAATATAAAAAATAATGAAGGAAAAAATTGTACAAACCAATGGCAAATGGCAATAGTGGGTCCAATACACACGAAGTCATAATGCAGTGGAGGTAGTCGTAAATGTCATCTCATGTATCGCTACAATAATTCAATTTGAAATTAATACCTATTAAATGAATATAAATAAATTAAAATAATAAAATAAAATCCACAATTACCAGATCCAGTCTGATCACCACCCTCCTCCTTATTGGCCTCCTTAAGCCAAGAACATCCAAAACATGAATTGGGATCCCCTTAATCCAATTCTGCATGCAAATCAATGCCTCTACAGTAATAGCAGACAATGAACTCCAGAATGGATCCAATATGTGCCCTTCGGTGCTAAAGGCCAACTATGAGGCTACGGTACTAATAGTGATGGCTAAAATATTGCAAGTTATCTATCCAAGAATGAGATACTTCACGGCATTGGTATTTTACCAAGCTAATATATCAAAGTCTCGTGCAAATGGTGAAGATCTGTTGCCAAGTATCTATCTACCTCCGAATGAGCCTCTGTAAAATGAAAAACTATAGCGTTGTGCTCCAACCTCTCACCCTAGTCCAACCTATGCTTTTTCCCAGCCCCGGCTTCTGGAGGAGGCGAAGGGTAGGTGTAAGTGATAGAATATTACCACTCCTGAACACGATAAAATTATCAAACAATCTAGTAAGAGTTTTCCTAACCCTTGTTGCAATAAGTTCCGCCCATGCATTTTCGTGTGTAATTCTCATCTATATACAATGCCATCAATCGTAAACTAGGGGTCAAGGGCAACAGTCATATATAATAAAATATTAGCCAAAATGAAATCTTCCCAATACTTGTCATACTTCACCCTCATTATCAATGGCATCTCTTACATCCTAATATGGTCACTCGCGCACATATTATCCAATTCTTCTTTTACCCTACATATTTGCTGACAAAAATGAGGAGACTTAGGATACAAAGAACCAGATAGTATCATTGTAACCTCGTAAAAAAACCTAAAAAAATCTACAAAACTATCAACAACCTCCCAATCATCATCAACGAGCTTCCCCAATCCCCCATGCTCTTCAAAATATCTGACATTTTGAATGTTTTCACCACCCAATAATGTAAAGGCCAACTTATATTCTTGGGCCGCCTCCAACATCAAGAAAGTTGAGTTCCATCTTGTAGGAACATCAATACAAAGGTCATTCTTGGATGTTATATCCGCAGACCTCACAACAACTTTGAATTTCTCCAATCTAGTAGAAGAATATCTCACAAATGTCAAAACAGTTCTGACCCCGACAATCAAGTCATTAAGATCTTTCAAGCCATCAATGACACTTAAGAGTCAAAATATGTACAACATATCTCACATGCAAATACTTAATACTCAAGATTGTCTTATTTGTCTATCTAAGATAGGTCTTAAGATGTCCCAATGAGATATCGTTAGATAATACATTATCAATTGTAACTGTCAGAACTCATGACAACCCTCACTCCTTAATTGTGGCCTCCAAGGCCTTCCCAACCACCTCACCTTTATGATTGGAAATTTGAAAAAAAATTTAAAAAAATTGTGTAATGTCTAATCACAATCAATAAAATGCACAATCAAATATATATAATTAAAATTTTTTTACAAATATCCAAGTATCAATGGTGAGACAAACTATTTAACCCGCCAATTGGCCCCTCAACAACTCTTTTTTTGACATATAATGTTTTTTTTATATCCTTTGCCACCATGTGGCGAGAAGGAAAATTAAACCTAGATTCCAAGTGCTTAGAATATACTTGAAACCCTCTCCACAAACTAAAAAAGTAACTCGTCCATGATGACCATACAAACTAGATGTCTCCTACACTCCTCGAGATCATACTTAGTATATCCATTCAATGTTACACCCCCACTTCTCGCATCTGTCATTTTTTTAAGTACAATATCTAGTCTAGAGTGACCCTTCTCTTGTAAAGATATTGATATTTAACTCTTTTTACATTGTTCTTCTAAGTGCACCCTTAATTAGGATGTACCATGTCTCATATATTGACATCCATACACTTTCTAAGTGTACCTTTAATTAGGATGTATCATGTCTCTTATAGTGACATACCATCCATACCATCCATACGCGGTGGGGGTGGGGCAGCAGGTCCTGCTGCCCACCCTTAAGTGCTGTTGTCGCAGAAAGAGGCTTGTACCACTCTCACTCGAAGGCGGTTGTCACAAACCGTGGCTTAAAAGAGAGTAACTATGAATGCTGTTCCCGATCAACCATCTCTGTTTTCTCATTTTTTGCTGGAAGAAAGAATATTTCAATGTAAAACAACTTGAGTCACTGTTATCCCTACAAAAGCCTCAATATACTCTTTTTTGACATTGTAAGTTGCCTCCAAAATAAGGTACAAGCAGTAGTTTGGTGATAAACTTTATTTTGACAGACCTATTTAACTGTAAAAATACAACATTTTCAGGTGTTCCCAAAATTGATCGCATGTCAGGAGAAATGCATCATCTCAAGCTCACAAGAGTTCTACCGAATAGAAAAGGCAGAAATCAAATATCAACCAGTCTCTTTTTTGTTTTTTTGTTTTTTGGTCCATAGACTGAGGGCAGCAAAATCAGCTGGAAGGAGGAGACATCTTTGTTCTTTTTGCTGACGGAGACATAAAAAGCCTCCTAACTGAAGCGATGGGATCATCCACCTGAAACAAATGTTAAACAGAAAGATGATTATTCTCTTGGGATGACAATTTTAAAAAATTAAATCAAACCCAACCCAACCAAACACATTATGTTGGCACAGATTTTTTATCATAAATAACGAAGTTTGAACAAGACAGTATTAAACCCCACTTAGGGTGAAGTGGAGCGCTTTTCACTTCAACATAATCCAAGTCTTGGAGTCGACAAGAAACATGGCAGAATAAATTCCAATGGATATATAGAACGGTAGAACTGGTTATCGCAATTCACCATGGCACTCCCATAGAGTTATCAGAGGATAGAAGGTTTGGAAATACCTCAATTGTGAAGGCAGAGGGAGAATTCCGAGGTAAAGGAGATAACCCCTTCTGACGTAGTAAAGCAGACAGTGTTTGTTGCCATCCAGGTGCCCCGTTGTCAGTTGATGTAATCCAGGGGCAAAAATGTCTGTGTTGCCTGATTGGGTCAAACTCCATTGCTTCGTCTGACCTTACTCGCTTCAGATTTTTTCCTGAAAGTGGAGAAGCATAATTGTTCAAGTCTTCTTTAAAAATCAGATGACATAAAAAAATCAACAAGAGAAGCAAAATAGAAGGAGATACTTTGTGACAAATGCATACAGCATATATGCATTTGCAAGAAGAAGCCATACACTCAAAGTTCAGCAGCAATAGAACTTATAACAGATAAATTACGGAGAAGAATGGTTAGTTTCACAGGATGGTGTCACGGACTACCATGGCATTTTTGCAGGGACTTGAATTGTGAAAAAAAAAAATCTTGATGATCATGGTTGCCTTAACATTGTATTTTGGAATGCAGGCACTAAAAGCAACACAATTTGAATATTTTGAAATTGGTCTTTTCCTCATATTTGGTTCTGGACACATTGAGATATCATGTAGCTTTCTGCTGTTTCTATAAAGGGATTATAGGGGAAAAAAGCTAACATCAGCATGCAATCCCATGAAAAACCACTATCAAAATGAAATCCCAGGAGCAGTGCAGAGTAGAAAATGCAGTCACCAATACAGATTTTTACTCCATCCCCTTGTTTGTGCAAGGAATTCATATGCATATAGTTGATGTGCTTAAATATGAACGGTTTCAATAACCAACCACCTGGACATGTCTAAAAAACTTCTAGTCCACCACCTCTCCATAGAGGAAAACTTCAGCCTCGAGCCTCAGAGAACTGCCACCAAATTTCCAAATTCACGTCACTTTCCATCTTTTCCTATGCGTATCATAAGCAACCTAGCAGCTCCTTTTTTTCATACAATCTTCTAGATATACAATGGATATAACCTGTACATTCTCCTAACAACTATATCTGGCCCACTAATTCATTACTGGCGAAACTAGTCTCGTAGGTTCCTCTCTAGTAGTCAGGTAAAATATGCCTGGGCATGGAAAAACAGAGATTATGACAGTTTCCAGATCAGTTAATGACATACAAAAGCAACACGTCATGTGAAGTTTATGACTTGATGGTGAGTCTGCATCAGTTAGTGCCATACAATAGCAATACTTCATATGAAGTTTATACCTTGATGGATGGGAGAACCAACAGATGGATTCGACCAAGGTGCTGGTTTCAAATGAGGTATTTGGTATCGACCCAATATTATATGCAGTTGCATAAAAGATTCACTAGCAAAGGTGTGCGATCAGTTTATAAAAAATATTTCACTACTTGTTGCACATATAATATTCATGTTAGTCAGCAAGTAAAATAAGCAAAAACACTAAGTATCAAATTTTAGTTAACAATCACGATCAAAGATTGAGGCAAATATGATTACCTGTAGGACAGGTAAAAAATTCACTGTTTTCAGAAGTCTGCATGCTACGGGTAGCTAAAGAACTTTCTTTGTTTTGTATATCTGTTCCTGACAACTGTTGCAAACTGCAGTTGCCGGATGCAACCATCACTGATGAGTCATCCTTGCTATTTTCACCATTTCTACTTGTGACATTGACTTCTGGTGCCACAACAGAAGGGTCTCTAATCTGAGAGCTACTAGGATCCTCTGCAGCTGAAGTATTCGATATAGCATTATCTAAATTTTCAGGACACTTACCATTCTGACGGGAACTCTGTACCACATTCTCTGTGCTCTCAATCAGATTTTCTTTAGTAGAATCCTGCGTACCAACTCCAGGTGAAGATCCTTCTTGCCCAGAGAAACTTGTTGCTTCCAATAGCATCTTATTGTTGTTCTCTTTTCCAAGAGCTTCACCTTTTTCACTAATATCATGGCTCAAACAAAATATCTGGTCATTGCCAGTAGAACTACACAGTCCATCATCATGTTTTTCACTCTCTATCAGCCCCAATTCTTGCTGAACAATTTGTTCACCAGGGGTGTTCTCTGTGTGGTCATTTTTCTCCTGAAACATGTTCTTATTATGAGAATCAGATTGAACACCTTCTTGGTTAGCACCTATACGATCTCTAAACTCAGAATCATAAGAGAACCGAGCCCTTAAATTCCTGCCAATAACAGGCAAAGAAATTGTCGCTTTAAAATTCTGTCCTGTTGGTAGAGGACCCCCAGCAATAGTCAAATTTAAATTAGTTGGTCTCTCCTTCAATGATATTGCACCATTTGAGGCTACACTCCCTGAATCATGGGTTCCATAATCATTTTCCCTATTGACATCTATGTAACCAACTAATCTGAGTAACTCCATAGGCCGTGAAATTGTAGAGAAAGCCCATAATCCTACACTGGCTCCACAAAGCTTGCAATCTAAGACAACAGAATTGGGATCAGATTGTACTCGAGTAGAAACATTGGCATTTTCATCTGCCTCCATAATTTCCTTGATACTGGCAGACTCAAGATTGATGCTAGGGTTCTGTCTATTGGTGACAATATGAGATGAAGTTACTTTATTGGATTTTTCAGCAGAATGATAAGCTCCATCCTTGGAGTTGACCACATAAGGTAGTGAACGATATTCCCAGCCACATAAACTTATGAGCTTTTGTGCCTGTAAATCCTTCAAGACATCATTACTTAACCAAGAATGGTAAGAAACTAAAAGCTATAAGAATTTATCACACGAGGATGCCAATGATAAAATCACATTATTAATTTTATGACTAGCATTAAGCACATAATTTGGTATTAAAGTACATAAAACTTGAGAATATCAATACTGACAAATGTTTATTTGTGAAAGGTTGAAAGTAGGTGGATGTGAATAAGTGATGCAAAAATGATTAAACACACAGAAGCTATATCAAAATATACTCCAGAATAAATTCAAGCTTATAAGATTAACATAAACTGAAAGTAAGAAGCACCTGAGCAGAATAAATATCAGTCCAAGTTAATCATTGGAGACAAGAAACAAAAATCTTCTAATGCTGCAGTGGGTTAGTAAGATGCTAACAACCAAAGACAGACAGTGGGAGAGTAGACAAGTTTATGGGGAAATGTTACGTCCATCACCATTATAATACATAAGAAAACAGCAAAAGCATCTTGTGTATTCCATGTGAAGACTAAAAGGAAATCGCATATACATTCATATATAACAATTTAGCATACACCTTTATAGGAAAACAAGTCCATACCTGATAATACAAATTAGCAGACTCTGCATTACACTCATTGTCAAGATATTCTACTGGATAACTGACGGCAGATCCATCGCTGCATTCCTGCATTGAAGACTGTTCAAGAAACAGCTCCAGCTGAGGGCTTCCCATCCATTCAATGGCTGAAGATGATATTACAGGAAGAGCTGAAATTTCTAAGAGGGCAGAGCAACGTTCTCTATATTTATCAACTAAAACTGGAGGTGTCATGGGTGGAAATCGTGCCAGTGCTTCATCGCAGGCATTGTCAATCCATGGGCAGAGTAATTTATGTCCATTGTCTAGTTTTAAGCTGAAAACCAAGGCTGCTTTCTCAACTGAAATAGCAAATAAAACAGTATCGAATGTTATAAACATAACCAAAGGTTGCTGGACCATTCACGGCTTGGCTTGATAGTTCACAATATTGTAAATAACAGTAACATGCCTTGCTGCTGGGTCCAAGATGAAGGAGTGGAAAAGAGGAGGCGTGCCCCACATGCTTCACAAGCTATGATATCCATATCTACATTGACCCAGCCTCTCCTAGCACAATTCACAGCACTGACAACCTGACAACATCAAAAGAAGCTTTATGTGCAACTTCACAGAAAATGATGGACCACTCATCATGTCTGAAAAGAACTAGTTAAGCAACTCAAGTGTGGAATATCATCAAGAACATAAGCACCCAAAGTTGACAGAAGACATTAGTTCTTTAAAAACACCCAAAAAATTAAATGTCTCCATGCTATTCTACACAGCTTTTGGCATTAGATATGCAACATGTTTTACTTTGATACCTGAAATATATCCTTATTATTACTTAGGTGTGTTTGGATTGAGAGTTCAGATGAGATGAGATGAGATATTTTTTTTTAAGTTGAATAAAATATTGTTAAATATAATTTTTTAGTATTATTTTTATTTTGGGATTTTAAAAAATTGAATTGTTTATTATATTTTTGTATGGAAATTTGAGAAAGTTGTAATGATGAGATGAGATGAGATAGATAGATAGGTTTGTGTATCCAAACCCACCCTATTCTCTTCAAAGCCCACATTCTAAATGATTTTTTTTTTTCAGTTGCCAAAACGAAAACAAAAACAGAAATCCATCCATCAAGGCAAGGAACTGCCAAAAAAAGTATTGTGTACCCATGTCAAAAGAATTTTTTTTGCAAGTGTCAAAGAATTTTTTTTATAGGCAATCAAGAAGTTTTATTCATAAGAAAAGAAGCATATAAGTACACAAGATTATAGATGAGAAGTACCTACCTAGAGTTTACAACCGAACCGCGTCAAAATAAATACAAACAAATATTGATAAAAACTGCAAAAAGTGCATGCATTGACTAGCTCACAAACCCTATTGCTGAGAGCATGTCCTTGGCAAAAACTACATGTTCCACCTTACTAGCTCACAGACCTTATGAATGTATGCTTTATCCCATTACTCGTTCCAAATACAATGCTATTGCAATCCCTCCAGATATGATGCAGAAAAAACTACTTTTTTGGCAATAGCACACCAAGATTGTATCCAAATCTTCCAGCTGGCAATAGAAAGATAACATGCCAGTCACATACCTATTTCTAATGGCAACACACCTCATATCCCACTTCTGTATCCCTTCAGTCAAATAACGGATGTGACTACGATTATTGTATGATATTCAACGAAAAAAACAGGATGCCTCTGAAAGCGATGCCTTTTCCGACCAATTTATATTCTGCTGCAATTCTACCTTTCACTCCAACCAGCAAGCAAATGGCTGACAGTAAAATAACCATAGAACGGAAACCCATTGAACGAGGGATTTTCAAAAGAGGCTCTTTTAAATCCCATGCAGATTTAATAATGAACCCCTATTTAGTGTTAGGCAGCCAGACTCTCTCCTGCAAACTTATATTAGATGTGAAAGTTGGAGGGACAGTGCTTGAGAACCGTCTGCACCATCTGAAGTGGTCACAGGTCCATCGCTACCCGTCACAGCCCTCACTTTTTTGTTGTGGTAAACCATGGGTCACATTAGAGACATCCTCTAACGTGGGGACATAATTCCCCCATATATTGCTATTTATTTTATCAGAAGGAAGTAGATTCACCAATCCAAGTTCTTTCCTTCCCCTTCCAAAAAAAAACTTTGACCTCAAATACAATTCCTTTCTTGAAGACCACGAGTAGTCAGCTGATATTCAAACAGAATTATAATATTACCCCCTCGACAACTACTACTAAACCTCTGAAGCGATTTGTAAAACGTATAAGAGTAATAGAGGTATGAATTAGAGACAATGTCTTCACAATCTTATCATAACATAAGTTCTATCCAGTTTTATAAATTAAAAAGGGGAAAAAAGATGGAATGGTATTACTGAACCTTGGGTTTAGCAAACCATGTCATCGACTTAAAAGTGGCTAATCTTTTCATAAGGTCTCCACGGTCCCACGGCCTGCACAGCGGAGCTTGAGACTTTCCAGCCGAAGCTGATGACTGCTGCTGCGATCCCTCGACTATATCCCCTCTCCGTTTGTGTTCCATTAGTGGCAACGCCGATGATGTATTTGGACGCTTTCTGCCTCCCGACATATCAAACCAAACATATCAGAGAAAAAGCAATCGAATAAACACTACACTGTCATGTAACGCTCCATTAAATTTTTCATAAACCCTAGAAAGGAAGAATGATAACGTTTTAAGCTTCATTAAAGTTACCACAAGTATAAAAAAATCAATTATTCAAATTTCAGCTCATGAATTTGAATGAACTGTCCAACTCTTAAAGATATGAGATTAGGATAGAATTGATACTTCAGTTTTTTTCTATTTCCCTCAAATTCTCTCGGGAACCAAACGGAAAATGAAAGGAGAAAAATTGGGAAAAAAAAGGATGAGATTATGAACGGGTAAAAAAAAAAAAAAAAAAAAGAGTAACCTGGAGGAGCTTGGTACGGATTTGGGAGCGTAGAAGAGCTTGTCCATAATCGAATGGAACCTCTTCTCTGAATCTTCCGCCATGATTGTTATTAAAAGTAGAAATTATGGAAATTAAACAAGCTTGAATCGCGCTTAGCTACGAGACCTCGAAATTCGAAGGCTCTCCTCCTACACTATCTCTTTCCACTAGTTCAAATTAGCAAAAGTTTGTTTTCACGACCTTCGACTTTTCATTATTACCATTTTTATAAATTATCACGTAAAATAAATTAAATAATTAATTTTTTACAATCTTAAAATAAAAATAATTTTAAAATATATATTTTAATAATATTATATTTAATTTTTAATTTTAATTTTAATTCATCTCATTAATCATTCCGTCTCATTTTATTTACAAAATCAAACGAAACCTTAATAAATGACTGCTATAGAGAAATTAGCAAAAATTTTATTTAATGGAGATTGATTTATAAACAATATTTTTCACTAAACATTTCACAACAATATATTAAATTATGCGTAATTTTGTAAAACACTTTATAAAAATAATATTATTTTATAAAAGTATCTTTATCTTACAACATTGTTATAAAATGAATTATAAAAATATATTGTGTATATCAATACTCTTATAAAATTTATTTATGAATAAAATATTTTTATATAAAAAAATATTAGACTTTTTTAAAATTTCCTTTATTATTTTAAATATTGTATTCTACGTCAGATACGTGCCCCTAACATACCAATTAAACTATAAATCAACCTATGAAAACTTTATAAATTTAGTTATAACAGAAACACATATACATTCGTTTTTATTTTAAAAAAACCTTATACAAAGTTATCTTTAGGAGGCAAAATATTATTAAAATATTAAAAAATATTCTTTTATGTTTTTATTCACAAGTTTCCTTTTTATAAGCATCTTAATAATGCATTTGATAATTGCACTTGACAAAAACAATAAAAAGATATATATACGAGAAGTGTTGCAGACACAAAGATATTATATAAAATATACTTACAAACTGATGTGGTTTTATGAAATTCGTTAGATCTACTTTATAATAAAAGTAATCTTATAATCTGACGTACCGCATCAAGACATATCAATTTTTAAGTTTATTTTTATATAATTCTTGTGTAGCTAAAGTATTTTCGTATACATTAATATGATAATAATCACTGAACAATTGCCTTTTCTTGATGTGTCGGTTAAAGCGGTAATGATAATTATTCTTGTCCTAATAAAATGGTGGGAAAGTATAATTTTAATCATATTGTTAAGATATTCTCTCAAGTTAGCAAAACACCTGAGGTTTTAGTTCTGGGCAGTAGATTTCAAGCCTAATTAACTTCAATAACAAACAAAAAGAACTAAAGAAATTAGCAAAAGCTATGTCATAAGTTTCTAATAGTGAAGATAAACACACAACTCTTTTTACAATCATTTACACAACTATATTTAAGATGAAATTTTTTTATAGAATAACTTATAAAATTAACATTATTTTATAAAAATATTCTCATTTTAAAATTTTAATTTTTTTTTTAATTTTTTCATCTTACTAAATATGTGGTATATGGATGATGGATAGAAAATTCAATAAATTTAAGAAGAATAAAAAAAAATTAAAAAAATATGGTGTGTGGTATGTGAGGATGATAAATAACAAAGCTCATAAAAAATTATCCTACCATGTGTTCAGCCTATGTACATGCATAGGATTATCGACAAGTCGTCCATGATAGGCTCTATCAAAATCAAATTCGTCTCAATTCATTTATTAAATGGGCCGTTCTTTAATATAAAATTATAATCGATGATTAAATGATACAACTCGTATAAAAATAAACCGTTATATTTGTATAAAGTCGGATAACTTAATATTTGTTATTTTTTATAGTATTAACTCTATATTTATATTAAATATTTATATTGAAAAATTATATTCGTATAGTTTTCAACATTTTACTTAAATTGTTATATATAATCATTGATAAATGTATATATAAACTTTATAAAAATATTAGCAAAAAGTCCATTTTTGGTCAAAATTTGTAAATAAAAATAATAATAAATAATATCAATAATTTATTTTATTTAAATGAAGCAGATCTTGAACTCGCTGGAATATTAAATAGCCTATCCAAGAACATAAAAGCCAACTCGATAAAACGATGAAGTTCAACTTGTGTTTGAATAAAAATTAAACGAACAAGACTTGACCACCTACTAACTACTCGCTTGAATTCGACTCATTTATATCCTTAGTTCAGCCATGGTTTGAACATTTTGATTTAGAGAAACATTACTTTACCCTCCACATTTGTCTACTCCATTTGACCGCTTGGTCAAAAAAAAATTTTTTTTTTTTACTTAGTGATTAAGGAAGTGATTTTAAATGTATTGATGTATTTTTTTTATTTTTTAAATATATTTAAATATGTAAAAATTTGTGAAAAGTAAAATAAAAAAAAAAAATTTTTGCAGAGTGGTAAGTCCAACGGTCACTCTGGGGCGGCAGACTAGCTACACCCTTTGATTTATGAATATAAGTTGTTGATGTATTTTTTCTATAAGGGTGGATGTCAACAGTATGATTGTATTGCTCACATGCAGTGTGTTTGGATGGAAGTGCAAACCTTAGAAAAGCTCATCTATGACATGAACAATCATAAGTGCAGAAAATAGAAATAAATGAGAAAACACACATATTTATATGGTTCGGTACTAAGGCCTACGTCTACAGGTCTAGAGAATGTAAAATCCACGGTAAATAATGGTCATTACATGCTCTCATGTCCATTCTAGCTCTCAGTTATAGTGAAAATGGAAGAGTGAAGGAAGTGGAAAGGAGGGGGAAGAAGCTCCTAGGCTGTTTCTCACCCCTCGGAGTCAAGTCTCCCCATTCTATCCCATTGAATCTCTTTTTGGTCTTCTCTTTTACTCTTTTTTTTTTAAATTTTTTTATTATTAAATATTTTTTCTTGTCCTATCAATTCCTTACCAATTATATTGTTGTCAATTTTTAAGTAATTTATTTATTAAAAATGCTACTCTCGTCGATAGTTGGATCCTGATTGGATCCCAACAAATTTTATTTATTTTTATTTAGTGATTAAGGAAGTATTTTTTAATGATGTTGTAAAAAAATTTTAAATGTTTAAGAGTATAAAAAAAATAAATAAAAAAAAACTTTTTTACCCTTATCAAACCCGTCTCATGGTTATGTACATCCTCGGTGGATGTAGTACTATTCTTTATTTATATCTAAAGGCTCTTGTCTTGTCCTATCAATACATCACGACTTTTCAATTACTTTTTCTTGACAATTTTTGGAGTAGGACTCACTCTTCTAGGCAAAAAGTTAGGGATCCCGCCAGGGAATCCTGCTCAAAGCTATTGACCCTATATATATATTTTTTTTAATGATGACGAAAGTAATGTTTAATAATATTGTGAATTTTTTTAAAAAAAAATATTTAAAAATATTAAAAAATGATATGAAAAAAAAAAAAAAAACTTGAAATGCCTAGCGGGAGCCCAGCGGTGGGTGTAGACCCACCCCTCTTCTAACTCTACCCCCAACATAAGTACTTATATTTACTACATAGAAGATTCAATCAATTTGTTTTTTATAAGCTCATAAACAACATGATCTTAAACATAATTAAACAAGTACTAGTGATTATTATTAACACTACTCTAGGAAATAAATAAAATTTTACTAATAAAATCATTTAATTAAAGCAAACTAGTGACCAAGCTCGAACTTTTGGAAAAATAAATAAACAAGCTTGAACATAAAATCCAGCCATTTGAATGTTATCATTACGAGGATTTGCAATGTCTTTTCTTGGCAAAGACATTCAAGATCTCAACTATATTTCGACTCTTTTTCACCATTTTTCTTTAAAAATAATATGGTATATATTTCTTTGTTATACGTGTAACTTAGGGTGACCAATTGGGAGTTTAGAGGTGAGTGCTTGTTATAGATAATAAGGGCTTGTTTGGAATTTGGAAATAGATCTTATTCCAAAATTCTCATTTCATCTCATCTAGTTCTCAAACATATTCACATATAAAATTTTCAAACTAATCATTACAACTTTTCCAAACTTTCAAACAAAAATAAAAATAATTCAACTTTTTCAAATCACCAAACAAAAGTAATATTATAAAACTATATTCTAATAATATTTTAATTTTTAACTTTATAATATTTTTATTCAACATTTTCTTTCTTCTTTTCCAAAATTCAAAAAATACTTAAATTAAACTATCTCACTACTATTCATAAATTATCTTATTATTATTTACAAAAAATTTATCTCATCTCACTCCTCAAACGAGCCCTTAGGTCAATGCTCAAAAGAAGTTTTTTTCATAAGCTTGATTTTTAAACCATGTTTGGTTTGCTGATTTTTGGAAAAAAATTGTGATATTTTGGGACAAATTTTTTAAATATTTTTTTATGAAAGGAAAATTAGAATTTTGAAATAAAATTTTGTTTGAAATAATTTTGTATTTGATTTCTGAAAGTCAATGGTAAAGTTGAAAGTCCTTTGAATATAATTGTTAAAGGGTAATTTTTGTTTTGATTTTTGTGTCTGGTTGATGATCGAATGAAAAATTGAAAAGTTAAAATAGTTTATTTTTCAGATTTGAAGATATTTGGTTGAATTTTGGAAATCTTGAAAACTTTTGTCACAATTGACAAACCAAAAATGGGCAGGATTTTCACAAAGAATTTCTTATTTAGAGTGTTTCTACGAGGAGTCTCGGGAAAATTCACGGGATGCAACAAAAAATTTTGGACAGCTGTGCGTGTTCATTAGTATAAATTTTATTTTATATTTTATATATATATATATATTTAACATATTTAAATATTTTTAAAAAATAAAAATATATATCAATACATTAATAATTACTTCCTTAATTAGTAAATTAAAAAATTAAAAAATAAATTAAATACGTGGTCGAAATGAAAAGATAAAATAAGACAGAATAGTAGTATTATTTTTTTTTAAATACACTGTTCACATGAACAATGAAAAGTTTTGCCGCATCACAACGGTTCTATGTTTTTCCCCTAAGGGCACGCTCTTTCATTAGGTAATTGCCTAAGGGCCTAGTGGAAGAATGCCCAAGAAAATCTAAATAGAACTTTTTAAAAAGAAAAAATATCTAATTAAAAAAATTAATTAACTCAAAAGAGAATATTCAGATATTATATCATTATTAATTTTAAAAGTATACCACATAATAATTATTTCAAGTACTCTCTTTCTAAGAATACATTATTCTTTTGTTATTATTAGTTTAATATATAATGTGAAAATTATAAATAAAAAAATCTAATTTTTGAGTATTCATAAAAAATTTTGTATAATCCTTTAAAAAGGGGAGGGCCCAATTTTTTTTTCCAAATGTTTAGGTTGTATATAGAGTTTTATTGACAATAATGATTTTAATTGCTTCTAGGGTTTGTTTGGATACTAAGAATATCTGTAAATAGTAGTGAAATAATTTGAGTTAAGATATTTTATTGGGTTTTAATAAACTAGAGAGAAAAAATGGAATTTAAAAATAGTTGAGAATACCTTATAACAATTGTGTTTCCAAACACACCTTAAGAATTTAAAGCACGTCTTGTAAAACTAAATTTGATAAAATCCTCTCTAAATTAAAAATTTTCTAAGAAAAAGTAAGCTGATTATTAGTTGAAAATGTGCTATAAAATCTTAATTAGTAATTTTACTATGCAAAACAATAGGAGTTACTTTTAAATAAAAATGCAATGTAAAAATAAAAACAAAATTATTGAGTTTTACATTTTAAAATAATAAAAGTCTCAATCAAAATTTTAAAATTTTAGTCGCCCCGGCTATTTTCCTTCTATTAAATGGCCACATTAAGTATATATATTTGAGAATTGTTACTCATCATCATTTTAAAAATCCTCTAATGTTGTGACATCAAGTATTTTGAAAAATATTTATTATATATGATTTATTTATCAATCATCTGACGCCACATCAGAGTATATATGTTGAACAGAGAATGATTAAAAAGAACAATGAAGAATATTTTTAAGTCACATACCCATCAATATATTCCAAGCATGATAATTCCTTAATTCTTCCTATTAAAGGGTTAGGGGAGGGATCATGTTTGGCGCAAGATATATTGCAGATTTCACCCAAAAGCAAATCAACATGCATTCATGTTCTATATATATAAATATATAAATGATAGTTGTAGTTGTGAGTGTGCAAACGCCGTACAATTAATTTTTTTTAAAAAAATAAATATTGGACCTTCATTAAAAAAAAAAAAAGAGTAATTCTACATTCAACCGTGAAGTGCATAAACGTCGCGTAATCACTTTGAAAATTAGTATGGTCCACTATTAAAAAAATAATTTTTTCATGTAGGTCCGATATTTTATTCATTTTTTTCAAGAACATTACGCAACGATTGCACAATTCACAGTTGTAAATATATTTTCTCGAAAAAAAATAATTTTTAATAATAGACCCCACTCTTTTTCAAAACGATTGTACAGCAGTTGCGCACTCCACTATATGTAATATTATTCATATAAATATATATATTTACTTATTTATTTACACAACAGTTCATACGTAGTCAAAGATCATAACCCTACTTCTTAACGGCTACATCCACTTCTCACTCCCAATTCTCCCTCTCTTTCGGTAACAAACTTCAACTGCAACTCTCTTTTTAAGTCCAACTAAACAATCATCTAAATCTCTCTCAAACACAGTCAATTTCCTTCCCTAGAGAAATTACATAAACCAAGTAGTTAGCTATCTAGAGGTCCCCTAAAAGGTCCAAAAATGGCTTCTCTCACCTTCACATTTTCCTCCAAGCTTTTTCTGTTCATGATTATTTGTCTCGCATCCAACCAATTCTCTTTCGTTGCACCCGCCGAGTTCGAAGTCGGCGGCGATCATGGCTGGGTTGTTCCCAAGTCTAAGAATGATCAAATGTACAACCAGTGGGCTTCTGAAAACAGGTTCAAAGTTGATGACACTGTCAGTAAGTATCATAATATTTTACTTTTCGAAGAATGATTTGTATAAATCCAGAACGTGCAAGCTCTTGAAAAAGAAGAATCGCGTTCCCCATGATTTCTTATTGAATTTTCTATGACATGATTTGTAGCATGCATTCTTCTTAATTCTTTGAATAACTTAATAATATCAAGCATCAATATCCAACAAAAGAAGAAAGAAAGATTCTTCAGGATACTTTTTCTGGGATATCTGCTGACTTCTGTAATATCATGCAAGATTTCAAGTACGAGAAAGACTCAGTTTTGGTGGTGAGTGAGGAAGAGTACGAGAAATGCCACTCCGCTCATCCCCTGTTCTTCTCCAATAATGGTGACAGTGTCTTCAAACTGGACAGACCGGGATTGTTCTATTTCATCAGTGGGGTTTCTGGACACTGCGAGAGAGGGCAGAAGATGATCATCAAAGTTTTGGAGACTGCACATCCTCCCGATCAATCTGCAAACAACAACACGACAACAGATATTCCAACCCAAAACAATGCTGCTGCTGCTGCAGTAGTATTTGATCAGAATATGAATCCCATTTCTTCTCCAATAATTTTGCCCTTCATTGTGTCGTTCTTTGGGCTCCTTTTCGTCTGAATGCAGCATATAATATGAAATGCTGGTTGGTTCTTAGTGGTTGTCTCATTTTTTTTTGGTTTTAGAGTGGTGAGTAATATCATGAAGAGACTCGTGAATTAGTCATTAGGAGATTGTTTTTATTCTAAAATTTGGATTATTACTACTTTCATATGAGGATTTGATTTTGCAAATTAATAGTAATTATGATCTATTCTTGGTGATGATTTTTAGGGCTTGTTTGGAAAATATTTCCAATTCAAAATTCTTATCTCATCTCGTTCCATCTCCTTCTCAAACATCACTCAAATACATATACTTTCAAATTAATCATTACAATTTTTTCAAGTTAATCATTACAAATTTCTCAAACTTTCAAACAAAAAATAACAAATAATTCAACTTTTTCATATTCTCAAATAAAAATAATATTATAATAATATTTTAAACTTAATAATATTTTTTATGCAACTTTTTCTTTCTTCTTTCTTAAAACCTCATAAAACATGTCTCGTTTGGTTACACTGTTCAGATGAGATAAGATATTTTATTAAAAATTGAATAAAATATTACTATAATATTATTTTTATTTTAAGATTTGAAAAAATTCAATTCTTTATTATATTTTATTTGAGAATTTGAAAAAAATTATAATAATTACATAAGATAAGATAATTTAATTTTGGATAACCAAAACATCCATAACTCAAATTACCTCACTAATATTCATAAACTATTTTACTACTATTTACAAAATTCTCAGATCTTCTTGGCTAGCTACTTGAGTTTAACAAGAAAAACTCAAATTCTCCAATATATGGAAGAAAACAAGAGTAAATTTGTGTTGCAGAAACCGAGGCTGAATTAGGTCTAGCTGAGTGATATTACTCCTTTTGTTTTTCAAAAGTATTTTAGTTAGACAGCACAATATATCCAATGCAGTAGAGCAGGTCAGGTGGAATCAACCCAATACAATACAAACTGACTAATACAAAAAATTCTGTATTTTTGTTTTAGCATCTTCTTGTTCCAAAGTATCATTAGCTACACTACAAAAGCTGAAATGAACCCCACTAAAATTACAAAGAAAAATTATAAATAGAACCCTCTATACCAAAACTAAACAGACTCGGCCGAGTCTTTCTGCATCCATGGCTGAAAGACCCAACAGTTTTAATACAAGTTAACCTCGCCGCCGGCATAATGGTCAACCATTAAAGTTAAGACAAAGAATAGATCAAAATCTGGTTCACTCAGCTGAGTTGCTTTGTATCAACTTACTAAGATACAAATTGAAAATTCATATGCTCGATTCCTGCTGGATGCAAACTTGGAATTTTCAGTTCAATCACTGCTCAAAGAATTTATTTTTGGAGCTTGGCTTCATGGCTTATGGGGGGGTGGGCGGGGGCACATTTGTTTGCCAACCCTGTCCCGGCTAATACCTTACAAATTGTCGTATATCATCTCCACCTCCCTGCCTTCCATAAGGGCTGCTCTCACTGAAACCATGTCGGCCTCCATCAACTTTTCGCATTTTCCTTCTGAACTTTGAGGCACCGCTTTCTATGTTCAGAATTACCTTCGGCGGGTTTGAAAAACAGAAAGAACCAGCAACAGCCTGCCCAAATCCCAGAACGCATGCATTACATTGGAAGTTATATACCATACCGCAATAAATTAAATCCATCAATTTGAAAATAATAATAATAACAATAAATATAAACCTATGTTATCAAAATTTTGCCCAAAATTTAGATTCACAGTCACCTCCAACCCTAATTACTCAAGTTTCTTTCTTATGATGCCAACCCAGGTAATTGGCAAAAGCTTTTGATGATTTTGAACTAAATAGAGCTGGTTGTCCCAATCAGTTGTCCTCATGAGAAACAACCGGCCCCCCTGCCCTTTTTCTCTCGCTATATCTGCCTGGTGAATTTTTCAAGGACACGAGTTAATGGATATGTTATAATTATTACTTTTTTTTTTGCGTTAGTTAATGGATATGTTATTATAAAACTTGGATTTGATGCTGGAACACCAGGTGTCAAAACTTTTGATAACATATGACACACCATTTCACAGTATACTCATTAACTCAGTCAAAGGATCAAGTGAACTTCCAAGAAGACACGCTCAAACTACCCAGAACCCCCAATTGAATTCGCTAGGTGATAGTTTTATGTAAAACCAAATTGCCCCAGAAACCTAAATTCAAGGAAGCCCTTAAACCTTAGATTTCTAGAAAATTCTGATCACTACCAAAATTGTTGTCACCAATACATATTGAATTTATCTTGTTTAACTAATGCCAAAGCTGAGTAACTCCTGTGCCTTCCTTTTTAATCCATATTTTGGCACTGCACAACTGTGCAATGATCGTGTTTTTTTTATTTTTTATAATGGAGTGCATGTTTGGGATTGCGGGGGTTAACATAGCTTTTAGCTTAAGACTTAATAGTTTTAGAACTTGAGTAATAAGCTCTACTATTAAAAAGTTATTTACTGTATGATAACCATATGTCTAAAGCACTCTCAAACATGTTACATTTGTTTGAAAACAACATAAAAAAGTGTTTTTTGAGATAAAAATGACATAAAAGGTCATTTGAAAATTCTAGTGTCATGCTTGTGATAAGATAAAATGGCAAAGTTATAATTATATGAAAATTGTACGGATATTTTCACCCATTGATTTTTTTTTTTAATTGAAATTACGTTCCGCATTATCCGGAAAAGCATGTTTGAGGAAAAGCATCAAAATGATGCTTCAGCTTTTCCTCGAACAAACTTTTTAGCTTATTTGAGATTAAAAAGTACTTTAATATGTGACACCCAAAACGACTTAGTTTTATCATTAAAGAGCTTTTAAGGCTACTTAACCACTTTTCAAGGCCCCTAATGCAAATCCCAAACAGGCCCAGGACCTCACCAAGGCAGGGCACTTCAGACCACTCCTAGGGAATAAACCCCAGATACATGACCCTGCCAGAACTATGTATCAGGTAATCCAGGGAAAATCCTAGTGTGAAATTGAACCCAGGATATCTTGGCCTATAATCATTCCAAGCTGGTCCTTTGACCACTAAGCTGCATCGACATGTAGAATGATAGTTTATAGACATAAATTTCCTTTAACCAAGGAGAATACCTGCAGATCAAGGCGATGAACGTCAAAGATGTCTTTCATAGAGTGAGAATTATATGCCAATAAGTAGGACCGGTATGCATCTTTAGCCGACTTGTTCAAGTAATAGTTGTTGGCCACCAACTTTTCCTGCAATGATACAATTAGTCCACTCTAAATCCTGTCGTTTATAGAAAAGATGCTAATAATTATTTTATGTCAAAGCAGGAAAGTACCAGGTGAGACTGCACATTAGCCAGCTTCTTTTGATCAAATTCATACTCTTTAACAGGGACTTTTGCTGCCTGAACGTGGACATGACATCTTAACTTCAATGCAGAACAAGCAACTAACATAGCAACAATTTAAAATGGAGAAAGAAAAAAAGGACATTGGCCGCCAATTTGTGCCCTGCTCAATTTTCTTCAATGGACATTCCGCCACAGTAGTCATTGTGATAATACAAGGGCAAGGAAATGGCTTGTTAGCATCCTATTAAAAGGACGCGTCCAGATTATAGAAAGCATTGTATAAAGCAGTAGTCTCTAGTTCGTTTCAGATTGGATTATTTTTCCTTTTCTTATTCAGTGAATAAACTATACCTTCAGATAGCGAAGGAACTGCAACTCTTCAGGTATCAAGAAAAGAAGGGCATTTCCTTTTGCACCTTCACCACGAGCAGTTCGACCAACCCTATGAATATATTCCTGAAAGCAGCAACCCCAATCAACATGGATGAACAGAATTGATAACAAAAATATGCTAGATCATGGAGGAAAGTACTAACCTTGGGTTCATCCGGAGGATCATACTGCACAATCCAGTCCTACAGAGGGGGAAAAGTCAAGAAATATTCATTAGGTTCAAATGTTGAAGTTACATAAGTTTAAGAAAACGGAACCGGGGCTGCATCAACATAGTGAAAGGTCTAATGATGTTAGCTAACTTTCTAACTGTTGCATCAGCTACAACATTTGTTAAATGATGGCACCCTTTTAATTAAATTGGGTCCAAAGGTTTTCGGGCCAGACCATTTTCAACTACAAGAAAAGCCGATGCAGATTTGTAGCAGATTCAAACCCTAAAACGGTAACCGGCCAGGGAAGTGCATTAAGCATTCACACATTAGTTTACATTGCTAAAGACACCGAGGGCTCATTTGGATAGTGAAATGAAATGAGATGATATGGTTTTAGATGAGTTGAATAAAATATTGTTAAGAATATTTTTTTTTAATATTATTATTATTTTGGTATTTGAAAAAGTTAAATTGTTTATTATATTTTGTGTGGGAATTTGGAAAAGTTGTAATGATAAGATGAGATGAAGTGAGATGGTTTCTGTATCCAAACAAGCCCAGACTATGCATGTCTGAAATTAAATTCATAAGGTAAAAATATGAATTATAATAAGCATACCCATTTGAATTAGATATGATTTCTGATCTACTCTCACAGTATGTACTGTGTATTTTTTAGTTATATATGGCTAATACAAAATTGAGTAAGTTACAACAACAGTACAAAGAAAGAAAAAAGAAATATAATAATAATTGGAAAAAAATGAGTAAACTAAAAAACTACCACATCAGGAATATCAAGCCCACGAGCAGCAACATCAGTACATAGCAAGATTCCCTTTTCTGCTTTGCAGAAGTTAAAAAATGTAGTTGTTCGTTTCAGCTGTTTCTGCTTTCCATGAATATCGAGGCAATCGAGCTGAATGTATCTCAGAAGTTCAGAATGAAATTTGACTGAATTACATGAAGAGAAGAAGACCATCACTTTTTTTGACAGATTCCTCTTCAAGAACGAATACAAGAGAATAAATCTCTTGGCACTGGATACAACACAATAGCCTTGCTGCAGCCCTTCATTGGTAACCTATAACCCCAAGGGCCTTTGTCAGATTTTAAAGGTGAGGATTGAAGAATAAGTAAAAAAATATAAATAAAAATAAATAACTAAAGGGTGGACTTTGGTTACACTAAGGGGTATCTCCATACTAATAGAGTCTCAACACTTTTTTTTATTGGGTATCGAACTAATAAGAGTCACACCCTTTAAAGAATGTATTAGTAGTGGCCATATTACTGAAGCCACCAGTCTCTCATTCTCACATATCCAATAACATTGCTGTTAAAAGGTCTAACAAAAAGATCATGTTAAAATGTGTAATGGCAGCAATACCATCAGTAGCAATTATTCCTTCTTTATACAACTTTTTCCTTTTTGATAAAAGAGCTCTCTCTCACACAATTAAAGAAGTTATTGGTGTGCACTGTGCAGATCAAGTATTCAGAAACTAAACGTATACTACATTTTTACCTTAGTCCTCCCATCATCCACATCAATATAGACGGGGGTTGTCTGAAATGACAAGCGTGCAAGATCCTCAACCTACATTTTACCAAGTGTAAAACCTACTAGAAGTCAAGACCAAATCAATGATTGATATTAACAGAAACAAGTAGGCCAAATTTACGTCAACGCTCAACTTTTCCATAAAGAAGGAATTTTGGTGTATAAAAATGATAAATAGAGTAAATTATTTACAACATGGTAATTGGAAAAAGTAAAAGACTAACGACTATGAGGTTTGGATATGATGCACTAACCTTCTTAGTTTGGGTGGCTGAAAATAAAGCTGTTTGCCTATTCTGCACATTGAGTAGTAACTCACAATCAGTCAAAGAAATTGAATATTACCATTCATGCTAACATTACCTAAAATGGCCCATGACTGCTCAGTCATGCAAAACAACCTTCTTTCAGAACATGTCTATGTATCATTTTATTTTCCCTCCATTATCTTCAAAAGTACAAAATTGGGGGGCAAAGAAAACAAGCTAAATTGGTTTGAATATGATAGAGAAACAAGGTTATTTTCTCACTATTATCCTTTCTTTTCCATTCTTCTTCCGAGAAAATGATTATTTTAGATATCCCTATCTTTAAAAAGGGACATGATTAATATAGTTTACCTTTGGTAGAAGCTTAATAATCTGCTTCATTTCTTCCTCAAAGTTTGCTTCCAGTATCCTGTCAGCTTCATCGATGATTAGGCACTGTAAATTCAAGTTCAAAAAGAAAAGGATAATTAGAATGTATATCTTTCATACATTGTTACTTTGGGCTTTGGCTATTGTATTGAATGGGATTTGTTTTAATGACTTTTATGCTGCTTTTCACAGTGCTTAGCTTGTAATTAAGTTCATCTCTTGTAATTATGTGGATTAATAAATTACTTATCAAAAAAAATTATGTGGATTAATAAATTCTTCTTACTTATCAAAAAAAAAAAAAAAATGTATGTAAACCTGCACAAAATAAAAAAGGCAAAAAACTGAGGCCCCTTGCAGAGTTTCAGTGAATGGAACAATCAGCATGGGAGAGGTTTTTTCTTCCATACATTGTTATTTTGGGCTTTCGCTATTGTATTGGATGGGACTAGTTTTAATGATTTTTATGCTGCTTTTTCCAGATCTTAGCTTGTAATTAGGTGTTTTCTCTTGTATACTTCCTGTGTACTTGGGCTGTGCCTAATTATGTGGATTAATACATTCTTTTTACTTATAGAAAAAAATCATCACAACCCAGCTAAGCATGGGATCGGGCACTGGACTATCAATCATCTATTAAAATACGAATAAATAAGCAAGAAGTTGCCTATCTATGATTAATATGTCGACCATGTGTAACTAGCAATCAAGTTATTACAGGTTAGGTACTCGAAATAGGAATTGCTCACTCAATTGAGGACAATAGCGCCCACTGAAATTCAATGCGTTACATAGAAACTGAGGAAAACTATGTAAAGGGAAACAATATGGACTAAAGATATTATATTCACTTAGCTCACCATATAATCAATGTCCTTCATTACAAATAAATGAATCCTGAATTTAGGTTATACAAGTATATAATATGATGAAGAACCTCTATACCAGCTTTATCTTAGGCAAATGTAATGAAACTCGGGAGTGCAACTCACAAACCTAAGCAAGAATCTAGTCAAAATCATCTCTTAATCAAGCAGCTCATTGCCGTTACTAGTCAGAAGAAAGATAAATTGCAACATCATGTATTAACTAAGTAACGAAATGATTAATATTAATAAGCAGAATCTATCCACATCGAACATCCCAGTAAACTTAATTTTGTGAAATTGATTTTATTTCTCAGTTTCAACCAGTTTAAAAAACTTTTCAATTGACAGTGTATATAAACAAGACTAATATACAAGTGGCTTTGGATCAGCTCGGTCAAAAATGAATCTAGGTCAATTTGCTTACTAAATGAGATGTTGGTGAACACAAAATTACAATGCATTATTAAAGATACAGCTTGTATAAAACTCGAATTGGCTTATATAAGCTCATATAAAGTCATATAACTTTGTATTTATTATTTTTATACTAAAAACTATAAGTTTACAACAATGAGAATATCTTATGTAAAAGGATAGAGGAAATTGTGTTACTAATAAAATACATGTTACAATTATTTGAACATAGCATCAATATAAATACATATAAAAACTATATAAAGATAGTATGGCATAATACTATCTTAAAAGAGAGACATCGATAAATACATGTTTATAAAGAGAGTCACTCCCCTATAGCACCCTGCTCCAAACCAGCTAGTATGGCATAATATTGGGAACAAAAAGACTTAGTATTTATAATTGTGTATGCATTACCTTCAAGTTTTTAAATATGAACCCCTTGGTATTTTGAAGATGGTCAAGAAGTCGACCAGGGGTAGCTACTAATAAATTCACTCCTTTCACAATGCGCTCTGCTTCTCCTCTTCTAGCTGAACCACCAATAACCAAACCAAGAGTCTGCGAGTGGTACTTGAGAAGGTCTTTGGCCACAGCATGGGTCTGAATTATTTAAATGGTGAATTTGTCAGCATCACCCAGTAATCAATGCAAGACTGAAATGCTTAGGAGATAACAACCTAGAAAGTGCGAATGCCATTGCCAAAGAAAATCAAATATTATCTTCACTAGAAGCAAGATTTGTGTGCCTCCAAATATTCATGTGTCATAGGCATAATGTTATCATCAATCTCATAGTTTCATATCTTCTTTGCAATCATTTGATAAGGTATTTTACTAGTCAAATATCTTACCCGATCCAAATAGAATTGGGGCCCATAAGTGCCATGATCGGACTCCAACAGTATGGAAGCAAAACACCAAGGCACAATAAATATCCAGTAAATCAAACACTTTGATCATTATTTTTCTAAATTTACATTTTTCCACCTTCCATGGCTCATGTTGTTGAAAATAAAGTTGACTAGATCAACTGCAAAATACATAAATGAAAACTATGTTTTTGTCACAAACCCATTAAACTTTTGGTATCTTCACTTTGATAATACAAAAGATATGACTGGCATGAAAAAAAATGAGACTTCTCAAGTAACTACAGTAAATAATCCCTTCTCCTATCCCATTATTGCAGAAGGAAGCACTTAATAGACTTTGAAAGGAACCAAACTATTTTCACTTGGACAATGCAGTATGGGCATCTTAATTGAGAAAGTAAGACTGCATAGCTATCGAGAGAAAATTGCTCTAACAATCACAGTGACCAAGTATATTTACCTGTATTGCAAGCTCTCTTGTTGGACAAATTACAATCACTCCCGTTCCATTACGAGGAGTAAAATGTATGTGATATAACAACTCGACAGCTGGTATTAGAAAAGCAAGGGTTTTGCCAGAACCTGTCCTTGCAGCTCCAAGAACATCTTTCCCTAGCAAAAGTGGTGGAATTGCTCTGGCTTGAATCTGCATTTTTAAAGAGAGGTAAGTTATGCCAAGCGTAAGGTTATACAAACATGCAACATGAAGTACAAAGATAAATATTTCCTATTATTCATTACAAAGGACCACATAGAAAATCTGCATGGCATTACCATGGAAATCCCATGTTCTCTCGCTCTATATAAAAAGAGAGAGTTTTTCCTTGGAAAAACATGACATACAAGAACAACAATGATACGAAAGAGGCACACTGCAGAAGCAAAAGAAAAAAATTATTAAATGGAGAAACATGAGGTATGCGATGCATAGCTAAAAAACGCCAGTCACTAATCCGTGACCTTTACTCTTGCGTCTTGGAGTCGGGTCCATAATGTCACTAAAGGTAAAGTTCTTATAAACCCAGCAAACAAGCACCAAGTACATTTAAAAAAGAGATATTCTTAGTAAGGTTCACTCATTTGGAAGATATCGTACCACACCTTGAGTGCTTGAGAAATTCCTCAAGCATTTTCAACTTATTCTGGAACCCAAATTCCTATACAGACTGAGTCAAATTAACATTACATTCTTAATAATCTTCGATCTAAACATAATTAACATTACAATATTTTTTAAATTATCAAAAATCACTTTCGATCGAAACAAGAAAAGGCTTTAAATTTCCCTCTTCCTCAGATTTATTGTTCTTTTCATCTTCCGTCTCTAAGCTACCAAACAAGAAAACAGGCACAAAATAAGCCAAAGAAAAAACAGGAGAGACGAAAAAAGTTCATATATAAACTTTAAGAGGATAGCAGTAGCTATACCTGAGTCATATGCTGAAATCTCATATCCTTAACAGCATTGAAAGTGGGCTCAGACAGTCCCAAAGATTCAAAGGATTCGTCACTCATAATCCCAGACCCTCCACGACTACTGCTCACCTTCTTCTCCTCCTCTTCCTTCAGCTCCTCACCATCCACCCCACCATAATCTATCTGTTCCTCGTCATCCTCCTCCGCTTTTTTCAACTCCTCCCTCTTCTCTTGCTTCGTCTTCATATTATTCTCCTCAGCTTCTTGAGGTGCGTCTTTCCCTTTCTTAGGCCTCTTTCTCTTGCGCTTCTCTTTCTTCATTTCGTCAAAGCGCTCCGCTTGGTTTTGCTCGGCTTGTTCGGGCATGGCGGCTGATTGTAGAGTTTCTGAGAGAGAGAGAGAGAGAGAGAGAGAGAGAGAGAGAGGGGACTGCGGAAACTCTGAAGGCTAGGGTTTCCGTTTGGGCGAGGGAGAGAACAGAAGATACGGTTTGGGCGAGAGAAAGAAAGCAGAAGATACGGGCGAGAAAGGGAGCTAGGGTTTCGGTTTGGAGTCTTTGGAATTTGGGCGAGAGAGAGATCGCACGGCTGCTGAGTGCGGAAGAATTAAGGGTTTAAGAAGAACGAAGGGTTTTCTTTTTTGTATGTATAACCTGGGTGCCGGGTTTGGTTTCGTAACGGGACCTGGATCGGTAGGGCTCTAATCGAGCCGAGCCGAGCCGAGCTTTGGCTTGTCGAGCTCGGCTCGACTCAAAATACTCGAGCTCGAGTTCGAGCCCGAGCCCGAGTTTGAATTTTTTTTTTATTCTCTGTTCGAGCTCGACTCGATAAGATAAACTCTTAACTCGAGCTTGAGCTCGAACTCGTCCTACAAACGAGTTCGAGTCGAGCCGAGCTCGAGCTCGAGCTTGAATTGTTTTTTTTTTTAATAAGATTTAATAATTAATAAAATAAAAGACCTAATATTGAATTTATACAACTAACAAGTATACCTTTATTGAATTATAAAATCTTAAAAAATTTATAAATAATTAAAATATCTAACTAGTTGATATTTATCCAAAATAACAATATATTAGCCTACATATATTATTAATACATTCACTTAATATGATAGCATATATCTATTTCATATATGATTTTCACATACTAGTATATAAAATTATTAAATTTTATCGACTAATTATTATACAAATTATAAAATATACCTATAAAGTATATTCACTATATAGACATAAGTAATTAGATTACATATTATATATTTAATTATAAAAGTGGTATGCTTATATTATTAGCTAATACATATATATGTATATATACATAGATGTATGTATATATTTATCAATATATGAATGAGTGATAATCGAGTCGAGCTAACGAGTCAATTCGAGCATAAACGAGCGAGCCTTAACGAGCTTTAATCGAGTCGAGTCGAGTTTTGTCGGGTATGTGTCATTTACTAATCGAGCGGGTATCTGCTTTCACGAACGAGCTTTTTTTTTTCACGAGTCGAGTTCGATTCGAGTTTAACCGAGCGAGTACCGAGTAGACTATCGAGTAGACTGGTTCATTTACAGCCCTATGGATCGGATTGGTTCGGGTTTTGCAACGCGGGTTTCAGTCTAGATTAAATTCGGGCTGGAATCAAGTTATCCGGATTAAAAGGTTTCAACACGTGGCATGTGAATTTTAAATTATCAAAAATGATATATTACATCTTTAAATTGTAATTTCGCGCCATAAAGGGGTAAACTTTTTTAACCAAAATCAACATTGATGAATAGAACTTGCATAAAAATCCTCAATAAAATGTCTCAAAATTCTTCCAAAGAAAATGAACTAAACGCCTTTAAATATTTTCCCATTAATCTAGTAAAATTTGACTCGATCGGATCTAAATATCAATTTTTGACCCGGCCCGATTTTGAATGTGTTAGAATACTAGTGGCTAAGGGGGGAGGAGGCAACGTAACAGGAGTTGGAGAACTAAGTTGGGAATTGGAATAGTGAGATAACTAGGGCATATGTGCTATGAATCCTACAGTGTTTAGGTTGCGTTTAGATGTTGAACTGAATTGAGTTCTCTATGAATAGTAGTGAGTTAAAATAATAGAGTGAGTTTTGTGGGACCCTCCTAAGATGTGTTTGGATGTTAAGATGAGTTTAGATGAGAAGTTGAAAAAGGTTGTGGGTTCCGCAAGTATAAAGGTTTTGAGTTGAGATGAGTTTAGTGACTTGAGAGTTGAGTGTTTGGATGTTAGAAGAGGTTTAAATCTGAACTAAACTCAACTGAGCTGAGTTCGGTCAAGGAACCAAACGCAACAAGTAGGCCTGCAACCTGACTAGCCCGAACTGGATTTGGGCTCAACCGTACATGTTGGTCGAGTCAAGTCAAGTCGAGATCTTTTTTTCCCTCCCTCCACCTCCTCTTAATCATCCATTGAAAATTGGGCAAATTATAACTTTATTCAGTAATCAGTGCTCTTAGCTTTAATAAAACAATTCAAATAGAATCAAATACCATGGTATGATAGCCATGCACCTATGGAAAAGAATTCAAATTAACATAAATTAGCTCAAGTCGGTTGCTTATTCCTATATGGATGCAGACAACAAGATACAAGTTGGGTTGCTTATTCCTTGTTTTTGATCGACTACTACCACTTTTGAAAGAATACAAATGTTAACATAGCTTATTCATTTCGCTTGTACTTCAAATAGATGTTTGCATTCTGTATTACATTTAGGGGTAAAAAGAAAAACCAGTGAACAAGTACCGAGTTTGGTCCCGTCCAATACTGATTCCATTTTTCTTAAAATTAGTCAAAATTAGTCTAGTTTCGATTTTTCCTTTTCTAATACGGGACCGAACCCGTTCATATACATATATATATATTTTAGTTTTTTATATTGTATAAAATAGTTTTTATATGATTTTTTATATTATATATAATTTTATATATAATATATAATTATATATAAAATAATTTTGTTTTATATGATAAATACTAATTAATATAATATTAAATTTTAAAATTATGTATAAATAACTATATATTATCACTATAGTCTATTGTATTAGTATAACTACTAATACAATATCACTATATACTATAATATACTATAATATATCACTATAGTTTATAATACAACTATAATATATATTATAATATATTATTATCAAATTATTATATACTATAATATATATACTATATAATATATCGAAAAAACTGAAAGTATCGATTAGAGGTGTAACCAATGCGGTATCGATAATTCAAATCTCAAAACCAGTATATACCGGCTCGATTCTAAAATATATTCAAAACTAGATCAAACGGGACCCATTACACCCTTAATTACATTCATTCATTTTTCAATTAATTTGTGCAAATTCTTGGGTCACTTTCAGCTGCAACAGGCAAACAGATTCTTGGGTCACTTGGATTACAAAAACATACAGAACCTGACAAACATATGAGCCGTTTGTTGCACATGTAATAAAGGAAAAACAATAAAAATATGATAAATAGCAAGTCCATTTCTTCTTTTTTTTTTTCAATAAAATCACGGCTCCATGGGATGCAAAACGTAAAACCACTACTCAACTAGGGAGAATCGAGACTGAAACAAATAGAAAAAATCCACGCAAGAGTGCGACAAATTTGGAGGAAATGGCTTACCACACTGTCTATTGAAACACCTAATATTTTCGTGTTTAGAATTCATGCTTGCAGCTTGGTAAGCCTTCTCCAAATGGCCCTCCTTTTCTAGGGACGTAGATTGGAAGGCAGATTGAGAAGCAGCTGGTGACCTTAACGACGTGCAGGAGCAAGTGAGCGTAGACGGTGAGTAATAATGGTGAACAACAACAAGGTTAGCTCACCCATGGTACTAGGAGTCTTGGAGGCTAGGATTTGAAAGAACTAAAGTCTGAAGGTAAGAATGAATTTATACTTCCGTCGGTTTCACACTTGAAATCCAAACCCGTCATTTATCAGGTTGGTAAACCGATCATTTAATAACCCGACATATGCCGATTCAGGTCGAGTCACTCGGTTTGCAGGGTCATATGCACTGGCCTATAAAAGAAAACTAAACGACCGCATTTAAAACAAAGAGTACTGCTACATCCACAAACAAATTATATAAAAAAATCCTACAAATTGAAGTGGTTTTATCTGATTTGTTAGATCTACTTTATAATAAAAATAATTTTACGATCTGACAAATTATATCAAGCCACACTAGTTTATGGGATTGCTTTAGTGTAATTCTTTTGTGGTTAAAGTATTTTCCTAAAACAAATATCGTGTAATTGGGACAGTTAGGGTATGAAATCAAGTAACGGGTTATTGCATGACCAGATCACTTTGGAATCCAATTAAAGTGTTCTGTTTTCCGACCCATTTTAAATCGAGTTGGTTATTTTGATTCTGTTCGGGTTGAGCCGAAATTATGGTTGTTTTGTTCACTCCGAAGTAAATCCACTATTGCCACTTCGCACATATCTCAACGTTCTCTTCTAATCTCGTCCTCGTGTCATTTAATCTTGATTTCAGCACAACCATCAATGTCATCTGAAAAATATAGAAGGTAAAGTGGTATTTCATAAGCATTTAATAATAATAACATAGACAAAAGAATCATTTGTATAAGTATATCTAAAACGATTTAAAAAATAGAAACGAATGACATGTCTATTCTCGTGGCAGGATTTGCATCTTGATGGCCAACCGAGTATGCACTCTAGAAAGATCCACACAGAAAACCACATTTGCCTCCAAAGTGGATGCACTCAGAAATAGAAACAAAGATGTTGGTACTAAGGCTGTAGATTTGAATCGGATTTTTTGTAGATTCAATCTAAAACCTTGGTATTCAGGTGATCTGAGCAAGTATCCGCCTAGATTGTAAGGGCTTGTTTGGATGAAGAAATCATCTGAGCTTGGTTTATTTTTCAACTGCCCTTAACATCCAATCAAAAGTTTTATGCAGACTGAATGCACTCCAATTTTAAACTCATATGTGAGCCCACAACTGACAAACCTGATTTCAAGGATTTGAAAGAGACATTTTACTATTCTCATTGTACATTTTGTCTCATTTTTAAATAAAAAAGTTATAATTAAAAAGGATATATGCATAAAACAAGTGGTCAAGAAGCATCTATATTTTTTTTACAAGTTTTTGTTTACAACTGCGCCGACTATAACATAATATGTCAGGTGAACAGTGATAATGGGACCTATATATTTTATAACTTTTCATAAATATATATAAACTCATCTTAACATCCAAACACATTTAAACTCATCTTAAGTGGACCTCACAAAACTTACTCCATCATCTCAACTCATTACTATTCATAAAAAATTCAACTTAACTCAACTCAATTCAGTTCAACATCCAAACGCAGCCTAAATGTTGGGTAGGCGAATGTCCTATCCGTATCCACTCAAGTCCAAATGGCAGGTTGGGTATTGACCCAGTACCCACAGTCTCAATTTATTTTTTAAAGAAAATTAAACTATGTACAAAACGGCGTCGTATTAAGTCAATGTAAACGATGCCATTTTTTGGATGGGTTTAAACCCCCACATGACTCCAAGTCCTCTCACTCTCTCTCTCTCTCTCTGTGTGTGAGCCATCGCCGCCAATTGTCATGGACCCAGCGGCTGAAAATCAAACAGGAATGTGAAGTGAAACCTAAAACAGTGAAGTGAAGATGAGTCTGGAAGTCGAAGTGTGAAGTGTAAAAGATTGAAGTGTTTAAGCGAAGAAACTCAAAACGGTGCGTTACGGGTCCAGAAGACAAAGACTGTGTGCATGCATTTTGGTGTTAAGTCTGGACAGTGTGTGTGCGTTTTACTTTATGTGTGAGGCGTTTAATAATTGTAAAACGCACAGTTTGAGTTTAAAGACTTCAAATGGTGTGTTGGGGAATTACGGGGAATTAAGGACCTGTGTGCTACGCAGCGTTTGGGGTTAAACCAAACGTAGCGTTTTGAGACAATCTGAAAATTATCTTTGAAAAGCTATTGTCTGAACTTACTATTTTGGAGATTAGGGACCCTCGAAGATCCTGTAGCAATACAAGAATTTAGTTCATTTCCATTTCTAACATTCTGTTCTTACATCTTATAAACACCATTACAGCAACACACTTCATTTTATCATTTCCATATATAACTCTGTTTTTATTACAATAGTCGTAGATCTCCGTTACCGTCATCTCCTTATTACAACAACATTCACAAGCAGGTTCATAACATTGCTATCAGTATTCAGTCGAACCTACAAAACCTAGCCATTACAAAACCACCCAAACAGACCAATACACAGACCCACCCAGAACCCCATCACTACTATGGCTGATAGTACAAGATCCAAACACCAACTTCTAGATGCCTTACAAGCTCAAGTAGAGCAACACCAACAGGAATTTATTCCAGTAAAAGCAGATATCCGGGAGCTCAAAACCGATGTCTAAGAAATGAAAGATATGTTACGTACCNCCCCCCCCCCCCCCCCCCCACCTTTTAATCCTGAAGTAAACCTTGAAGTGGAGAACCATGACCCAAGAAGATTCAACGATAGAGGGGTCAAGCTTGACTTCCCTCATTTCCAAGGAGTTAATCCCGCTGCATGGCTTTTTAAAGCCAACCACTACTTCGATTTCCACCAAACGCCACTGCTTCAATGATTATTGTTGGCCTCCTACCATATGGAAGGAGATGCCCTGGTATGGTTCTAGAATGTTGTAGATGAAGGGTTGTGTCATGATTGGAAAGTTTTTTCCAGAGCATTACTGCTGCGTTTTGGAATGACGACCCAATGGAGGCATTAACGAGGCTAAAACAATCTAGTTCTGTGGCGTCTTACATGAACCAATTTGAAGGGTTGGCCAACTGACTGCGAGGTCTCTCTAATTCTCACAAACTGAGCTGAGCTGCTTCCTTAGCGGCTTAAAAGATGAGATTTGCATCCCCGTTCATATGTTATATCTTGTAAATTTAAATGCAGCATATGGGTTAGCAAAGATGCAAGATGAATACCTTCCAAGCATAAGAAAAATAGCTAAGTCTACGGGGGAAAGATCCACTTCCATGGGAGGGGGAAATTATTCTACTGGTTCTTATTCTAATGACTATCCCAACAAATGGAGGAAACCTTTGGGGGGCGCTCAATTTCTTCCAAGCAAATGAATGAAAAGTGACACAAAGGCTTATGTTTTAATTGCGATGAGAAGTGGAATCCTCTACACACTTGTAAAACTCCTCGTATTTATCTCTTGGATGTGAATGAGGATGTTTGTGAGGACAAAGAAGAGCTGCCAGTGGTGAAATTAGAAGAAAAAACAGCGTTGGAAACACCAGCCACACCAACCAGTAGTAAGGATGAGCTGGAAATTTCCTTGGTTGCTATAGCAGGCACTCCCATGATGAGAACGATGCGTTTACTGGAAAATCTTTGTGGTGAACAAGTGATGCTACTAGTGGATTCCAATAGCTCCCACAATTTCATAGACTCAGCCTTAGCAGTAAAATTGCAGCTGTCTGTAGATTATTTAGTAAACTTGAAGGTTAGAGTGGCAAATGGCCAAGGCCTTAATAGTGAGGGACTCTGCAGAAAAACCCAATTAAAGGTCCAAGGTAGCATGCTAAATCTCCCCTTCATTTATTGGACCTGGCTGGTGTGATATTGTGCTTAGCGTCCAATGGCTTAAGACCTTGGGCAACATAACTTGAAATTTTTCGAAATTCCTAATGACCTTTGTGTTGGAAGGTAAAACCATTGAGTTCAAGGGGTTGAAGTTGAACCCCTCGGTTGTTGAAGATGGCCAAAAGTTGTTGAAGGCAACATTGGCGAAAGGGAAAGGCATTATGTTACAGATTGTAGGTGAGAGCAAGGTAGAAAAAAAATTTTGAAGTACTGGAAGAACAGTTTTTTCAATTGTTAGAGGAGTTTAATAAGGTATTCAATGAGCCCCAAGGGTTACCTCCACCGAGAGCCCATGACCATCAAATATTCCTCAAGGAGGGCACCCAACCCATAACAAATAGGCCTTATCGTTACCCTTATTACCAGAAAACGGAAATTGAAAAGATTATGGTGGAGTTGTTGAAGTCGGGAGTGATTAGGCCTAGTTTCAGCCCTTTTTCCTCCCCTGTGTTGCTGGTTCGTAAGGCCGATGGTAGTTGGCGGCTTTGCATGGGCTATAGGGCACTTAACAAGGAAACGGTCAAGGCAAAGTTTCCTATTCTGGTTATTAAGGAGTTGCTGGATGAACTCTTTGACTCGGTCATTTTTTCTAAGCTTGAGTTACGATCGGGCTATCACCAAGTGAGAGTGGTGCCTAGTGACATTCTTAAAACGGCTTTCCGTACCCATGAGAAACATTACGAATTTTTGGTGATGCCTTTTGGCCTTACCAACCCTCCAGCCACATTTTAAGGGCGCATGAATGATGTTTTTAAACATTTTTTGAGGAAATTTGTACTTATATTCTTTGATGACATCCTAGCATATAATAAGTCTCTAGAAGAGCATGTGGGGCACCTAAAAGAGGTTTTAAACACGTTGAAACAGCACTGCCTGTATGCAAAAAAGTCCAAGTGTCGGTTTGCAGTTATTGAAGTTGACTATTTGGGCCACATTATTAATGATAAGGGGGTAATGGCTGATCCTTCTAATATTGTTTCTATGGTAGAGTGGCCTGAGCCTAAGAATGTGAAGGCCTTACGAGGATTCCTAGGGCTCACAGGATATTACCGAAAATTTATCCGGAATTATGATCTCATCGATGCTCCACTTACCTCATTACTTAAGAAAAACAATTTTTCTTTGAACCTGGAGGCCAGCAAGGCTTTTACAGCTTTAAAGCAAACTGTGTCCCACCCATTGGTCCTTAAACTTCCTGATTTCAGCAAGCCATTTGTAATTGAGTGTGATGCAAGCGGAAAGGGAATAGGGGCAGTGTTAATGCAGTTGGGGCAGCCTATTTACTTCCTAAGTCAAGCACTTAAGGGCAAGGTCTTGCTACTCTTGACGTATGAGAAGGAATTATTAGCTCTTGTGACAGCGGTACAAAAGTGGAGACCATACCTTTTGGGTCAGCATTTTATTATAAAGACTGACCAACAAGCACTTAAGTTTTTGCTAGTACAACGGGTGGGTACCGAGGCCCAACCAAAATGGATTACAAAGTTGATGGGTACGACTTTGCAATTGAATACAAAAAGGGGAAGGAAAACAAGGTGGTTGATGCCCTTTCAAGGAGGGAGAAGGACGTCCAAGGCTTTTTGCTCTGCCATGATTTTATTTCCTACGCCTCTTTGGATTGAGGAATTGAAGAAAAGCTACCTAGACTCTACGGAGTTAACCGAGTTACTTAAAAATATGCACCAAATCAGAACATTCCTAAAGGGTTTTCCTTACAACAAAGGTTGATTGTGAAGAAGGGAAGGTTGGTTTTGGACCCGGATTCGAATTTTAAGCTAAAAGTTATGCAGTAGATTCCCCACAACCCTCAGGCAGGTCACTTCGGGTATTTAAAAACATATCACTGGGCTAAACGTGATTTTTATTGGAAGGGGATGAAGAGGGACATCAAACAATTGGTGAGAGAATGTGAGACTTGTCAAGCTGTTAAATATGAAACAACTTGTCCAGCAAGGTTGTTGCAACCCTTACCCATTCCCAATCAGCCCTGGACCGACATATACCTTGATTTTATTGATGGCTTGCCTAATTCTAAAAGATTTAGTGTTATTTTTGTTGTAATGGATCGATTTTCGAAGTATGGCCTTTTTATAGCCTTGTCCCACCCCTACACGACTCAAGTAGTAGCAAATGAATTTATGAAGAATATTTTTAAGTTGCACAGGTTTCCTAGGTCCGTGGTGTCGGATAGGGACCCTATTTTCTTGAATTTCTTTTGGCAAGCTCTATTTCAATCCCAAGGTTTCTCTCTTGACTACAGCTTGGCCTACCATCCCCAAACCGCTGGCCAGACCGAGGTGCTTAATAAGGGACTGAAATGCTACCTAAGATGCTATGCAGGGGTAAAACCCAAGTCCAGACAGTTTGGCTACCTATGGGGGAGTGGTGGTATAACACTACTTATCACACATCAACAAAAGTGACCCCTTTTGAAGCTGTGTACGGGCACCCTCTCCCTACCTTGCTATTTTATGTTTTGGGAACAAGCACTAATATCTCGGCAGACCAAGTTCTAAGAGATAGGGATCAGGTGATACAATTACTTAAAAACAATTTGAGTGAAGCCAGTAACCGAATGAAGCATTTTGCAGATAAAAAAAAGACTGAAAGACAGTTGGATGTAGGGGATTGGATCTATTTGAAGTTACAACCATACAAACAAAAAACCTTAGCTATCCGACACAATCTTAAATTAGCACCCAGATTTTATGGGCCTTTTCAAATTGAAGCTAAGATGGGTACAGTGGCTTACAGATTGAAACTCCTTAAGATTTCCAAAATTCACCCGACATTCCATGTCTCCTACTTGAAGAAAAAAATCGGCTCCTAAGTTTTAGTTTTTCCATCACTACCACCTACAGATCACACAGGAGAGTTATGACTAGAACCAGAAAAAATCATGGAAAGACGTATGAAGAAACAAGGGGGGAGAGCAGTTACCGAGGTCCTCGTGAAGTGGTTGGGCTTGCCTACTGAAGAAAGTAATTGGGAGTTACTGTGGCATTTGCAAGGCCTTTATCCACACCTTGTGGGCAAGGTGCTGTGATGAGGGGGAGTTTGTCATGGACCCAGCGGTTGGAAATCAAACAGGAATGTGAAGTGAAACCTAGAACAGTGAAGTGAAGATGAGTCTGGAAGTCAAAGTGTGAAGTGCAAAATATTGAAGTGTTTAAGTGAAGAAACTTAGAACGGTGCGTTGCGGGTCCAGAAGACGAAGATTGTGTGCGTGCGTTTTGGTGTTAAGTCTGGGCAGTGTGCCTGCGTTTTATTTTATGCATGGTGTGCGTGTGTTTTACTTTATGTGTGAGGCGTTCAATAATTGTAAAACGCACCATTTGAGTTTAAAGACTTCAAACGGTGCGTTGGGGAATTACTGGAAATTAAGGACCTATGTGCTACGCAGCGTTTGGGTTTAAACCAAACGTTACGTTTTGAGACAATCTGGAAATTATCTTTGAAAAACTATTGTCTAAACTTACTATTTTGGAGGTTAGGGACTGTCGAAAATCCCGTAGCAATACAAGAATTTAGTTCATTTCCATTTCCAACATTCTGATCTTACATCTTATAAACACTATTACAGCAACACACTCCAGTTTATCATTTCCATATATTACTCTATTTTTATTATAGTCGTAGATCTCCATTACTGTCATCTCCTTATTACAACAATATTCACAAACATGTTCATAACACCAATTACCATAAAATAAAAAGTTGTTGGTAAGCGTTACAAAGGCTGCTGCCAATTACCATTACAAAAGTTTTGTCGCTATGTGTCACAAGGTTTCGAGAAGGAGTAGAAAAGGGAGTGAGGCGTGGAAGGGTGGATCGGAAGGAATGGCAACTTGGTTGTGGATTGGGGTCTCTAATGGGTTGGACGCAAAAGAATGGGCCAGATGAATAATTAATTGGACCCTGCTAGCTTATTAGTAGTCCATTTCAGTAGTATGGTTATGTTGTTTAATTATGTTGATTGTTGTTTTAGAACTATCTTACCACTGGTTGTATTAGCGAAACCTTTAGCGAAATGTTATATAATTAGTGTGCTAAATAAATAGTAGGAACAAAGGCGTGAAATGTTTGAATTCAACCTTATGCTTGGTCGATCCCTGTTGGGTTTTATTTTATTTCGTCTGTTGTTAACGCAACTAAGGGCTTTTTATGAAATACTTGTTCTTAATTCAACAAGTCCAATTTTAAGGTTAGTGCTCGTTTTCCCGACAACAATAGCTTTAGAGACAAATAAATAGGCAACATTCATCATTAATCTACTAGGATAAATGTAATGAACTCATATGCTTGAATTTAAGCATTTGGTTGTTTATGCTGCGATTTACTTCATTGTAATGCCTGGATGCATTGACTTTGCATCATTCATCAAGAAAAGAAAGCAAGCAATAAATGGCATTCTAAGTGATGTTTCATTCAAATTTTATACTGGTTGTCGGAAATTTATGTGCGACTTTCAGCAATGGAAATACTTTTAGTGGCATCCTAAGAAAGAAGCTAGCTTTAAGCATTTGGTTGTGATTCCAAGTTTCTTTGGCCTTTTTTTTTCAAACTCTGTTGGGTTCTCTTTGTTGAGCATAGTTTAGTGTTCATTTGATTTCTATTGTATTTCTCTCTCTATTTTTTTTAAAGAGATGGAACATAGTTTTAGTGGTATTGGTGATACAACATGGTTCTGATTCTGGTTCACGCTTCAGCTCATATATCAATGGATTTGAAGGAAAACACTACTCTTGAAAAGGATGAAATATCTCAGGCCTAGAAAAATCAAGCCCAGCCTATCAAAGGGTCCCATTAGAAGACAACAAAAAGAGAGAGGAATAAGAGACAATGAAGGGACAAAGAAAAAGAAGATGTTATAGGGAAAAGAATGAGGTGATGAAAAGGAAAAGAAAAATGAGAAAGTAGGAAAAGCAAGTCAGGCATGCAAGCGAGGATAAAAAGGGATCAGACCAGACGAGGAGGGGACTTCTTTTTGGACTCTCCAATTTCTTCAACCTCACGACGAGTGCTCCAGAGAGAATATCTCCTCCAGAAAATAGATCTCCAACTTTCCTCGTATAGCGAGGATGAGAGACCATGAGATATGGTAAAACAATCATATTATAGTTGATTTACCCTCCAAACGACCCGTGGATGTAGGCACTATGCCGAACCACATAAATCTGTGTGTCTCAATCTCTTTTATTTTCTCTACACTTATTTCCTATTTAGTATGCATGGACATCATACAGTTGCTCCGGACTGCTACTGCCAAACAAAGGCTCCAAACCATTCCAACCGAGACTTGAAATATCATTGTGTTGTGCAATTTTTTGTCATTAGCCCTCTAATTTACCCTCTGAATTACTCTTTTTCCTATTCCAACATGTAGTGCAATTTTTTGATATTAACATTTTGTGCTGTTTGTGGGATCGATTTGTTTTCTAAACCAAACTGAAAGGAGGATTTCCTAACTTTCGAAATCGCTTGCTAGTGATCAGATAAGCGTCTTCCATTATTTTATTGTTTTGATAGCACTATTATAAAGATAACAGTGCATGGGACCACCGGCATCGTCTATCTCTAGAGGAGTGCTCCCCGACCCCCCCGGCATCCGCCATGCAAGCCACATGTAAGGGATTGCATGTGGTCGAAACCACTTGGTTTGGCCCTACTGTGGCTAGGCAGGGGCGCCGATGACCACCATGTGGACCGTCGGCATCATCTGTCCCCATTGGGTTGTCGTGCACCTAAAGGAGCCCTCTCATGATGTACGTTGGTCAGAGAGGCCATCAATGGCCATCACCAGCATTGTCAGCAATCCCCGTCGCCGGTGGGATATCCCTTAACCCCCTCGACCACCCCTCAGTCGACCATGCACACAACAACCATCCCACAATGCATGAAGGTGGGCAATTGTTGCTCGACCTGAGCTTGCTTGACCACCATTTTGCTTGGCCAGAGTTAGCTCCTCGGCCTAAGTGGTTTGCCCAGCCACCATCTCTCCTCGGCCTACGGTTGCACGACCTACACTTTACCCAACCAGGATGAGTCCCTTGGCCACTGGTCCCCCTGACCATAACGTTGTCCTGTCATGGAGAGTTCCTTTGCCACACAAGTTCCTCGTCCCCAACAATTGGTCCCTCAGCCACAACTTCCTGGGCTACCATTAATCGGCCTAAACTCCTTGGCCGCCACCTTACCTTGGCCACTAAGAGTCCACTTGGTGCACAGTGCACCTAGACACAATAAAGAGTTGCGAGATTAAGGGTGCAAATCTCTCTGTCTGGTCCGGTTTGGTCCATCATTTTCCCAGACTTGACTGAACACCCATAGGGACAAGATCGGATCGATAGCTATCGGTCTGGCCTAATTATTTTTATTTTTATTATTTTTTATTTTTTAAAAATCAATTAATAAAAAAAATCTATTTAAAATATTAAATTAAAATTAATGTGGATTATATAACTAACTCAATAAAAAAATATTTTATATAGTCAATGATAATAAATTAGATAAAAATTACATTATTAATTTATATAATTACTATATAATTAGCTAATTGATATTATATATTAGTTAATTGATAAAATATTAACAAGTGTTAATAACATATTTAAGCGTTGAGTGTGATGCAGCCTACCAATATATGAAAAACTGTTTACTGTTTTTCATCTCAAGTTTTGGTAAAACATAATCATATACTCTAGTTAAGTAAAAAACAAATTAAAGCTAAAAGCAATGTTTTGAATACTGTACCGGTAACCGTTTTTGTCGAAGCATTGAAACGATATATTTCAATATCGGTACCGTTTCGAATACTGTTTCGGAATAGTCTATATATGAATAAATTATA